>OZ022256.1:63617588-63954817 GCA_963978905.1 Trichostrongylus colubriformis
TGACGGTTTATTATCTTAAAATAATCGACTGAATAAATCACTTATTGGATAAAATTCTGCAATCCTACATTATAATACATAAATAATTAAACATTGGAAAAACGACGCGTTCCAACTTTTTTGGGATGCGCCACGCATTCATCCTCTATTCAGAATTGTGTATACTGTAGTGCGTTTAAATGGATTCAGCGCATGCAGTCGGTTAGGGTTAATCTTTTTGCTCTTCTAAACGAGATCGGTGCATGAATTATCCCTACTATATATAAAACGCTTCGTCTGTCTGTCTGTCCCTTTGTCCGTCCCTCCGTCCCTTTGTACGTCTGTCACGAAATTCATATCTCGCGTCGCAGTAGAGCTGGGACTTTGAATTTTCAAAGTGGTATAGGGGGTGGTAAGGGAACGTCAGTGGTGAGGGAACGGAAGTGATAGCGACTGATAAGGGCTGATAAGGAGCCTCCAAAGGTGAATGGCGGGAAACTGATATCTCGCGTCGCAGCAAAGCTGGGACTCTGGATTTTCAAAGTGATATAAGGGGTGGTAAGGGAACGTCAGTGGTAAGGGAACGGAAGTGATAGCGACTGATAAGGGCTGATAAGGTGCCTTCAAAGGTGAATGGCGGGAAACTGATATCTCGCGTCGCAGCAAAGCTGGGACTCTGGATTTTTAAAGTGATATAAGGGGTGGTAAGGGAACATCAGCGGTGGGGAGCGGAAGTGATAGCGACTGATAAGGGTGATAAGGAGCCTCCAAAGGTGAATGGCGGGAAACTGATATCTCGCGTCGCAGCAAAGCTGGGACTCTGGATTTTCAAAGTGATATAAGGGGTGGTAAGGGAACATCAGCGGTGAGGGAACGGAAGTGATAGCAACTATTAAGGGCTGATATGGAGCCTCCAAAGGTGAATGGCGAGAAATTGACATCTCGCGTCGCCGCAAAGCTGGGACTCTCAATTCCTAAAGTGGTATAAGGACAAGATTGACGGGAGGAATTTTGTTTCCCTTTTCCGTTTTTGCGAACTCCCCATTTCTGAAACTGTTCGAGTGATCCGATCAACCTACTTACGCCCATGGTGTTACGCGCACGGTAGTGTGCGCCAGCCAACTGGTCATAAATAATTGACCAATGAAAAATGATAATGAAATGATTACTGATGAATAATGATAATTAATGATATTCGATGAATGTTAGTTCATTATTAGATGGTTTCATTTATTTAATATGTATGTTGTATTTATCTCAAAGCCAGCTTTGCCGACCCGATAAGGTGCGACAAACATATACATAAGCAAATAGACGAACAGACAGGCAGACAGACAATCGAACAATCAAGCAATTACATAAACTGTGTGGTTTATATATGAGAATTATATTCTATTCAATAGTTTATTTTATATCTATACTGAGGGTTTTTATTGTTGTGCATCTAACACGATTTGATGTCTGTGTAAAGCGTAATTAATAAATGGATAAATAAATAAATGTGTAAAACTGAGTAGGTAAATTAGTAAACTAAAATTGTAATATACTGTGTTGTTTGTTATTAATGTCATACTATCCAAGCCATTGATTTAACCTTTAAAATACATAGTTCTGGATGTATTTCAGGGTAATGATACCTACCTAATGAGGGTAGTTGAACCTGTGCCCCATCGCTATGAGTTAGGCCTGAATAATAGCTGATTATATTGGTCCTTGAGGCGAATAGTGATTTTGTGAGAGTTTTTGCACCCGGAAAGGACGATGAATGAATGTCGTGCAACGTCGTTGCCGCGATCTATCAAGGTCTTGTTTCACGCCATTCTCATCCCCCGTCATTGCAACCCACTCCTATCCCCACCCCTATACTCTTACCACCGCGCCTTCCGTTCCTCCCAACTGCCTGCTTGGCCAGAATCAATTTTTAATTCCCCAGGTCTCATTGACGTGGGATATTCGAGGCATTTGGCCATGTGTTTTCCACTTCGACATTTTGGATTTAGTCCTTTTGGGCTTTGCGAGTGACTTCTGAAAGCAGTTCACCAGAAATGGGGACCCAATTCGGGCACATGTTGGCAGTGCACAATTGCATTTGAATATGCATGATTTCCCTCAGACAGTTGGGGAGTTTTCCAGGGATGCATATCCAGCAACGTCCTTGACCTAATGTTCATTGCACGAGAACGGAGAATGATTTTTTTTACGAAAACATCGGGCCCGTAACTGCTGCGCCTGATGCCTGGCGACTAATCTGTGCCGTGTTCCTCCGCGTGTACTATGTTGAATACCCAGCACTACTGACTTTGTGGCTCGCCTACTTGTCTTTTTTTAAATTTGCTACTTCTTTTTGAGCACTGGTATGATTATTCAGAAATCTTCTCAAGGACTTGCTTCCGTTGCTATTTGCATTTCTGCTTTATGATGGAATTTCCGAACATGCACTGATATTGCACTGCTAGAGATTCCTCAGTAAACCTCCCCAACCTAGTTTACTTCCAAGTTCATGTCCGGTCTGAGACTTTCTTTACACAGTAGCCCATTGACAAAAAAGATATGGTACCGGGTCCTGACAGGTTAGGTGCGACGGGGTATTCTATCCACGGACCATTTTACGGACCATTTCAGTGATAATGGTGCATATTACCGCAGATACATCTGGAAACCCCTGGCCGATCCTTTTTTAGGTGCGCCGCTCATTCCATTTTCATTGGAAGTCATAGACATTCAGCGGTTTGACATTTTGATATGCTTGCGCTTGGCGATATATAAGTTGATATCCTACGCTCCTTGCTCCTTGCTTTTCGTCCCATGCCCTACCCATCGCAAACTTGTCCCCATCTGCACAGATCGTTTTTCGTGTAACGTCCAAGCCCCGCCTTTCACCACAAATGCTCCGCCCACTGTGCACAGGTTTCTTTCATGACTTTCAGAAACTCATCCCTTTTTTAGGATGCGCCGCTTGTTCTATTCTCTTTGAGAATCATGGACATTTAGCGATTTGGCATTAAGATATGTGGGGACGTGGCGATATATATATGAGTTATTATCCAACGAGACAGGCTTGGTACCAGTACTTCGCCCACGGATAGCCTGGGTGGGCAATGGGTCCTATACGACCATGTCAGAGGGAGCGACACCTGTTGTCATTTCACAAAAGACACATCCGCTCCACTACAAATTACCTAATTTTATCCATTGTAGACTGTTTTTTTTCAAATTTTTTATTTCAAGACTGAAGGGCTAGCAACTTGTATGAGAGCGGTCTTGCTCTGATCCCGCAAACTGGATTATAACAGTTATGCAAACGGCCAGCCAATACAAAAGTGCAAAAAAAGAGGTGAAATTATTCCGTTGAATGTAATTCCTGAAGTGGCGATAGAAAATGTTTTTTCGATTAGTTAATTTCCAACGATCTTTACTTTACTCCACTGATTACATAGATAATAACATTTTATGGTTATTTTTCAGAAGCAGTATTGGTCAAGATCTGAAACTCTAAAGGGGATCTGTTCGCTGAACATTTGCCACGCGTCCCCACAAATGGACCCTCTCACGGCTTTTATGGCGATAATAAATAACGGAACAATTCCATAACTCCTCTAATTCGACCCGCACGGATTCATAATAGAACCGGTTCGAAGAATATGTTCGGGGAATTATGCTATAACGCTGTTGACAATGCGCGCTCGGTTCAATTAGTTTTGGAAGGCCCTCGATGATGGAACAGCACTGAGATGTACTTTTTCTGAACGCATTTTTTTCATTTCAGACCAAGTTAATGAGGTTCGAGGAATAGCGGCTGTCCAGAGGAATCAGTGTGCAGGCTGCATTGACCTCGTTAAAGTTCATTGAGTGTCATCCGTTTTCATGGCTATTGCACAAATGAAATTTCAAAATAGCGATGAGCGCAGTGGAAAATGGCCCATGACGACAGCAAGGTCATATGGATTCTTTCTTAACCACATCCGTGACAGTTACTCAGTTGGGCCGTTGTCAATAGGGATAGTATTCTTTTGGAAATTTAGGGTTCATTAACCGACTGGGTCACTAGCCGGGGTTAGAGTGCAGAGGGGCGGAGAGATTACATCAGCGGCTGAAAACGTTGTCGCTCCCTTGCCGGCAACTCACCCGTTCATGTACATGCCGTGCTGCGAGATCGCTAATAAGACCCCAAGCCACGCTTTTTCAAAGCGAGCTTCTCTACACATCACCTCTTCCGAAGGGAAGGCATGTTTTCAGGGAGCATGTATTACCATTTCTCACTTTCTTCTTACTCCTCCCGGTTCCTTTAAAGACACCGTAAGGGAGTAATTTTGGCTTACGGTAGAACAGACGTAGTGTGGACGAGTTCAAGTGGCCGCCATTGCACAAACTCGCCAATTTGACGCCTTGGCATGGTGCCAAGAGAAGATGTTTCCATTATAAAGTTGTTCATTCCTTTTACCTTCTCCTTTGTTCTTTCTTATATTGTTTCTAGATGTACTTACATGAATGTTAATGTAGTTGGGAATGGCCGCTCCACTGCGCTGGGAGTCAGGTGCTGCAACTAAAGTTGGCCCGCGGCCGTCTCCTACAGCGGACAACTCGGAACGCCAGTGCGATGATGCGAATGAGGCGCGAATACACACCGCAGCGATGCACTTTTGAGTTCGGGTTTTTTCACCGATTATCGCTTCTAACCTTCTGCGTTCGTTACGAAATGCTCATTTCTTTGTATGTTTCTCTTGTTTCGGACCCCCTTCCGGTTCCTTTAAGAGTGTCTTGCTAATAAAACGGATAACGAGGCAGGGTGGCGTCGATCCAAGCATCTCCTATGAACCGAGCTATATGTGTGGTCAAAAAACAAACATAACATAAACTCTTTCATCATCTGTTTTCTGTGGCTGCTGTAAAACAACTGACATTGCTCCTCCTGTTGTATATCTAATGTCCCTCTATCCTTCTCCGATCTCCGGTAATTTCCATAGTGTTCAATAATATGGTGTAAAATTGCAAAACTGAACTATTACCATGCGCATGGTACGAGGATCGAACCCCGTATTGCTCCTCCGCCTTCCCCCACTCTCTACCCCCCCCCTGCCAACAAGCCCGTCACACTTTCGGGGTCCTTGTTTGTTATTACCAGACTCATCTGCAAGAATGCATGTACCACATCCACGTGACATATCGGGCTAGTCTCTTAACTTGTTGTCACTGCTTATTTAATTATTTTTTTACTACATGTAATAAAACATGTGGGAAAAGAAGAATTTGAAATTCAATGAATAACATCTGAAATAATCTGAAAATAACAAATATAGTCCATTTCGCAGCGCTTGATTGGGCGTGGCCTACGGATATACGTGAGTGGCGAGAGTGAGAGTGTGTGGCGAGATGAAAGAGTTTGATACACTCTCACCCAAGTCCGTAGACCACGCCCAATCAATCCCTGCGAAATGGACTGTAATAACTTGGGTGAAAGACAAAAGGACGGCGCAACCCATTTTGATAGATTATGGTTATATTCATCCAAGGCTGCAAATATATGCAAATACGGCAGCAAATATTAATAAGCTTTCCTAATCAATACTTGCTAATGCTCTTCGTTTTATTTTTGGAACAAGTCATTTCTTTTCAACTGCTTTTCATCATCCGCACCATGTGTTTGCCGTGGACCTTGAACCTCAATGTAATGTAGCCCACAACCCATTGGAAACGTCCTCGGCGTCTTTGTTCACAGACATGGAACAATAGGACTCACATTCTCTGCCGGTCAACGGCCAGTTAGTCATGGTATTAAGCCCGAACCCCATGGATTAGGTGTGTTTACTTATTTATCTAACCCGTCGTCATCTCGTTTGGTGCTCTTCTTTTCTCCCATCTCCAGCAAATCGTATCATCGCGAAATGTGTTCATGCAATAGGTGTCAATGTTTTCTGTACTCCCAGTTGTTGTTGAATGTATCATGAAAGTCAACGAGGAGTTTAAAGCTGAGGAATGTTGTTCTGCCCTTGTCGAATGGCAGAACTTTATTTATTCAATTCAATTCCTTGTCAAATTCAGCGTTTTCTTCCACTTTTTTGGACAGCCTCTTGTTAACCATAAAGATATCGATCGGCTAGGTGCACGTTGTCGTTCTTTTAAACGCCACATTCATCTTATTCAAATGATAATCCATGTCTTAGGTGTGTACCCTTATGTCACGATTGTCGCATCGCGGCATGTCGCAAGCTTTTGTTGGGTCCCGGAGCGATTGCAAGTCAATGAGTATCGCGCCCATAGCATTACTGGGTAATCGTTCTAAGACCCAACAACCGCGACGCGCATAGCTCGCACACACTGCGTCGCACGCCGCTTGTCGTCGTGCAACAATCCTGACATAAGGGTACACACCCCTATGTCTTAATGGAGGGGACTACTTCCACCCACTGGCAATTCAATCCTTATGGACTTTCCTAGGACAGCAGTATGAGCAACTCCGACATGTGGTCTAAAGTTTGTTCCTTTTCTATCAGCGCTACACCTTATCTTTATGCTCCATGCTGCAACAATCCAAGTGGGATATAGTATAGTGGGTTATATATATAGTGGGTTACATCACACATACTCGACGCAACCCCTCTCTCATTATTGTTGAACCCTGTTTGAACAGCTATTTCACATAAACAACTTAGCTGGGTTATGGGTTACACCACATAAACCTCACTAAGAGCTTCTCGTGTTTCTCTGAGTTTTCTTTTTGTTTAAGATTGATGGTTCATAATCGCTCACCTTTGAATCCTGTTCTCTGCAGTGAGGGACCTAAAGTGTGTTCCACCTGCATCAAACTATGAGACCCGCTTACACTTGAACCTTGTTCGACAGTTTATCTGGGTTATGGATTATGGGTTACATCTCACAAGCTTGAGGGAGTGTCTCCCACTTTGATGAACTCTGTTTGCTGGAACCATGTTACATGTGCAACTCCGTTCAGTTATGGGGCACATCACATAAACACGTCGGAGTGCCTCTCAGTTAGCTAAACCCCGCTTGTAAAAAGGGAGTATTAACTTATGGGTTACATCACTGAGACTAATGGGTTACAACGGCTTACGGGTTACATCACAAAGATAGAAGAAATGTGTCCCACTTTCTTGAGCCGTGCCCCTGAAAGCATGGACTTCTCAATTGGGTTATGGGTTACATCACTATGTTTATAATCGTCAAATGTTCATAATCGCCCACGCTTGAATTTTCTTCTCTGCAGTTAGGGGCTTAAAGTTTGCTCCTCTCCGAATCAAACAACATATAAGACCCACTCACTCTTGAACCTTGTTCTCGACTGTTTATCTGGGTTGTGGGTTATGGGTTACATCAAACAGGCTTGATGAAGTGTCCCCACTCTGCTGAACTCTGTTTGCAGGAGCCATTTCACATGTGCAACTCCGTTGAGTTATGGGGCACATCAAACTCGTCTGAGTGCCTCTCAACTGACTGAACCCTGCTTGTAAAAAGGAGGTATTAACTTATGGGTTACATCACAGAGACTTACGGGTTACAACGGCTTATGGGTTACATCACAGAGGTTGAAGAAATGTGTCGCAGTTAATTGAGCCCTGCTTCTGTAAGCTTGAACTTCTTAATTCGGTCATGGGTTACATCACTATGGTACTGCGCATTGCTTATCAAACTTTAGAAACCGTTCTTCTACTTTTATTAGTGTCCAGGGACGTGCTTTACAAAAATGTAACTCATTGCCTTTATTGGAATCCAGGCGAGTTAGAACTGGGCTCAGCTGCACTTTCGGAGGGGCTTTTCATTGTTCTCGCTTGTCTTTTTGTTCATATTGGGTAGTCTAAAAAGTCTTTTCGTATTTTCAAATACCGCTTTTTCCCTCCAAACTGCTTTCCAGCAATCTCTTCTGTACTTACACACGTAGTACAAGTCCACACGCATCTATAGCTATTATTGTCTTCCATCTCCCGGATAACCCTTTTCGGCAAAATAAACATATCAAAGGTCAACCTCATTTTCAATACAAAAATTATAAAGAAATGTTTCTTTGAATGGCGTCAGACAGGGAAAGGAAAGGGTGATAATCCGATGGAGCAAGATCAGGGCTATAAGGTGGATGGGGCAGCAATTTTTACTCAAGCTCGAGAATTTTTCGGCGAGTCACTTTTTCAATAGTGGGAAGAACTTGCCCAAAAATTGCCTTGCCAAAAAATTCTCGACCTTGGATAAAATTACAGCCCTGATCTTGCTCCATCGGATTATCACCTTTTCGTTTCCCTGTCTAACGCCATTCAAAAGAAAAAAAATTGGAATTGAAAATGAGGTGACCTTTGATATGTTTATTTTGCCCAAAATGGTTATCGGGGAGATGTAAGACAACAATACTTATAGATGCGTGTGGACTTGTACTACATATACAGGGGGTGCCAAAAAAAGTAATTTCGTCTCGTCCACTTTCACCCCACTTTAGTCGAACTACAGCAAGTTCTGTTGAGGTATTCACATCCCCAGATTCAAGAGCAGACCTCACTCTATCACTATACTCCGTGGCAGCTATCACTATAGCACGAGCAGGAACGGGAGCCAGGAAAGAGTGAACAAGATGTGTCACCTCAACTGCAAAATCCGAAATTTCGTCGCCCTCGTTCACAACCTTGCTGAGGTCCGTTCACTCTGGGTACCTAAGGGGATTCGTAGTGGGTGGTGTTCTTTAGGAACCCGTTTTTTTCGGGTTCCCGGCGCCCTTCGTTTCCAAGAGCCAAAACGTGCACTTACCACTGAAACCCCTCTGGAGGCGGATTTGGGCATGAAATTGATACTTCGGATCATAGCAGCCTTGTCTAAGCAGCAGGGGCTCTGTGACTTCCATGAACCGAAGGGCCAATCCTTAGGAAGCTTCCCACAAAAGACCTACCATGGAACCCGGCTCCACTGTTTTAAGGGGACCTTGATACCGTGGGTGCTCCGAAGCCCGACTGCGTCGCTTAAAGGTTCTATATTTTTATGAAAATGAAAGTAGTGAGTCTAAGCTTGTTCCTGCTTTTAGAGGAACATTTCGAGAATGTTTTGCCCCAATACTTGCATTTCTTTCGTTTCCCTATGTTTTGTATAATTGGGAGATGTGAGCCGTGGGCAAAATTACTTTTTTTTGGCACCCCCTGTATATGTACAGAAGAAATTTTGTGGAAAGCAGTTTTGAGGGAAAAAGCGGTATTTAAAAATACGAAAAGACTCTTTAGACTACCCAATAAATGTATAACAACACGTCGTGCATTGACGTTTTGTGCAATGACCATCCATTCAGCTGTCATCTTTCGATCGCTGAGTAGTCCTCAGTGGGTAATTCCCATACGGGTGAATGACATCGTGAGTATCGTGCACTTTGGAAGGCATTGTTCTGCCAGAGAATTCAGCCTCTTCAGGCTATTTCTTTCGAAGTCATTTTCAGTGACTAGGATTCATCAGAAGGAAATCAAGAGTGTAGATAAATTGAAGATACGCCACGCATCCTTCTTAATTTCAGAATATCGGACACTATTCACTCAAGATAACCTCAACAGCTCGAATCTTGTCGGGGCAGAAGAGGTGATAGTGGAGGAACATTGGGATTTGGCTAAAAACTCGGATCTGCGGGTAATTTGCACCGTAGAAAGCGGTAGAAATTTTCCAATTTCTGCAAAATACATGATATTCACTTGGCGGGAAACCGCCCGGCGCTTGCGAAAATCGGAATATTGGATAAACAGTGCCCAGAATCGAAGATGTAAATTAATGATTGATGGATAACGCAAACTAAGTGGCTTGGAAAAGTGTCTAATTATCTATAATATATCTATCTATATATCTGTATCTATATTTATAATACCTATAATCTATGATATGTTACATTTATATCCATATAAACATTTATATGGATATATATCAATATAAATAAATATAGATATGAATATATCTATATCTATAATATAATAAATATAAATATGTATAATATGTTATATTTTTCCACTTTCCGACTTTACAGTTAGCTAACCACCGAAAGGAATGGAGAGCCTGGATGCGCTGACAAGATTTGATCCCCCGATATTTCGACTGATGAGGACACCTTCCCCAGCATACCATCTCTGCTTTCTGTGGAATCGACGAATGCGTCTCGTTATATGTATATCCATTCCCATTTTTTCTTCTCTAAAATGTGCCCAGTATCCTTCTCCTAGTACTTTGTACGCAAGGTCAAGCATTTGAGCGAGGTTTGCTGCGTCGTAGAGAACCCCTCTCATGTCTGCAATACGACCCGTCTTCAGCAATCCCGATCGCCTCCATATTACTCCCTCAAAAGCATCGTAGAATGGGTAGGGGTAGGGCATCAACGAGTTTTATAAGAAAGTCAAAATGGTTGGATGTTGTACAATACCGTGGACCCCGTACATAGTCTAGCGGTCATGCACAGGGACAAAAAAGCGACTCTCCTCCTGACCAGCAAAAATAGACGAGTATTTCTCGATTTCCGCTGGGAAATTTCGAGAAAATCTCTCTTCTCTGTTTCATGAAGATAGAACAATGAATTGTTGACGTTCACATCTAGTGGCCATTAGACGAACTTTTCCTATGCAATGAGACAGTAGTCGTGGTAGCAGCAGCAGTGATGGAACGGCGAAATAAAGAGTACAGAACTCTGAAACGATTTCTTTTGGAGCAAAATGTTGAAGGATCCCGCATTGATCAGTGCCTTTTGGGATGCGCCATGTACCCCGTTTCAGTTCGAAATTGTTATGGCATTTGAATGCAGGTTACTCTGAAACGGTCCCTTTTCGAGCAAAATGTTGAAGGATTTCGCATTGATCAGTGCCTTTTGGGATGCGCCATGTACCCCGTTTCAGTTTAAAATTGTTATGGCATTTGAATGCAGGTTAGTTCGCACATTCCCCTAGGAGGAGCAGACGAGCAAGTCTGTGTTTCCTTCATTTCACTCAAATTTGCATCAATTTACGAACCCCAGTACGATGGCTGCAATGCCTGGGCATGCGCATTTCCGGGTTTCGATCTTTCCTTTATGTGAGTTTGAGCGGCGCCACTTTTTCCTGCACCATCTCTGTTTATCAGATCTTTCAAGTCCTCAGATAGGCTCAACAAGCTTCTGATCTTGTGAAATTTCTGGATCAATCTTTGATATCTTGGAGTCACAGGTTTGGGACTAATAGACCCTCCCTAGCTTTCGTAAAGTTCGATGTCCATGAGGAGGTTGACAAAACGCTGCTGCCTAATCATAAATTCAAGCGGTCCATGTGTTATGATCGAGACGCGCAGGTTTGTTTTGACCATTGAAGGCTGAGAAATCGTTACGGGCTGGCTGGCTGCCTCATATGGGCACAATCACCACCCTCATCCGTCACCCGATTATATAGGGTTATTAGGCCCGTTCAAAGCTACCCGAACGGCTGCCGAAAGCAGAACGCACTTTCACCCCTCCCAATTCGTTGTGCGGTCACGACAACACGTCGTCAACGTTTGTTCTTAGTCTTTTCAGTCAACCACCACTTCTTTGTCATCTATGAATTATCGATCTGTTAATTGATCCATGAAAAACTCTATATGAATCGCTTAGTTGAATTTTGATATTTATACAGCATTCTGAATTTAAACAGCATTTCAGTTCCTTTTAAATGTTTTAACTCACAAAAAATAAAAGCAGGCAGCAAACCTCTAAATTTCCCGGATTTCGATCCGGAACTATTTTCGGAACGCGAAGAAAATCAAAAGTCACATTTCTTTTTTTGTTTTCTTTATTTATTTATTTATTGCGCGCGCTTTTATATAATAATAGTTAAACTGGTTACGAAATCATAAAAAGTTGATGAATGCTCATAAGAACTCGAAGAATTCGAGGGATTGATAAAAACTGCTCGACTAACACCAGAAAATTTCCTATTGGAAATTTTGCAAGTTTTTCTGAAACAACTCAACCCCTTCACAGATTGCTGAGGATCCTTCCAGTTCACTAGAATTCCAGTCTACTGCGGTTGACCTTAGAATCCGCGTGAACAGCCAGTGATTGGCTTTCGTCAGGCATCATAAAAGTTGTGCGGCCTTCGGAAAAGCGTGTTGAATGAAAACGAATCATGCGCTTTGACTAGATCCTCGTTAATTCGACGACCTTGCCTTGGCACATTGAAGCGGGTTTTCAGCACGTTCTGGAATATTATGGAAATCAACCCCATCGCAAAGGCGTCATGATGGCCTATGGGTTATGGGTTATAGGTTATGAGTTATGGATTACAACGATTCGGGGCATTCCAAATTGTAGGTTTCATTATTGAATTATAGAATGCTTTAGGGTAGAGCACATTCGCCGCGGACCTTGCGTGGGTTATAAGTTACGGCTTATTAGTTTGGGCAATGTACGATTCGGGTAATGTACTTCAACTTGCAAACTTCACATCTGGACCTTTTTTGCCTGAGGCACCTCGCATGGGTTATGGGTTATACCATTAGGGTATAGGATAATGCACTTCGAGTTGTGTATTCCGCTACCAACGTTTCTTCTCTTGATAGTACCTCCATTTCTTCAGCAGAGTTCAATATTTTGCCCACCTTTCATTTGGGTATCTCATTTATGTTCAGTTCAGATCCCACCCCTTCATAAATTCGAACTGCCCAATGGTCCAGCAGTCCCGCGCATTCATCCCTTTCCTAGCGGTCTTCCTAAAGGCGGCTTCCCGATGGGTTTTCGACACTGCATCGCAGGACATCTTCCTGGGGCCACATCTGCTTGTCTAGTAAACTAATTTTACGCTCCCATGGTTCCTCGTAGGAGGCTTAACACAGATGGGTGGTCAAGTGCGTTTATTAGTTTATCTATGTCTACTGGGTTATGGGTTACATAATGATGCAACATCGAAGGTGTTTTTATGTACAGGTCTGTTTTCAAGTGTGCTCCCCTTGGCTTTGAGCTGCATTTTCCATACGTCCTCTATTATATAATCCAAGATTGGCTGAGGGTGAGGTGGACTTGACACGGAACGGTAGTCAACTGGATTTATGACAAATGCATGTGTTCTTAGTGGAGGCTTTCCCATAGGTTTTGGGTTACATAATGTGTACACGGAAATCGTTACAGCTTTCCGCTTCTGCCAAGACATTCCGACCGTTAGACCGTTGACCACTTCTTAAATGTGTGCTTCTCTGGATCACAGCCAATTCCGATCGTTTCCTTGGGTGTTCCAAGAGAACATGTAACCTTCATCTTCATGAGTACAGAGGAGTTGATACAATCGATTTACCTGGATTTATGTATTGGGTGAGGGACTACATTCACCATAGCTTATAGGTTATGGGTTATGGGTTACATAATGTGGCCTAGGGAATCGCCGTGGGGATTAGATGAGGGGGGAGGTGGACTTGAAGCGGAGATAGTCAACTGGATTTATGACAATTGCTGTGTTTTTACTAGAGGTTTCCCCATGGGTTTTGGGTCACATAATGTAAAGCCGGAATCGTTACAGCCTTACATTGATCACCAATTCCGGAACCTGACGTTCCTCTGCTGACTGGCTTACAGGTTTTCGTTTTTGGAGACCCTGGTGACCTCTTGCGCTTCTTTTGGATCTTAGCCAGTAATTCAAATCGTTATTCCTCCGAACCAAGACATTTCTCACGCTCCGCGTCGTGTGCAAATGTCAATATAGTCTCGTGCTGTGGCTGATACCATTTTCTCCCTCGCCATGAACTTTATGATCGTAGCAACAACAGCCATCCAGCTCGTTTGCTTTGCAACAAGCTCTAACGACGACGGCTACGACCACTACTTTTTCAGTGGGCGATGAGTCATGGGGTAAGCCTTACATCGATCACAATTCTCCTTTTCATCCATCAGCAGCCTGCTGACTCGTGCAGATAGCGGAAATATTGCAGGGGTTCTACTTCAAACCTGCAGCTTATTGCTCGCATGATTCAAAGGCAGTGATGGGGGTAATGTGGGTAACGAAAAGTCCTTAAATGAACCTGAGCCACACAAATGAAAGTAATGAAAGCTAGAGGACTAAGAAGGCTACATCTGGCGAAATTTTCGATGAGAAAGAGCGGCTCCGGGCTTTGTAAGAGCCGCCTTCTTCAGCAGCTTCCACTTGTTTTTCGCCAGCCCGCCCCTTTTTCGAACCAACCCGCCTCTTTTGAGAATAAACGGCGGCAAGGAGGTTTTCTCTCGGGTTTTTGACCGGTTCATTCCGTTTTACCTTCACTTTCGCCCTGCTAAGCGCGTCCACCTTCATATTTGTTGATCTGCCCATATTCGGCCCGAATTACCCCTATCACCGCCTTCCATCATTCTACAGCTTTGTGGAAGAATTCATCCGAGAGAAGCTTCCGGTTTTCATTTTCCTTACATGTTTCCCGTGAAAGGAATGACGTTGGTTTGATTTTCTGATTATTTTTCACTTTTTAAGCAGACTGCATAGCAAGCCTCCCAGCTTTTTTTATCTTTTCGTGGCTTCACTTGGCCGACAAATCAATGATGATCGCTTCATCAGGGCCTCTAATTTATCGTTTCAGTAGCACCTTTCTCGATGTCGTAGATTGCCTTTTTATCAAAGTGGAATTCCCTGGCTAGTATTACTCCGCTGTTTTCAGTAGAATATTCAGTATTTGGAGTCCGATATGGGTGGATTGATGCTTAATAATGGGAGAGGGGGTAACTCCCTGGATTTTGAGCAGTAGCATAAAAAAACACATGAAAAAGCGAATGTGAAATCAGCTTGAAAGGATCTTACTTGAGTATAGGTCACCCCGTAACTGCTTTCCTCCTCCAGCCTTCCACCCTAGTAAAACTACAAAATTTCTCTTTCTATATCGGGATTGAAATCATCAGTGTTGGTGCTACTTCAGTCCTCAGTTTAAATTCTTCAATGTGTGTCATAACCCTGTAGTGATGTTAACTGTGTCCTTTTCTATCGACTCATTCGACTCTACTTTGGGTTCAGGAGCACATGTTCATGATGCGTTCCATAAAGTGATCTATGACCACTAGACCATTACCAGCTCCTCGACGTTCAGTAAATAGGTCTGCAAACTTGTAGTTACCCGTACTTAGAAACACGTACGGTCTTTCACTCTACACTCAGAATGTCTCAGTGCTCGCTCTCAAAGGACCAATAGAGGGCAATTGTGGCCTACGGTCCCCGCTTGTAATTCGGCGATTGCACACACGACACCTCACCAAGTCGTGAGTGCGAATTCATCGGATATTTTCAATCACAAACGCATTTTTTCGTCTTCTTCGCTTACTCCCCCTTTCACTGTTTCATTTGTTTGTTTCTGTTTCTTGGAAATCAGTTTCCCCTTCTCTGTCCTCCACCAGCAGGCAACTCGGCCACTGAAGCATGCAGTTCGAGTGAAGTGCGCTGAAGCGCGCTAGGATGGCAATAGCGCCCCAGAATCGCGTATATCAACGCGAGTTTCGCTACACATTACCTCTTCTGGGTTCGAATGTTTGTTTCTAGTGGATAGTGCTTCCCAATAAGCTTTCACCCTTTGCCCCTGCCGGTTTACGCTTCTCTTCCGAAGCCTCGTTTTCATTCTGTTCTGCTAGTAGATTAGCAGTACTGATAAATCAAGATAATAAGACGGCCCCTTTGATAAGTCTCGTCGTCTTATTTATCGGTTCCAATCACTTTCATCGTGCCACTGAGTGTTCTTCGCCCTTGTCCTACATTGGCTGGGGCTGTAAGACTCGCTGACAGCAGTAGTGGCAGCCAATTGTGGCCGTATATTCGTCAATCCACTAAGACCAGCCCGTCCGCTATAGCTTCCTATTGTTCGCAATTTCTTCGGGCGAATGAATGCCTGGTCGTGTGGACATGAGAGTGCCGTCGGCGACGCTGCCATTTCTGGATACACGGAATACGATACTTCCGCTCTACCCCTTGTCCACTGGGGTAGCTTGAAAATGAGAGGGCTTTGAATTTCATGACTGCTCTATTACAGCAAATTGGATTATTCGAACGCTCAAGCAGCAATTGAGAAGCCGGTTTTCCCCCCAGCACATGCAGGTTCCACAAATTTTCGGGATTTTACGAAAATGGCCAAGCACTTGATTACGGCTCCGGACTGTTGTCTGTTTCCTGAGAATTTTCAAGTAGCATGTTTCTCTTAACCGGTGATTTCCTGTTCAGAAATGTTCTTTCGGATCACAACTGAGCAATGGGCATGTCCGATAGTCCCTTCCAATTTCATGTCTTTCGAAAGAAAAATATTCACGTGACTTCGACGCAAAAAACATTTCATGGGCTTTTGGGACACGGGAACATCGGTGAATTTTAGGCTGTTCTCAGCAGAAAGGACTTTCGGGGTCTAGTTTCGGTACCCATGGACAAATAATTGAATGGTTGTCGTCACCAGGTAAAAACAGTGTTTTAACGTCTTTTGTCTCAATGTCAGATGTTTTCTACCAAACCAGTCGAATCGCTAGCTGAGGAATAACACAGGCTGCATGGCGAACATCCCCCAATAGCGAATATGTTTTCTTGAAGGAGAATTGTTTGAATTCACAGGGATTTTGAGTTGATAAAACCTTCTTCTTTCGAAGGAACTCGGAACCGATGATTGGTGCTCGAAATTGCGAGAGGTATGCATGTGGCCAACTCCTTCCACTACAGGCTTTTTCGAAGCTTTTGAAGATTTGTGAACTTTTTTCGAAAAATTTTTTCGGAAGCTTTCGCACTGTCAGAAGAAATCCTGCAGTGCTCCGTTCCGAAGAAGAAAAGTATTTTTGGTCAGAGCAGACCAAGAACCGTCAAAAACAGCGATAGAGGAACGTGTGCTATCAGAACTCCTAAAGTGAGGCATCCAAGTAAAGTTCAGCCATTTAACAACAAAGAGGTGTATGTGGCGAAATTCCCAACGAAAGAGTTCCCCTAAACTTCGGATGAGACGTCCTTTGCAGAAGATGCCACCTATATCAACGTGGCTCTCCCTTTTTAACGCTGCCCACCCCTTTCAAAGTCAACGATAGAAACGCGATACTATTCATCGAGTTTTTGACCGTTTCATTTAGTATTTTCTTTACTTTTGTTTTATTGAACAACTCGACTTTCATATTTGATACGCTTTTGGCGTTCGGCCCCAACTACCCCTACCACAGCCTTTAATGAGCGTGTACAGCGTGGTAACCCTATGGTCTCACCATCAGTTCTCGAATGTTCCTTTCGAATCACTCTGTGGGTCTAGTTTTTTGCGAGAGTTATTATCAGAGAGAGAGTAGTTGCTCGTGCTGTTCAGTTTCCACCATGCTTAATTAATGGCCATAGGTGTAAAGAGTCATTTGTTACACAATGACCGTAATAATTCTCACTCTATGTTGCCATTAGGGAAATAACAACGTTTTTTTAATGGGCATATTATTAGCTGTATGCAAAATTAAACACATTATAGGCCATAATATTCATGACCATTTACACAGGGAGAGGAAAATGCGCTGAGTCATCTGTGAAAAACGTTCCAAACGAACGCTCCGTTCCGGCCCAGAAAGCTGTCATGTACCAGTCGAGTACTTGAGACCTCTCAAGTGGATAGTTGTAGGTGCTTAGTGAGGGTTCCATCCTCATTGCCTTCAATAGCCTTCAAAAGGTCATTTTCTGAACAGCTTCCGGCCCTATTTCAGCCTGATATCCAATCCGACTTTCTCCAGCCTCTCCTCCCCCTGCCCTTCAATTTGACTTTGATTTATTGTTGGCGCTCGAGAACGCTTTAATGGTTTCGAGCTGGTACGGAAGCTGCTTATTGGGTTCCCCCGAAAATAGCAAGGAACGCCCATGCCCACTAGGTGGAAGGAAAGACCGCTATTTCCTTGAATTTTTGATTGTTTTTATTTTTGAGGAGACAGCAGCAGCATTTTCGTGATAAAATCAAACTAGAAATAAAATCTATCAATTCCAGCATCAGTTCACTAATAGCACACTTATTTATGCATAGATAAATAAATGAATAAATTACTAATGATGTTAATAGAACAGTAGTAGTAGTAGAACAATTAATTAAATAAATACTGGCATATGAGAACCTCTGGGAGAGACGATATTTTTGATGGAAAGGGATTGTTTGATTCATCATCAAAGTAATTGATTTAATAATTTCAATCGTCTGATCTATATTATACATCTTTGAAATTTATCGTTGAATCCTAATTGTATGAGAATTGTATGATCTAACAATTGTCAAAAATTTTATGAAAATTTATTTTATTAGAATTATTATAATTATACCATTGAAAATACCATTTCAGTCTGTCCCCCCCCCCCTTTTAGTTGGGTTTATCCCATGCCATGCGTAATCCCTCGCAGTACAATAGCATTATATGGGTCGATAGTGTTCCGATTTAATCGAAGCGTAGCAATCGTAAATTACTTTATGATGGTGTTTTTCGGACCCAACGACCCATGTTGTCACAGATGTCCGTCACGACTGATAAGATCAGTGAACAGAGATTGGGGTAGGACTGAAAAATATCATAACATTTGTCATCCAAATGACTCTCTTCAGTGGCTGCTGGGTCGTTCTTTATCAATATCATTCCAGAATTAGCTTTCTGAATATATTTTACTTGGAATTTTCTTTTTTCAGTTATCTAAGAAAGGTTCCTACATCTAATATTTCAATAATTATGATAATTAATATTTTTACTAATGAACACGCCTTTATGAATATATTTTCAAATAAACTGTGCATTCACAAAACTCCACTTACTATGGAGGTTTCGAAATTTTGCACTTGGTATTTCCGGCAAGAGAATGGGGAGATTTCAAGGTGATTTATGGCTTTGCACTCTGGAATGCGCCACGTCCAAATTACAGCCTTAGATTTCTAAGATATTTGAATGCTTAATGCACTGATAAGTTTGCTCCTCAGAGCCTATTTTTTTTCATACATAGGATTTCCCTATTGCAGCTATTGATGCAAATAAATAGGCAATCAGGGGCTCAAAAAAGGGCAGGATCGATCCAGCAGAAGATGAACTCGTGGATCAGCACTACCAAGAGTCACCTAATAACTGCATCGATTGAATACTTCATTTCAATTATTATTATTTTACGATACAAGAACAAAAAATGACTTGTTTACAACTCATACTCCTCCTACTCGTACAACAAAAAGCGACCCGTTTCTTTATTACGGCTCGCTTTTTTGTTGTAATTTTGTGATTAATACTTTATTACACCTATTTATTATCTATTTATGTCATTGTGTCATATCGTAGTGCATATTATAATTTATTTATTACTTTATTACCACATAATCTCACTTTTTATATGATTTATGTACATTTCATAAAACTTTGTAAAGTTTTTTTTAAAATTTTCAAAAAATTTCTATGATGAATAATATGGGAAGAATTTATGTTTATTTCATATTTTCGCTAAATATATTATTCTTATAAAACTATCGTTATGATTGTAGGCAATAGCCATCTTCCATCTGACAGTCATCCTCCTCCCTTTCCTGGCTCGTGTTTCCCTAAAGACTGGCTGATGTGACCTGTGGAGGTCTTGCGGCGAATTTCCCCCCTTTGAATGCTGTGATCAGATCTCCACAGTTCAAAAGCATCACATTAAATTAATGAGAAATGATCATACGTCAATCATCGGCTTTGATCTAAGCCGTTTATAATCGCTTAATGAGGTACGTATGTCACCACCTTGCACCTTGATTAGCCTCGGGATGTTCCCAGAGGCATTCCCCCCATTACGACGTCCGTACGCTGATGGCCGCCGCTCGCATGCGACAACCCTAACGGGTGTGGCCAGTGGCGGCGTTAATTAGCATATTTTACACCACTATGCTGCGTCGTCGTCGTCGTCGTTGTCCGTCACCGCGTATGTTAGCTGGGGTGGTCTTGCACGTAACGCAACAACCAGCAATTACTGTTTGCTTACTGCGCTGCTGCACCCCCGATCGATTCCCACGCCATTCATAGCATGGTTTTTTTTTTCGCGGGCCGTGGAGTTGTTTCTTGGCCCATCTGCTAATTACACTTTCAAATTGTTCCAGTTCTGACTTTTGCCAAGGTTCTGGAACGAATTGAAGAAAAAAAAAACCTTCTTTTTCATTTGACTGATTCACTGCCAGTCTAGAACGATCATCATCCTACAGTGATTTTCAGCGCTTTGTGGTCTTCCCATACCCTATTTTTCCGATTCCCGATTTCCGAAAAGCGGAAATCTCTTTCGAAGTCCTGTTTCCAAGACTTTTTATATTACTCCTTCTGGTTTAACCCTACTACCTTACAACCAGTTTTATGAAACCCTTTTTTAGCCCATAAGGGCCCCTTGAGCTCCCAGAAGTGAATATAAGCCTACTCAAGTGTAGGCCATTTGCTACAGTAGCTCGTTGCTATCCGTGTAACTTGTTTGAATCAGGTTTCCTTGGCCAGGTTTTACTATGACTGAAGTAATTCGTCGTATTGATGACGAATGAGACTTGGTAGACTCAGCACTCGACACTGATATTGAATCCACAACCAGTTTCTAGACTACTATGATATATATATATAAAAAGTTAATTATATAAAAATGGTTTGGATGCCATAGTGCAGAAAATCATCTTTGTAGGCTACCATATCCATGGTGCTAGGATCAAATTCAGCGGAGCTAAGCTGATCGTCCATCATCCTCACCTATAAAAAAACCCTTTCTATCTAAATTGTTTCAAAAAATGCTCACAATCACTAGTCCCATTTTGAACACACCACTCGATTTTGATTAATTTATTTATTTACCATTCAATTAATTGGTACCAGACAGATACGGTAGGTAGTTTACAGCCCTCGTATATCGGCTGACCGTTTCACATTTCGGTAACCTTCCATCCCCCATTACTTTGGCATTCCATGAAGGAATGGAAATGATAAATCCCATATTCCTTTTTATGCTCTATGCTTGTAAAAATGAGCCGAAAGTGTCACAGTGTTAAGAAGCTCAGCTACCATAAGCATGGCTAGCGGGACGAATCACGCTTATGCTTTTCAATCTATGATTATTATAAAATCAGTTAAATAACATATGATAATACGCCGACGAGATGGAAATCCTTGACATTTCAAGCATATGTATACGTTCTGCACCTCTCACTGTGGTACACCGTAGTCACTGCCGATCAGCATTAGGCGTTAAATGAGATGTGTTGGCGCTGTGACTGCACACAATACTCTCGATCCGACAGCAAACCTTTGAAATAAACAGTCTACAACTCGTTTATGTGGGTTGTTTTGCCTCACCTTACTACATTTTCATATTGTTTCGCCTTGAGAACAGAATTAATTACTATCCTCGTTTGATTCCAAATGTCAATACTGGATTACGGTATACCATTGTGATAGAGCTGAACTTACAATCTTACTAGACTTAGTTAACGTGAGTTCCACGTTCAAACCTATACAATAATGTAGTCTATAGTGGAGGCATTTACTCATATGACTCTTGCTTCTCCGATGAAAAGAAAATGCGAGATCGCGGCATTGCGCCGACGCTTTATTTTCAATTTTGTTCTAAAGTAGTCAGCAAAACAATATTTTTTCCTCTCAACTTTTGCCTTTCAATGCGTTCCTACCGTGATTATTTGATTGATTCTATTTTAATATGTGTAATAGAAGTAATCATCAAAAGAATATATTAACTTCTTTGCTTTTGTTTCTCAAATTTTTCACTTACTCTTACCTCTGTTATCTCATTATTTATCACCCAACCGCTTCCACTAACCAATCAGATTGCGTACATCCTGCAAAAGAGCCTTACTATCCAAATTGCCCGCCATTTTCTCAACCAGCTCAACCATCTCTAGGGCACTATGTATAGTATTACTTGACTAGCCTTTGGTTTCCCTATACGCAGTGAATCCTGGCGAATAATTCGGCCGTAAATCTCATTATAGCGCCTTTATCGTTGCGTCCACCAAATCGAAATTAAATTCTACACTTCAGCTGTGTTCCTTGTCACATTTACGACGCATTTTCCCCACACTACTCAAGATGCTGTCCTTGTCCTATCATGGCAGTTTCATATATTAGGTCGGGCTGGCTAGTAACGAGTCTCTCGTTTTGGATCCATTTAGATCTATTTTTCAATGAACTGATATTTTATGAGCTTACCTACTATTACGTGCGAGTATGGTCCACTCGCATGATCCAGGGTGCAGTTCAGAACCCCTTCCATATTCATCCTTCGTATATATCCGGTGCCAGACTGGTCTGGGAGTACATACAAAGATCTTACTTCTTGAACAGACGGCCGCAGCTAGCCACGCTTGGGACAGATGCATTCAAATGATGGAACAGTTCTGAATGAAATCACAAGGCATGGTGCAATATCAAATAGGGACTGGTTGATCAGTACCGAGTTATTTATTCTTTATATGTTATCGTGGTTCCATGTGTAGTTTCGGAGGAAGGAAGGGTGGAAATATAGCCATTGCCTTTGGCAGATTGTGAACCAATTAAGGTTCCGAAATTATGGCCCATCCCAGTAAATACGTCTCAACATTTATGACACAAATTTTGCTTCGGGCTTATAGTCGTGACATCGCCCCTACCTTGCATAAATGCACAGTCATCTAGTGGAATCAGAGAAAAAGATCATTCACTACCTCTATGTCAGCTAGAAGCCTCTCAGGGTTCTCTCATTTCTGGGGCCACGTTTACCCAGCTTGGCAAGTCTCGTTTTCTGGGAGGCAAAATCCGAAGACATGCCGTGCTATGTTTGAAAATGTTTCCGAGTTAGGCAAGCACCATACGAGCGTACAACCTTGGGGTTTATAAAGTCATTTGAAAGTCTAGCTGACTTATACATTGACTGATAGTTTTTGCTGTTCTTTTAATGATTACTTTTATTACATATGATCAAATGAAATCAATCAAATAACATGATAGGAACGCATTAAAAGTAAATTAAGAGGCCAATATGTTCTTTTGCTGACTACTTTATAGCAAAATTTATATATAGAGTATGATTGGAAATAAAGCGCATGGCGCAATCCCGTGTTTACTGACCCTATCGTGGGGGTTTGGTTAACCTCGGTATGTTTTATTCATATTTCCATTGTTCCATCGGATTTTCCGGAATTGAATTCGCCAGCAATTATTTATGCCTTATGTGTCGACTGAGAAATGGTTCGGTCACTGTTCATAACACTTACAAGGGAGGGTCATCAGGTCAGTCCAGCCTTTTGCAATGGGATGTATACCACTGTACTCGTCTTGGGACGAGAAACTCAAATCTGCCTTCCAAATTTGCGAAACGATTCTGTGAGCAAAGTTATGAAGGGTAGTCTCCCGACATGGTCGACTCTCTCTCTCTCTCTCGCATGTTCGCATGAGTGGACGTGGAATGCTAGCACAGCAAGGTGAGTTGTGGTGTACTGGATACGATGGTTGTTTCACAGGTGATGGGTTGCAGGATCGGATCCTTTGTGCGACTGCTCTTTTGCTTTTTCTCCCTTCAGCTCATATGAACCCAGAAAGTGCGTATTAGTAAGTATTTGAAAGGTTTACCTCTTCATTCAACATCAAGAGGAGACAAAGTTTCACGTTTCCTGATATATGCATTTTTTCAAGACTTTCATTTATAGAGGGCATGTGGTACGTTATATGCTGTAGACTTAAACAGAGCGTACAGATAAGTATGTGGTATAAGGTGACGTAGCGTTGTCTAGCAGAGAAAAACAGTAGTTTCTCTCATACTCAATCCCAATGTTCTGCCCAAAGCTAGTGTTGGCGTACTTGTTGAAGGACTTCGGTTCCTGTGAAGTGAGACGTCTGCCTTCTCGGAAGGAACAAAAAGTTATCGAGAGAGAGAGAGAGTTATCGAGAGTGCACACTGTGAGAGATTGTACTGTTTCGCCCACTTTGTGCAGGAATACCACATGTGTTCGTGAATTACTGGTTTTCAAATATTCTTGTATCTCCTATTCACCATATGCCCTCTATAAGTGAAAGTCTTGAAAAAATGCATAAATCAGGAAACGTGAAATTTTGTCCTCTCTTGATGTTGAATGAAGAGGTAAACCTTTCAAATACTTACTAATACGCACTTTCTGGGTTCATATGAGCTGAAGGGAGAAAAAGCAAAAGAGCAATTGCACAAAGGATCCGAACTTGCGACCCATCTCCTGTGAAACAACCATCGTGTCCAGTACACCACAACTCACCTTGCTGTGCTAGCATTCCACGTCCACTCATGCGAACATGCGAGAGAGAGAGTCGACTTTGTTGGGAGACTACCCTTCATAACTTTGCTCACAGAATCGTTTCGCAAATTTGGAAGGCAGATTTGAGTTCCTCGTCCCAAGACGAGTGCAGTGGTATACATCCCATCGCAAAAGGCCGGACTGACCTGATGACCCTACCTGTTCAGTCAAGGCTTTGGACTTTATTTCACTAGTAGCTCTACTCATAAATCAAAATTCATTCCAATCAGTTGAGGTCCATTCTAAGATATCGTTTCACCTTCAGGGGTCTTATTTAGGGCACGTTTTACCTCCTGTTCAAAGAAGCGGAAAAATTCGTTTCTTTTCGCCTAGGCACGTTCTCTAACGGTACAGCCCATCCATCCATCACGCTTTCGCAACCCGGTAATGCTTGACGATTGTGGATGGACACGTTCCGAAATGTGGTGAACTCATACGTTACATGATTGATTTCATGGGTAACCAACGCCGAATACAGTCCCACTTATAGGGAAGGACGTTCATTTACCGTCTGGTTGGTCCAGTCGCCACTTACCCACCCTCTCCTTCCATTACGCAGTGAATCGTTCGTTGTGTATAGGGGTGTTCGGGCCGGTCGTAAGGTCTGCAATTGCGCATGGAAATTACACCCCAATTATACCGTAATACACACCAATGACCCTCATGAACAGCTCACAATCCCACAACAACTCATTTTATTTCCTTTCATATTTAATCTGATCTAATTGAGTGGGAGAATCCGTTCTGATTTTCATTCCGAAAGGAGAAGACGTGAAAACTCGGCCAGAAATTCGTGACCTATTCCCTGAAAATCGGGCCATTTAAAGGGTTTTTTCGGGGATGAATTCGCCTGCAATCATTCATGCTTTATAGGTCGACTGAAAAATAGTTCAGTCACTCGTCAAAGCAATTTGTCAGCGTCTTTGGACTATAATTCTTATGCAACTTTTCTTGAGAGATTCATTAATTAAATCAATTCGATTCATCAATCAATTAAAACTCATTGAAGCCAATTAAAGTTAATTTTAATATACTGTTTTTTTCTAAGAAGTTTTATGTTGTAAATTTTCTGATCTCAACAAAGCTCTTCTAAAATTATTATTTACAATCAAATAATTGATAGAATTTCTCTAAGTTGGTAATATGGGGTCTGACGGGGACGGGACTTATGTGGGTATTATTTGTATCGGTTGGGGGGTGGGGACAACAACTTAGCGCAGAGGAAAAGAGGTCTTCAGTATGGTTCAATTCCTAAATACTTTCTACGTGACGCGAAACCCTACCTAGGACCTAAATAACTAGTAAGTCGTTTCATCCGGCTCTGAGTTCTTTACCCACAAGAGCTTGACAAAAAACCTCGCAGCCAAGGTATTGTCCCCTCCCTACATACAGTACCTTCAAAGTAACTCTATTTCACCCGAA
This sequence comes from Trichostrongylus colubriformis, assembly GCA_963978905.1. Lineage (NCBI taxonomy): Eukaryota > Metazoa > Nematoda > Chromadorea > Rhabditida > Trichostrongylidae > Trichostrongylus > Trichostrongylus colubriformis. The sequence goes on from OZ022256.1 coordinate 63,643,182, forward strand.
ATTATATGTCACTGTCCAATATTGGATTCAATTCTGCAGGGCTTGATGAATATGCGTGACTGAAATGGGTGGGCTCCACGAATCATTTGTGGTGGGGGGGGGGGGGGGGGAAGGCGGGTAAAGGCGGGCAACAGATTTCTTACGTAATGTGAAATCCACAAGGAAATTTTTTCGCATATTGCCGATCTAATAACCCCCTGATTCATATATACTATATTATTATTCATATATGTTCATAGTCATAGAAACTAAACTTATTTCTTATGAATCATGTTCATTGCTCAATATCTGATTGAAATTCTGTATACTTTGATGAATATGCGACGCATGACAACAGCTCGTTGTAAGAGAGGAGTTCCAAGGCGGTGAATCATTTCCCATGTAGTGCGAAACCACTTTCCTGTCCGCCTACTTGAGGATACCTTAACGCCACCGATCTGTTGCCCTCCCCCCTTGCTTGATCATTACACCTCTCATAATATTATTTTTACCCTTTTCTGAAATTTTGTCCTCACTACTACTTCAGTATTTGATCGAATTCTAGATGACGAACAATATGGGGGTGTCTTTTAAAGATGCTATAAATTTCATAAAAAAAGAGCTGGGGAAGAAGAGGGGCGAAGGTGGGGAGGACAAAGTATTGGTGTAGGGACTAGGAGCCTTGGTGTGGATGAACTTCTGATGTAATACGGCTAATCATTTTTCCTGCTTTCCCCCCAGGCGTACGCAAAAACCCTCACTGCTGCCTATGTCCCCTTCCCCTTCGATCATATAGCAACCATTTAGTTGATATATGTATATTATAATAACACTATTATTAATTATAGGTTCACCCTCAGATATTTTATTCTAACATGGTGCTACACGAATCCGGGGTGGGGGACAACAGCGCAGCACAGGGAGATAGAGTTTTAGAGGGGGTCATGCACTCTTTACGTAGTACGAAATTTTCGAGAAAATTCTCCTACCCTTCGCTATGCTTTTTGTCCCGAGAATGCGGCAAACTCGGTCGATCTAATGTTCCGCCCCCCAAGAGTCATGCAGTGTTTTTCAAAATATCATTTTTCCGCAACTATGCATCCACTATTCATTATCTGATTGAAATCATGCGTACTTCGATGAATATGCGACTCAACGTGACTTATGTTTGCCCTTTATCATCGGAAAGGGGGGGTGGTTCTGGGGAAGGAGTAACCGCTCTGGTAGAAGGGAAAGGCTTCCGAGTCTTCCGAGGTGGTATATCATTTTTCTTGCAACACGAAACCATTTTCTTACCCTTACCTAGGCTTAAGCAAAATCACCCCATTGGTCCCCTGTCCCCCCTCGCTCTATATAATAATATCACCTCTCCAAAAATCACTTTTCCTGGAGTAATGTTCCACAGTATTCAATATTTCATTGAAATGAGTTACACACATATATGACTGAGCCCCGCCCAGTTTTTATAATATGCGGAACACCATATTAATAGTTTCGATTTGCATTCGTATCACTGGAAATATAAGCTCATTTCGAGAATATTCATTGAAATTCAAACCCCATCACCATGTCCCTATGCACGCACACGTCCACGTCCCAGTTAAGTCCAACTCCGAGTCGAATCGACACGGTTCAATACGACGACCTCACTTCTGAACCGGTTCTCCCTCATGTGAAGTGTGCTTTAATCTCCCTCTCTCTATATCCCTCATTTCACACCTTCATGGCTTTCCATGCGAGGTGAAAGTTGTCATTCTGATGAGCATTTAACTCCCGTGAAATCAAACCACGGAAATCGATCTCCGACCATATTCGGACTTTTTGTAAAAGTGTGGTAGTTCGAGGGGTTTAGTGAAATCTTTCCCGCCGCACCAAACCGAACTGGGCAGGGCATAATCGGCTGTTGTTTCTTCTTCGGTAGAATCTTTTCTTTTGTACACGATATTGCAAATAGAATGCTATAATCTATTCCTCCTAATTCAACCCAGCCTATCATGCCTCGTCGTGCTCACATTTGTTCCAGTTCACAAACGAGTATGAGGAAGCTGAGTTTCTACCCTTTTTCTGTTCTATAATTGAAAGTCTCTCTTGAACGATGAATGGGCTCATACTTGCTAAAGTGGTGTTGAGTCTGAAATCCCCCCACCCCCCCCCCCCCTTGTCCATCCTCCACTTCTTCCATCCAGTTGCTACCGAACTTTTCTCCAAGATTTGACCCTTTATTCTCCTTTATTAGACCCTATCTCCTAGCATCACATAACTTTTCTAGCTTTCAAATCTGAGATTCAAATCTTATTTTTGATTACAGTTTAATTTTTGTAGTGATAAAATATTGATTTTTCGACCGAAATTTTATTTCGGTACTTAATATAATTTTCAATTTTTATTTTTTTTTAATTTGAAATTTTTGAAAATTTTGATTTTCAGTTTTTGATCTAATTTCGTTTGATTTTTAATCTATTTTTGAAAATTTTAATTAAAAAAATCGTAATTTGTCGCTTGTCCCACTAACAAAGGCCCCTCAAAATTATAAAACAAATGGAATTTGTTTCATTATATTGCTAACTTTGCATTTTCCTCCTTTTGGTAGTGAACGTACAAATAAATAATTGAATAATATTAATAAATAATCATAACTGTATGCTCGTAAAAACGGTTAGGGAGAAAAACCAATTTGTGTAGGATGGGTGCATCACTCCTCTTTGATGCGCCACTAAACAATCTTCCATTGGGATGGTGATATCAAGGCTGAAACTGTGGGGCAGCCGATTTCATTGATGCATCTTTCATTACCGTATCATAATTAAAATGGATTAATGCGGATTATACTCATTATAAGATTCGATTTTTTTTTTCGAAATTACCGTGAAGATAGAAGGCATATCAATATGGGTAATGTAAACGTTTTTAAAACAACATGGAAATATGGAAACGGATAATAGGCCACGCTTCTGGGATGCGCCATAGATCCGTTTTTGTCTAGAATCATGCAATGATTTGGAATCCAAATAGTTTTTACAGTGATTATGGGGCGCAGGTGAATTAGATGGGGTAAGGAGTGTAATACAGCGCCCGTTTTCGTTGCACAAGATTTTCCAAGGACTCAACCACTAAAATTTGAAGTATTTCTTCATCGTTTTAATCTGATGTCGTTTTAATCTGATGTTCAAATTTTATTTCTGATTATAGTTGAATATGATAAAATATCAATTTTTGGCCGAAACTTTATTTAGTACCTAAACACATCGTTCGCCGTGTTCACTGATGGATTTTGCATTTTACTAATATCTTTTTCCAGGTTCATTTGATACCTCCTCATTGTATTACAAACCTGTTTCAACTTCAGCCTGCCCCTAACCCATCCCACTCCATTCCGACTCCACCGTTTCCACACTCTGATAGTTTTCCCAATTCAGCCTCCCCCACCCCCCCATAGCTCAATCATGCATGTGCATGGTTGAAATGGCATTTTCACAACGAACAGTCATAGCCGTAGCGGGGCCATTTCTGACTTTCCGCCGTCGCTGCGGCCGTCCAAACGCGAGGGCCACCTGTTCCATCCTCAGTCATGTCTCCTTTTCGGCGGCGTCGTCCATAAGGCAACGGGTCAACGGTGCCGTAGTGGCCCCAATGCACCACGCCTCTTCTTCCATCCACCCTCGTCGGCACCTCATATGGGCAATCTGTCGCCAATTCCTGGGCAATCTGTTGTCAGGGTTCATTCAACAACTGCCACTTCTATTGAGCATTCAGCAACACATCGAAGGCAATCAGTCGGCTCAGATCTGTCGTGGCCATATTTTGTGACCATGCGGCGGAGCCATCTGACAAGTGTCACAACCCCGAAAGGCATGCATTGCCGCGTTTAAATAGGGGGTCATAAAAAGGCAGATGTTTGAGGGTTTTGAAACCTGACGAGAATCGGTCGACCGAAGGGCGGTTCAAGTGACTGTGGCACATTTTGTTTTTGTTTTTACCTTATTTGTTACCGTATTTAACTCGTCGTTTTTTATGAATTCCTTCGGTAATTCCCGAATATAATGCACTCCATTGCAGTCATGTGGGTGCTATTACTACTGCCGGTGCTTGGAATTGTGTCGGCGGTCAGTCAAGAGGAGGTAATCTATGTGGGACAGGTCTATCAAAAGCCGCTATCGCAAAAGGTACGTGTGCCTGATTGAGTGTTTACTGTCTTAGCGACAACACATAAATAACATTATCAGTCCAGTTGGCAAAGTGTCTTGTTTTGAGGCCATTGGCCTGATTTGAATCTTCCTTTTTGTTTACTATTTGTTTTAAAAACTGACAGTAACTCACCTGTTTAGGACACAGTTTCCGGTAGCGGGCCAAATGGAAAGTTGCCATCGTGGTTATTGCTCCGAGATGGAATATTGGAAGGTATACCAGGTGAACGAGATGTGGGAAAACACACGATAAAGGTAGCCTGAAACTTTTTTTATGGGGGTCTTATTAAGGTCTTAGAGAGTGTTTGAACTCACTGCATTTCCAGATTTTCTCTCGATCACCAGGAGAGAAAGTGCTGGAATTGATCGTGAAAGAGGATCACCGTAATCCATGCGGAGACGACGACACTTATTGGGTTGAAGCCCTGTTCGAGAACGACGGAACTGTAAGATTACTTTTTAATTATCTGATTGTAGTCCCTTATAAGGTACCCATACCTCGTTCCTTAGGGGCTCTTGATCTGCAAAGAGTTCCGCAGACAGCTCTTCAGGCGCTCCAACGCCTTTTAATACTCATTCGGAAAATCTCCCACGGAGCTTTTTTTTGATTTTTTGGCACCTCAAAAAATTTTGAAAATTGTTTCAACTTTTGTTTGGCGGAGGTCCAATGAAAAACCAGGAAAATATGAATCCAAAAAATAACCGCTCGGGTTCGCACGCATCGTAATAGTACTACTTTGTCTTGGCTCCTTTTCCAGTTTCCTTTGTAGAAATATTGATTTATTTTTTGTATTTCGATTACCATTTCTTCAAAAATTTATTCCAAATTTCGTTTTCGAAAGGAAAGAGCCTTTCGGCTTTCTGGGCTCTGTGATCACCTTTATACTTCAGGTTGACCACCGCCTAACCGCAGCATTTGATATTGCGGAAGCGCTGAAAGTAAACGTCGACGAACTTAAGGTACCATCAATATATGGGTCATTATATCGATCGAGTTTATCGGATATTTTTTGAACGGCAATATGAACATCTTCATTCTTAAGGTTTACTCATATAACTATTCGCGCAAAATTCGTAATGTCGATTCGATTGGTGGAGATGCTGAAGGAGCTTTCACGATATTGAAGAAGGTGAGGGGAAAATCGTTAATTTCGGTAAAAGTAGATGTAATCGATAATCGATCCATTCCCTTTGTAGGTAGCATGCGGAGAAAATCTTGATACGGCTACTGATGAGATGGATGTGATACTGACCGCTGTAGAGAACATCGAACACGAGATTTATGTGGTGGTTCGTTTCTTGCTCTGTCCAAATGGGTTTCGAGGATCACCCACAATCGTGTTTAGTTTATTTGCACTTCATTCAGTTGACTCATGGCCGCGTAGTTCCATCACCAGCCGATGACGTCACAGAAGAAAGTTCAACTCCGATAAAGGTATGAATTGTCATGTGGGGTTCAAAATATTACAAAAATGCTGATAAACATAAACATGGAAAATTTGGCGTAGGAACAGTAATGGATGTTATCTGAATTACAGTTCAAAAAAGATTTTTTACAATTTTAGTAATTAAAATTTTTGAATATCCAGATTACCACTACCACTAGCCAATCTACAACTTCACGTACCACACGAAAAGTCGACAATCCACCTGTCAAGCTGAATTCGTTGTCCGGATTTACATGCACGCGGTAAGACTTTTTTTACATACAAAAAACAAAAAATTGCAGAGAATAGGAAAAACTGGTAAACAAAGCATTTATGGAAAAAATTGTAGAATTACCGAGAAATTAATTGATTCGGACAAATTTATCAGTGAAGTGGAACATTCACATCTCCGATTATGCTAGATGTAGCGCAGTGGCTTGAAACGTTACTCGCGAGCGCATAGTTGAAAGATCGATTCATGGCACAGGAACTCTTCGCCTTTTGAGGATTACAGGCGCCATTCAATCTCATGCTCGTTCAGCATTATTAAATAAACATTATACCTATCAATGACCTCCCAAATCCGGAAAAGGGTCGAGAACACGGCACATCCATGAAGTTTGCCTGGTCCCTCTCTTCTTTAAAATTTCGAGCCTTTTTGTCCTTTACTTAGTGCTACTAAAGATTTCGATTCAATTAGGTACCCGCTCCATCCTAAGCTCCTAGGCGGTCGTTCTTTTGGCGTGCGCGAGTCCGTTCAGTGGCTTTGTTGATCAGGCGTGTTTTGCTCTTCGGTCACTGCGGATGGGGGGCTAAGCGGAAATGCAAAGTCTCGCCTTATGTGACAGGTCACGTTCTTCTGCAATTGCAACCGATGCAAAAGAGAGTGCCCAATTTACAGGGTACCTGGACAGGAGAAAAAATAAAAAAAATGAAAAGTGACGGTAGTAATGAATAAACCCATAAATAACCTTCACACGAGATTGCCCAACCTACAAAGCTCCTTGAAGACACCAATCTGGGCAGCTTCCTTGGCAGGATGAATCCCACAAATAACCTGCAGGTAACTTGCACGTATCCTGTAGCTTATCCCTGGGATTAATCATTACTGCCGGCACTTTTTCGTTTTTAGGACATTTTTTAAACTGATTTTTATTCAATACCAAGACTTCTTATGTAAATTAAAAAGTGCCTTGAATCGTCCTATCTGGGATTGGCTCCGTGAGCTATGAGCCTATCGAATTATGTAGCCACCCTGAGAAAAGCGATCCTGAGCAGTTACACACAGTGGCCCGATTTGATTCTATCATTGCATGAATCGTGGCCCGGCTGGGGCCAGGAGACACGGCGGCCGATTCAGACTCATCTACGATTCGACGGCCATATCACATTATGCAGCATGTGTCTTTGTGTTGTCATAGCCGCATTGCATCCAATGTACTGAATAATTCTGGCCGTATGCCAATCACTACGACGACATGAAACATCTCTCTCTCTCCCTTTCCGTTGTCATCCTTTCACGACTATCACATCACACACAGAGAGAGAAAGACATCAAATTGTAAGAAGCGCTCATCTCCGCTTTTTTCGACCGTCGCCGTAGAATCATAAATGAACGATAGAAGGAAGATTGAGTGGGCAATAACATGGGGTTGTGGGGGCGAAAGTGACATCCGCGGGGTTTTTTTCTGTGAGATCTGCATCCTTTCGTGGTTTTGAAATGATTTTCAAAACCTTTATATTCACTGATTTTTGTGGAAACTTAGAAATTACAACTTAGAAATCGTGGTTTTGAAATGATTTTCAAAACCTTTATATTCACTGATTTTTGTGGAAACTTAGAAATCACATCTCCTGAAAAGGAATGGGCCAGTACCTCTATAAAGCTCTACAGATCTCCACTAATAAGAGAAGACCTCTGGGTAACGTTACCAGTTCCCATAGCTATAGCTGACCTCTGGTAATCATGTAATACCGTAATCGACACCAAAATGCCTCCATGCAGTGGGCATCTTAATCCGCTCGCATCGTGGACAGCTGCATAGCCATGTAGGCAATTCTCGGTCGTCAATGGCATCCAATTCCCTGCAGAACCGCCGCGTTCACGGTTATTCGGGAGATTTATATCCGTAGTTGAATATGCCCCATCACACAACCGATTTCATAGCTTTGTTATGGCATCGCGACCATGGGAACGATTTCACGGGGAATTAAGGAACGATTAAGCGGACTAGCTGGGTTGAATGAAACTAATGTGTAATTCATTTTATCGCTCGACAATAGGGCTGGACAATTGTCAATGAATATATTCGGACTTCACAAATTCATAGGAAAATTTCAATTCATAGAAATTTTGAAAGATTGCCCATATAAGCAAAAAATGGCACTTATCGTAAGATCACCTGTATGTCACTTGCAGATTGAGTGCAGGATAAGTGCAGCTTACTTGCAGGCGCTAGTGGGAAACGCAAAAATGGACTCTTCCTTGACGCTGTAGATTTATTTAATTATTAAATTATTCTTTCATTCAAATACACACGGAAGTATGTCATTAGTTCTGAGAAGCAAAATCATGGAATATTTAATCATTTTTTTTAGATTTAGAATACCCTTGATTATTGAAGAGAATAAAGTTGAGGACCTAATAACCCGTGGGTAAAGAACATGTAAACTTTCATGAATATCTTATCCGTCCTCTCATGTAGCACTTCAGCTAACAAAAGTGAACTTGGAAAAACCTAAATATCTTCAGAATACGCCATGTCTGCGCATTCCATTGTAAACCACGTTATCGATTGTATTTGGTCATTCCATAAGTAATGTCGTTTTTTTTCGCGCACAAATCTTTCCTATAAAACTACAAGTTTTTGCAGCATATCATATATCATTTGAAAGAGTTTCTCCTGCTCTACAAAACGACATGTTCAGTTTCCGAGTTGGTTAGAATGGGGCTGACATTTAGGCTGGCGAAGAGGTAGGTCCAGCCGACAAAATTTGGCCAAACCTGCAATCAATTGAAACACCATATTTCATTTTAGGAAAATCAACCAGTCATGTGTCGCGAACTAAGTCCTGACCTCTTCTACAATTTCCAACGTATAGTTGTTCAAGAAGTTGTGTCCTTCTTTTTCTAAAATCTTTTCTTTAAAAGCCCCCACACTTATTCAAAATAAAATTTTTTCATTCAAACTCCTTGCTCAGAGCTGTTTTATAAACCACTTCGAAGAACTTTTTCTGCTATGTCGAATACATCTTCCTAGTTCGTGATGGCTGCGATTCAGATTGTGTTTTGATACCATGTGATAGGGGTCCAGTTGACATTTTTCACAATTAATTTTTCTCATGAGAAAGTTAAGGAATGCGGCCAGTTTTATTTCCCTGTTTCTACCCACCACCTGTTCTTAACATTTCACCACTCTTTCAACTGACTGGTTGAGAAAATTTTCTCAACTTGTTTTGAAGAAATTGTCTAAAATCACCGAGTTATGGCAGAAAAACTAAAATTGGAAGAAGAGCAACGTGACTCTCCAAGCAACCGAGTGGTGCAACTTGCAGGAGAGGTCGGGGCTAAGTACGGAACACATATATGGTTAGTTTTCCTCAAGTAAAATATAGTGTTTTTATTGATTGCCGGTTTGGCCAATTTTCGTCTGTTGGACCTACCTCTTCGGCAACCTAAATGGCTGCGCCATCCTTACACAATCAAAAACTAAACATGTCGTTTCGTAGAACAAATAATTTTTCTTTCGAATGATATATGATATGCTGCAAAAACTTGTGATTCTATGGCAAAAACTTTTGCTTGAAGAAAAACGACACTACTTATGGAATGACCCAATATGTGCATTCTCGAGTTAACACGTTTTTGGATCATCTGATAGTGATTAACCTGTACTGCTGCATGCTTACGCAATTGAACGGCTGAGTACATGGTGACATAGGCAGCCATGTGGCCAATCATGCAGCAATTAACCACAGTGCGACCAAACTGGGTGCTCTCTTGGATTTTGAATTAGCTCAGAGCTGGAGAACTTCCTTTATCTCTACTGGGATATTCCGAAATTTAACTCGGTCGACACTGCTCCAGGGTGATCAGACAAGGGGAAAAAGGCGTTCCCCTGACCTGCATTGGTATCGGTCTTCATTGATCTATGTAAGTTTCGGAGCCTTAGAAAATGTAGAATTAAATCAGCAAATACCAAGCACATAATCCCCTACGCGGAATAGCTTTGGGCCCTTGAGCTAAGAATAACCTCCACTTTGTTGTACTTTAATTTATCGTTCTATCTCAATAATAGTTATTATTGTTAAAAGTATGCTGAGTTATGGGCAAAATCTTTGGTGCCGGACAGGACTCGAACCCACACTCCATGCTTTCCGGGATATGTATTAATCCATTACACTACCGAGATTCCTATAACCTTGACTCAGCTTCTGAATGGTATATTCGGTATAGTGATATATATGGTATATAACTTCTGAATGGTAGTGTATTGGATTAGCACATCAGCCCAGAAAGCATGGACTGCGGGTTCGAGTCCCGTCCGAGACCGAAGCTTTTGCCCATGACTTAGCATACTTGTAACAATTTTCGCATCGCGGGCTGCGCCGAAAATCAGCAGCTATCGAAAATAAAAATTATTTAAGAATTAATACTTTTTATTGCTTATATATTGATTTAATTAATTAGTCTCACTACAACAGTTGATCGTGGTTTTTTCTTTGATAGTAACGACATATCTCCTCGTTAGTAATTATTTACTTCTTTATATGTATCTCACTTTCTTTTGCTTGTTGTTACTCAGCAGTTGCAGAAAGACCAAATAATTAAATATTGGGTCATTCCATAAGTAATGTCGTTTTTTTTCGAGCGTAAATTTTATCTATGAAATTACAAGGTTCCGCAGCATGTCATATATCATTTGAAAGAGGTCCTCCTGCTCTACAAAATGACATGTTTAGTTTTTGAGTTTGTTAGAATGGGGCCGACATTTAGGCTGGCGAAGAGGTAGGTCCAACCGACAAAAATTGACCAAACCGGCAATCAATTGAAACACTATATTTCAATTTAAGAAAATCAACCAATCATGTGTCGCGTACTTAGTCCTGACCTCTTCTACAATTTCCAATATCTAGTTGATCAAGAAGTCGGGTCGTTATTTTTCTAAAATCCTTTTTCCGAAAGCACCCACATTTATTCAAAATGAAATTTTTTCTTTCAAACTTCTTGATTAGAGTTGCTTTATGAACCACTTCAAAGGACTTTTTCTGCTCTATCGAAAACATCTTTCTAGTTTGTTTTGGCTGCGATTCAGATTGGGTTTTAATACCATGTGATAGGGGTCCAGTTGACATTTTTCTTAATTTATTTTTTCCATGAGAAACTTAAGGAATCCGGTCAGTGGTATTTTCCTGTTCCTAGGCACCACCTGTTCTTAACATTTCACCACTCCATCCCTTGATTGGTTGAAAAAATTTTCTTGCCTTTGTTCGAAGAAATTGTTCAAAATCACCGAGTTGTGGCGGAAAAACTAAATGTGGAAAAAGAGCGACGTGACTTTTTAAGCAACCGACTGGTGGAACTTACAGGAGAGGTCGGGGCTGAGTACGCAACACATGGTTGGTTAGTTTTTCCCAAGCAAAATATAGTGTTTTAATTGATTGCCGGTTTGGCCAATTTTCGTCGCTGGACCTACCTCTTCGCCGGCCTAAATGTCGGCGCTATTCTAACATACTCGAAAACTAAGTATGCCATTTTGTAGAGCAGAGAATTTTCTTCCGAATGATATATAACATGCTGCAAAAACTGTGACTTGTGGCAAAAATTTTTGCTTGAAAAAAAACGACACTACTTATGGAATGACCCAATAAATAAATAAATGAATAAGTGTATAAAAGTGTACCGAGTTCTGAAATGATAAATTACTAAGAAATTCATTTTGGAATATTTTTCGATTTCAGTGGTGTCTACTGTGAAATGACCATCCCGGAAAGCACCTTCAAAGACGTGGAAGACGGTGATACTTTCAAGCTGCGACTTTCTGTGCAACCAATCGGCAAAAAGGTTTGCTATCTAATTATCGATTTTCCGATCGATTGCATCGCATGATAGGGGCCTTATTGCTTGCTTGCATCTTTGATTCTGACCTGAGCCAAGGCTAATGTTTGTAAATTGCGCAATGGAGATTCCGATAGCGCAAGTCCATCACTGCCCCAAATTCAACTACCTTAATTATTTGACTGGGAGAGTGCGATTAGTAGGGTTATCGAGAACCGGGGGAATTCAGAATTGAAAAATAATCTTCAAATTCATCAGTTATTTCAAGGATTCATGGATGTTCTATGATCACAAGAGAGTCAAAGGAGTACCGATGGAAGAAGGCGAACATGAATTCCGCCTTGAAGCGAGAGATAAAGCTGGACAGGTAGGGTCCCGTTTTCAAATTTATGTGCTTCCATAGATTTAGAATTATATTGTTAATTTCCTCATTATTCCTTCATAAAGTTATGAACCGTTTTTCATTTCGTTTCAGATGGCTTCGGCTCCTTTCAAAGTCACGGTGAAACCCTCGTTCCCGCATAATCACCTCGCCACTCTCGAACTTGACACTCCCGTGCTACGATTTTCACGGCCATCATCACTTTCATCGTTCGTCCATCAATTGGCGAACGCTTTTCGCTCAAAACCAGATGCAATCACCATTCGGAACATCACTGGAAATACCACGAAGACTCAAGTCTCCTGGAGTAACAACACAGTTCCACACAAGGTATGGGTGTGTGTCATTTCTATCATTTGCCATTGCGCAAAGCACAGACAGCCAGAGTACATCTTCTGCGTCTCCATCCGTTTTACAACTTTTTCAATCGTTGTCAGTCAATATGCGAATTTCACAGGTTCACAGGTTCAAATGTGGGGTTGAGGAAAAACTTTGAGAGGTACCTCTCCCTCTCTTACAGCAAACGCAACTCGAAAATACAACCCCTCCCATGACCCCTTCAGTTGTGGAATCCTAAATGAAATTGAACTAATTTAGTTATGTGTAATTAACTTAAAATAACAGTAGCAGAGAAGTAGTAGTAAAAAGAGGGGAGAAAAGAGAAAGGGAGAAACTACTGTAAAATAGGAAATAGAAGGAAAAAGGGTTGGGAAAAACGGAAAGAGCGTCATAGAAAAGACAAGAACTTTGACCTGTTTCGCCTCTTTATCGACGAATCAACGATAATATCAATCCAGAGGCTCTTCATTGATTAGAATTGATATTCGATTAAATGTGTAACCACTTGGAAACATGAAAACATTGTTATTTAATTATTAGAATATAAATACAAAAATGAAAAGATGAGATATTTTAATCCAAAAGATGTAAAATTACCAAACGCTGCCCGAAATTTTTTTTGGTGATACGCAGTCAATTAATAATGGGGTTAGTATCCTATCCCTTTTTTCTACCCAATATATGACCCCTCCTGGGAATTTCTCTCAACTCTTATTTGTCCGACTTCAGAGATGCCGAGCTTCTGTTTTTATGCACTTCACAAGAATTGCATGTTTACAAAAATATTGACAGCACTGACAGCAAGACGCAACCGCGTTCGCGGGAACGCCTATGCGGGGGAAAACGCCTTAAAATCTCGATTTTACGGCAGTGTAGCGCATTTATTCGATTACAGCATGTCAGTTTATATTCGAAAGAATCATTCAGTTCGTTGTGGGTGTTTTAGACTTGTGCTCGTGATGCCCTCGACAATATCCGTTTTACGATGCTCACTCGGCAACGATCACAAACGAAGATCGAGTTTGTGAAACAGATCGGCTCACAATTCCACGTACGAAAGGCCAATTTCGACTTGCTGGGCAGTTGTGTTGACAAGGAAGTGGTAGGTTTGAGTTGCTTCAGCTTTTAGCTCTTTGAATCCCACTCAAATTTCATTTTTAGGAGCCAGTTTCCACAGCGCCAACGATGGAGGCCACTGAACAAGCCGCGTTCCCCTGGATGATTCTTGCAGGAGTGGTGCTGCTACTTCTCCTACTAGCTATTCTAATTGTGGCCGTCTGTAGTGCTTTGAAGAGGAGCAAGAAAAAGGTAAGTGAAACGCTGAAAATCTGTCTAAAGATGCTTGGAAAAGGTTTTTCAGGAAAAACCCTCTGACTTCATGGGTAAAGGAATGCCCGTGGTATTCCCTGATGAGGTAGCTGAAGACGTTGAAATGGCCCATGCAGCCACACCTATGCTGACCAAGGAAGAGCGACCACCTCTTAAGGTAAGGCGCTTGTCCCCCCGCATTAATACGTTGAGTTGTGAACTCGACCGGAGTGTTTTTGTAGGTATCGCAGCATGAAAATCCTCTGTACAAGCCACCACCACCATTGGCAGCCGCATCTCCTCGGTTAGGATCGGCTGTACCGGTTCCGAACCAGAGAATGCCACCCAGTTACGTGCCTCCGTAAATCGCCGTAATCCGTTGTTGTAGCTAATTGACGGTGAAATTACTGGTAAGTAATAAGCTAATCTTGTTCTTATGTTTGAACGATATTGATTGCCGCATCGCCTTCACACGCGACCGCAACGCGTCTGCGCGCGCAGGCAGCACTAAGTTTGGAATCGGTGCAAATTTTTTTCAAAATTTTCTTTTCAGGACCTTTTCGATCGTCACATTTGTCTCCGTTGTTTTCTTTTGACACATTTTCTACTACTCAGGGCGCTTCAGCTTTCCGATGGGCTCGACTTCTACGCTTCCTTTTCTTTTTTGAATCTTCCTGAATGGACTATCGCGTAAAGCTGCCTGCCCCCATTTTTTGACCCCCCCCCCCCCCCCTCCATCCTCCTTCTGTTTTGTCAGTTTTACTGTCCAGCAGCTTTTTTCGCTCTGAGAATATTCAAAACACACAACATACACATCATGCCTAGTCGTCGTGGTCGTGACTCATGGGTATCGACTGATTTTATTGATTTTCCTTGTTCTTTCTATTGAATTTCGCTGATATATTGTGACATCTGTCTCTTTGTTATTTTTGCCAGTAAAAAATGCATCTATCTGTTACTAGCGGACCGAGAGGACCTATACGTATACTTTGCCCACCGTCAGTGATTTATAGAACCGAGTTCGTTGATGATTTATGTTTTACTATTCATTGTATTGATTGATTGCTTTTGTACATAATGAAAATCGATTATCTAATGCTGACTCTGAGAATTTAGCCACTGCAGCTGTCCGCTATCGAACTCGTAAATCGGGATAATTGCGGTTCGGCAGGCTCTTATAACATTGAAGTATTGAAGGAAAAATGCCTCACTTGCCTCCTGTCCCTTCCAAGTTCCATCAATTGGGTTGATGATTCCACAAGACTAGCAACATTCTTTGTTCGGCGTTCTGAACGATGGCTCCCTTCTCGAAGCCTGTAAAGTATGAAAACAGTTAGAAAAAAAGTAAAAAGGAGAAACACTTCCAAATTCTGATATTTTTGATTTTTGATAGCTGCTGATTTTTGATTTTGATATTTTTGATATTTCTGATTTTTGATTCCTTCAACTTCCAAATGCAATTTTCAGTTTTAAAATTTTCATTTTCAAATTCCACTTTGTAATTCAAACACCTTCATAAAAAGTAAGGGATAGAGTGGTAACAATTAAAAACGCTACCAGGTTTTTGGTGTGGAGATCCTATCACACAACAATACCCGCTTAAGGAGTGTGTGCCATTAGGACGGGAAATCTGGCATGCGGTGCGTTGGATACGAGTTATGCGCGCTTTATAGTTTTGGCACTGGAGCCACGACTGTCTAACGCTGTTGACACTCGCATTGGGTATAATCGCTCTAGGACCCAATAAATACGGCACTCCTAGCTCACTTGGAAATCTTGGTTCGTCGTTCCCAAAGCTTTCTTAGATCTTGGTAGCAGTTCTACAACCTGGATAGTACCTACACGGAACCGATCATTGACGGGAAAACAAAAAAATCGATCGGGAGGTCGAAATTTTTGTGAACCACTGAAAAGCACCTATTCCTCCTATTCCCACTGATTCTGAGATCATGACTCGATGACACGAAGCTTTCTTGGATTTTGGTCGCAGTTCGAGCACTTTATGAATTTTTTCACCGAAATGTTTACTGACAAGAGCATAGAAAGTGCTTTGAGTGGGACCACCTACAATCTATTTCCAGGTCTTCTGAATGTCCTTCTTTCTGTAGAAGAGCTACACATCTGTGTGCTTAGACTGGGACTGAGGAAGAGCTTCATGGTCAGCTATAAGGAATGGATGAAACCTTTCAAAGGATACTCTAGAACTAATCCTAGTCAACTGCAATGAGCATGCTTTTTTACCAGCTCATTGAAACTTGGGCATGCTTTTCACCAGTTCATTTAAACAACCTTGTAATTGTGATTGTAAGTCTGAAAGTCTCGGAATTGTAAGTACATATAACCTTCTCCAACTCAAGAGGAAGTGTTACTTACAATCGTAATCCTTAAGAGGACTCTCCCACCATTTTCTGCCAATCTCATCGATTTTCGGCCTTCTTACGGGGTTTATTTGGAGTATCATGCTCCCAAACAAAGCGGCCGCGACAGTGATGGCCTGTGTTTCGAGTGCAGGTGTTCATGACGCAACGGCAGCTGCATGCATGCTGATCGCCAAATCTGCGAAATACTGCTTACATAACCAAGTGCCGGGGAGTGTCTAAGAGGTCATTTCGAGATTATGACCGGATTGAAGGGTCTGAATAGCAAATCCAAGCACGATTTGCGAAACTTTGATGAAAAATCGCGTCAACCCCTACTCACGATCTAGAGCACCGCATACAAGAAGTCTGTAAGCGTGTTCTATGGTTTCTCGCCATAAATCGATTATTTATTTATTTTTTATCAATGTTGTTTGTATTTTCGAAGTCAGCTCTTCGAGATCTACAAGGAGCTTTTGGTTTCTCCTCAATTTTGTGGTGAGCCATGTTCACATTCTGAAAAATGTTAGAGAAGATCTCTCCAAAATCTGATAAGGTGCCTATGGTTCTTGACGATATATAACACGGGGGTGCTAATTAGGGCCACACTGAGAAAGAGGGGCTCATTTCAAGATTTCTACACATCTGTGTGCTCAGACTGGAACCGAGGAGGAGCTTCATGGCCAGAAAAAAGAATTTTTCCCTAGACTTTTCAGAATGTGAAAAAATTGCGCATTGCCCAAGTGAAGATAGCCAAAAAATGTCGGAACACCAATTAGGGCCCGATAAGATTATAAACACCTTTGATAAGGAATCGATAATCATTCGATTGACAGCGAAAAAAGATTAAGAGAGCGAAAACGCTTGTCCGCATAATTTTTTACACTCTCACGGCACTAACTGCAATTTAAATTACTAATCATATCGATAAATTTTGACGGGTTCAAAGCTCACAAAGGAATAAGACCTGTATTTCGCTACCATAACCCTTCCTGCTACCTAATACCACCCTGCTTGGAAGAAAAAGGGTGCGTTAATTTGGTCCTTTAACGGATATAAAAGTGTGCACGAGCACCAAGTACTACGGCAGCAGGAAGAAAAAAATTAGTATTCAAAAACCAAAGAAAGGATGTCTCTATTCAATACGTTTCTACCTGCCACGGTCTAATTCCCTACAAGACTTCACTGATCTATTGATCGGCACCACGCGTATCTGTGATGTGTGACGCTTATACACACTGACTCGCTCACTTGTGTGCCTGTTGCTTAGGTGATCTCCGTGGAGATTTGTTCTAGTGCGACTTTGCTTCAAAATGTATCATATACCATCTATTGAAACCTATAACACTCATCTATAATGTACCTATGGTATTTCCTACCATTTTAAGCCGCCAAATGATCACGCTCATCACCTTTGATAGGTTGGAGCTTAATTTTTATGCAAAAAACAGGAACTCATGGAACTGTGGCGAAATAGTTGCAGAAACAGCTGAACCATAATGGGAATTGAGTTCATGCGCATGAGGGTCGGGTGAGGCACTCCTATTCACAAAATATTAGGTTGTCCCAAAAGTCTTGTCATATTTTCCCAAAAAAAAATCAGTAACTCTTGTTCACTTCGAAGCAGGTCCAGGCGGTTCAGGAATATGGTAGAACGTTCCCTAAGCTTTCTAGGAAAATATAGTATATTGTCCCACCAGATCCCGTGGAGAGAGCTACAATGCCCGTCGTCGATACCCACCCAACTCGCGGTGTCATCTACTATGAGCGGTCTTGCGGCATCGAAACGACGGAAGCTTGCCACTCCATCAGCGCTGCATTGGGCAAGGGATGTGTGTCTACGTGACCGTGCGCCGCTGGTTCATCAGCTTCAGCAACGGCGAGATTGACATGAAAGACAAACCACGCTTGGGAGTGTGCTGGTTCTGGGACGCGGAAGGAATGCTTTTCCACGAGCTGCTGGTACAAGGCGAGACAGTCACCGCCACCGTATGCACCCACCAGCTCCAGCAGCTCGCCGTCGCTGTTCGAGAAAAGTGTCGGAAAAGGTCCGCGGTCACCCGTCTTCATGACGACGCCCGATCCCATTTCGCGAAAAGATCCCAGGCCAAGTTATAGGAGCTCGGCTGGGATGTGCTGCCTCACCCACCGTACAGACATTGCCCCTTCTGGCTATCACCTTACCCATCCTCTCGAATCCTTCCTGGCCAAGAGAAAATTCGTTGATTATGACTTGCTTGCGAAGGCGATCACTGACTTCTTCGACTCTCAGAACCCAGAGTTCTGGGAGAAGGGATTTCCTATAAAGTGGCAGAGGGTTGCCGATAACAATGGTCAATACTTTGTTGCCTAATTATTATTTGTTGGACGAAAAAAGAAATAAAAGGTGATGATCGAAAAAAATATGACAGGACTTTTGGGACAACCTAATAGTTGAGTTCCTTCGAAAGGTTCCAAAATGTACTGATTCGAGAGTGCTCAGTTACCCAAAGTGATATCGTCACAACTATCGGAGGATTGACAGATTATAACTTGGTTTCTCCATCACAGCCTCCCGAGAATTTGAACACGCGACCACAAGCGCGATAGCAGAGGATACATGCACTGCGTCACATCGTTCAGAATCAGAAATATGCACTGGCACCTTTTGCCACTCAATTCATTTAACGGTATATCAACGATGAGACAACTTTATTTCATATTTTCATGTTTAACAACATTTTTAGTAAAATATCACAAATTATTAAAATATTAAGTGAGGAATCGAAGCTAATTTGAAAGACTAGCAGATGATCAATCAAAGTGAGAGACTGTGGGTTTTACAAAACAGTACATAGTAATAAGTTATATGCCTCAAATAGAATGTTCTATGGCCTGAAACTGATTAATGAGCAGTTAAAATAGGATTTTCGACTATCGAAAATGTCCAGAAAAAGAAGATCGAGAAAGCTCCTGCTTGTGAGTAATAGGCACATAGTCTTTAGCTCTTATTTACACGCTTGTATTCAGTCCAAAGAGATTCTGCGATTGTGGTCGGCGTAATTCAGCTGCTGAGGAGATTGGTGATAACCTGAAATATACAAACACATACTAAAACACTAAAATGCTTGGAAATCTCATAAACAAGTGGGTAACGGCGCCGTTGCCGCGCGCTCGTCCGAAGAACGACAAGCAGTGTTTCCTCTTGTTAAAGATACAGGGTCGACGAAAAAAACCGAAAGGGGGCGGAGGAAGAGCCAGAATCAGGCAGTCGAATAGAATCCGGTTTGCAAAAGTCAGGAATCCGCAGTGTTTTAGTAATGAAGTCTTTATGTGGTAATTATCGATTACGAAAGTCTGAGGGCTTGTTGAGGTGAACGACTTATCCGATAGTCGCCGTTAGGGTAGCAGCTACGGCCCACGCTATCCATCGGCAAATTAGCTGCGAGAGATCATGTCTAAAGACCGTCTACCGCTAGATGGGCCGAGGAGGGAACTTCCAGACAAGCATGTCTAGGTCGGAAGACTTGAGCTGTGTAGCATATGCCTTCAAGGTAGAACAGGCTTATTACTATGAATCCACTGCTAAGCTCCTCTTGAAGAAAGCTGACACGTTCATGGCGGCTTTCAAATCCCTCAAAGGCTCACCAGAAATAAATTATAGACAAAAAAGCTTTAGCAGATCTCCATCCGCGCTGGCAGCAACAAAGCGCTGAAAAGGTGCAAGCATGGGTTGAAGAAACTTCGAGTGGTTGGTTGTTTTGGATCGAAAAAGTCAGGAGTTGTATTCGGCCAGCAAAATCTCAAGAAACCTATTTCCCAGTGAATTTGTGATTTCCAAACTTCGTGCGTGATTCTCTGCAAAAGGGCTAGCAATATCGTACAGATAGGTAGCACAGGTGATTAACCATATAAGCGATCGAGGACCCTTATTAGAGGCCAATTTTTGGTATACCACAGACATTAGTCAGCTGAAGGTTGTTGGAAGGGGGGGGGGGGGGGGCGAGACTTCCTCCAACACAGAGCTTAACCTCGGCAAAATAGATAGACAACGTGTGCATACAATGCAGGAGGATCACTGGAGTGGCGCTGTTACGGTAGGCTAACGATATTATGGATGTACCGCGTACAATCTCGCGTTGTGTGGCAGCGGGTGTATATCGTTAGGACAGAAACGTCGCGTGGCCGTGTTCGACACGCGACGTTTCTGTCCTAACGATATACACCCGTGTGGCAGCTATCCCCATGCGATTTCGCTCGTGGGCAGCCATTCCATGCTCTCTAGGAAAGGTGTAATGGTGGGTACATGTATCATGGCTTCGGAGCAATTCACTACAGTACCACGCCACCCTCTCCCTTATGTTTCTCTGAATAAACGACTCATTCCTCCCTCTCCCCTCGGCTCCCCCCCCCATCAATCGTCGATCGATAAGCATGGTTAATGTTGCGATCAAATGCACACGCAAACCGCCCCCACCTAAAGATTTCTTAACTCGTGAAGTACTCTGATGAGGATGCCACTTTTCAATGGCTGCTGCGCAGTCAGCACTACTCGCCCGAAATCGAAACCTAAGTTTCGCATGGATAGCAAAGTGGAGATTCGCCGAGTATAAAGGCGACTTCATTAAATTCCCATCGCGTGGAAGGAGAGTTCACCGTGGGATTTGAAATTTGCGACCTCAGGTACACTGCAACTGGTTACTGGACTATGTACCTTGCAGGCTCCAAGGTTGCCGGAGTACCCCGAGCTGGGAATCTTTGCGTCAATTGAGGACCGTCATCCAGAGAACCAAGAGATGCCACTCGTCCTTTGTTCGTGTATCCCTGCAATAACATAGTTAACAATTTATAGATATAATGAGAAAAATACAATTAGAGGTACCGTAGCGTTTGCTTGATAGGTGTACTGTCGCTGTTCTTGAATTCTCTTTTGCTTAACACACCAACAACCAAGAAATACGACCATAATTGCCTAAATTAGCCATCATTTCACAAGTGCAAGGGCATCAGTGACCGTCAACAGAATCATGCTCATTTTCCAATGCGCAACGTACCAGGATGATCGCTACGATACTGAAAATTACAGTAATCCATTTGAAGTAGTTCTCCTTGACTCTGGAACGGCACCACGGCTGAGAACCTTTGTTCCACTCAAAGCGGTATGAATTCGGATTGTTATAGTCGACCACGATACCACCTGAACATTAAAGATGAGCGAGCAGATGTTTGGTCGCGACTTCGTGCACTTGCGTACACAATCACATGATACACGAGCAAAACTGGAACTGTCAGTGGCTTCGGAAGGAAGCAATGAAAGTTAAACCGGGAAATATATGGACATTCGAGCTCGGAGATGAGATATGTGGCGAAACCTGCGTTGAGAAGCACACCTTTGGGGTCTTTTCGCGATCCCATCGCGCTTCACGGGCTAGTTGTTGCGAGGGCGGGGCAACGTCGCGGCTAGTTTTCATGGCCCCTCGCCATCTGTATCTCTCCTCAACCACCAGTGATGCTGAAGGGGGGGGGGAGGGGGGGGATCTTCTTTCTTGCCTCGCCATTTTATCCCGTTCTTTCTTTATTGTTACACTACTTCGTGCCTCGACTTTTATAATTCACAGGCGTCGAAATTACTCCATGCGGCGTCTTCAAACTCTGTTGAATAAAGAGTAGAGTAAGAAGCACAAATTACCCAAAACTTTTCTTCTTTTTCATTTCCAAACACGGAAATTTTCTTCGTGCTAGAAAAGCTGCCTGAGCAAACAAAGGAGCTTTTAAGCAATCAAGTTCGATCGAACCATTGAAGCTGGGGGTCACACTCGCATCTAAGGATTCACACAATCCCTAATAAATGTTCAATGCATGGCTCATCTTGAGAGGCGGTTAAGCGCCATATGCAGTATTTATAAAAAAAAAGCTTGCCACATACATTTATATTCGTGATCTCCCTTGATCCAATGCGTTTGGTAGCATCCGAAGCGAGCCACGTCCCCTTGCAGGTAGCCGGGAGCTAACGCCGGTGTTTTCATCATGTATTCCGGATATTCGATGTTGATCGCACCACAGCTGTTGTCTGGAAAATGAAAAAACATTTTCAATAAATATTATCCAAATACTAAATCAGAGAAGAGAGGCTACGCACATTGCCTTGTTGCCTCCAATCGTTCCGCTACAAAACTGTTCCAAGCATCCTGTTCCTCTAATGCCAACACTTTTGACTGTAATAAGGCATAGCTGTAAAGGCATGGGACCTGGAAAAATGTTCTAAGTTTTCACAATTATATTTCAAAAATAATATATTTCAAATCATCTGGGCTGGACTTTAAGGCACCGCCAGAGGTGTGGAGAAAATGAGAACTCGTAAGACTTGTTCTCTTTGCAAGAACATTCCCCTCCGGGAAAGGTGACCTGCGGCGAAACTTCTGCTGGAGAAGCGCGCATTGCGGTCTTTATCGTGATCTCCAATTTATGTTACCTCGCACCCGCTGAGCGAGTTGCTGCAAGGACGGGGCAACTTTCGCGGCCGACTGATTAACCCCTCGCCCATCTGCATTCACTCGTCAAGGCTAGTGATACAGAGGTGGCGGAAAGAATGGAGTGAAAAAAGAATGCTTCCGGGTTTCTATTTTTTGAGTTTTAGACCCCCTTTATTCAGTTCCTTCTCTGCCAGTATCACCTCTCCTTCCATATTCCACGATTTTTCTCAGAATCGGCCGAAATCACTTCTATCGGTGCCTTTAACTAGCCCTAGACCCATCCCTCATTAGCTATTTTAATGATTTCAGTATTTTTCGCCTTGAAAAACTGGATTATCAAGAAGTATTAAAATGAGAAAATGAATACGTCACTCACACTGTCACCACAATCACTGATAATAGATGCAGCATCGTCAGGACAATGTTGTAGACCGTACATGAGATTCGCGTTACTTTGGAATGGTTGAAGATTCACTAAATAATAGAAAAGCTCAGTTTTCAAAAAAAAAAGTATGCCGTGTACAGGACAGCCAATGTCAGTTAGTGCTTTTTCTTACCGGTCGCATATGCTGCCAATTACTGAGAGCGAATTCCGGCGTCTGATTCTCAAACCAAGTATGGGCTGTGTAGCCTTATGCCGCACTTCGCGCGGCGTGCAGCACAGCGATTTTCTTCGCGTGTGATTGCGTACACTACCTCCGCAGTTTTATGCCCAAATGAACTATTTTTGATTACGATTGTTATCATGTAATGTTATTGTTCCTTTTGCTTTTTATGTTACTACCAGTCGGATTGGCAGGCGTCAGCCGGCCAAGCCGACTGGTATTGACTATCAGTGTAAATGGATTAGGAATAAAATGTGTTTAACCACTGACCATTTGACACTTTGGGTAAAGTGGTCACTATTGAGAGTTGAGATAGTTCAGAGACTGATGATTTTGAGTTCAATTGCTCCGATTAGGAGCCAGTTTAAGCATCTAATTCTTGCAAGTTGGTGGTAGATCCGTATGCCAGTTATCGACGCTTATCTTTTTTGTAAGCGTGCACCACTAATTCGATTTAAGATAGCCTAGCGGCCAATTCCCAGTGTTGTTGGAAGCACATGAGGAAATGATTCACTTGCTTTACTACCGCACCTATAGATGGTATCCTGATCATCAAAATGGAGAACGTAGTATCAAAAACGCGCATCATCATTCGAACGCTTGTCAATTTAGCGGTCGATACATCGGCAACTGATATCGGAGAAGAAATGATTCTCTTGCTTCACTACCGCATATATAGAATGTATCCTGATCATGAAATGGAGAACAGTATCGAAAGACGCGCATCATTATTTGAACCCTAGGCAATGTAGCGGTCGATACATCGGCAACTGATTTCGGAACATAATCAGAATAAGTTCACCCAATGGCACTGCTCATCGGACGCTTTCATTGTAGCGGTCACAGCGGTGTACTGGATTTCGCCCAACCCACTTCCTTCGGCTCTTATCAGTGCTAAACATTCGTTAGCAGACTCAATTCGTCACCATTAAGGTCCCCATACCACCTCCTACAGCAGCTATGTGTTTAGACACTTCTTTATCTGATGAGACAGAAAGCGGATTTCGCGAAATTCTCCTTTTGACGCTCCTTATCGAATCTCATCAAACGTTATCAATGCGGATCACCCACCATTGATGTCCCTGTTCCACTCCGCACAACAGCTATAAATGTTGGCGCCCTTGGATCAACGCGAAAGGTGAAACGGTTTTGGCGACTCTAGCCTTCTTACGCACCTTATCGAATCTTATAAACCGTTATCAAGAAGGATCACCCACCACCAATGTTCCCGTCCCACCCCGCAAAACACTTGTGAGTATGACCGCTCCGCGACCTGTACGAAAAGCGGAACGGATTTGACTACTCTAGCCTTTTTACGCTCCTTATCGAATCTTATCAACAGTTATCGATGCGGGTCATCCACCATTAATGTCCCCGTCCCACTCCGCAGGAGACCTGTGAGTATGAGCGCCCAGGATCAATGCGAAAACCAAAACGGATTCGACGACTTTAGCCTTTTTACGCTCCTTATCGAATCTTATCAGCCGTTATCGAGCTGAATCACCCATCATCAATGTACCCGTCCCACTACGCAAAACACCTGTGAGTATGAACGCTCCGCGACCTGTGCGAAAAGCGGAACGGATTTGACTACTCTAGCCTTTTTACGC
The DNA here is from genome assembly GCA_963978905.1 of Trichostrongylus colubriformis. Lineage (NCBI taxonomy): Eukaryota > Metazoa > Nematoda > Chromadorea > Rhabditida > Trichostrongylidae > Trichostrongylus > Trichostrongylus colubriformis. Next base: position 63,667,883 of record OZ022256.1, read on the forward strand.
TCTTTATCGAATCTTATCAACCGTTATCGATGCGGGTCATCCACCATTAATGTCCCCGTCCCATTCCGCAGGAGACCTGTGAGTATGAGCGCCCCAGGATTAATGCGAAAACCAAAACGGATTCGACGACTCTATCCTTTTTACGCTCATTATCGAATCTTATCAACCGTTATCAATGTGGATCACCTACCATCAATGTACGCGTCCCACTACGCAAAACACCTGTGAGTATGAGTGCTCCAAGATCAATGCAAGAAGCGGAACAGATTCGACGACTCTAGCCTTCTTACGCCCCTTATCGAATCTTATCAATCGTTATCAATGCGAGTCGCCTACTATCAATGTCCCTGGCCCCTCCTGCTAAACACTTATGAGTGCCAGCGCTCTTGCATCAACGCGAAAGGCGAAACGGATCTGGCGACATTTGTCTTCCGAGGCTCCTTATCAGCCCTTATCAGTTGCAATCACTTTCGGTCCACCACCATTAGTGTCCCCTTGCCACCCCTCACATCACTTGTAAAATTCATGGTCCCAGCTTTACTGCGAGGTGAGATATGAATTTCGTGACAGACGGACAGACACACACACACACACACACAGACAGACAGACATACTAAGCGAATTATATATAGTAGGATTTTTTCTTGCTAGGGTTTAAAAGTCACCGTTTTCAGACAATGTTGAGATACACAGCTATTTCTTCAAAAGACCTCTATGGTAGCAGCCCGTTGCGTCTTGAGTGGAATTCCAACCGAGCGCGTCAAGTCGTGCTGGTGGCGCCGGGAGTGCGACGCCGCAAAGCGAAAATTCGACATAAGGACGCACTCCCACCAAGCATGTGGCACGGTACCACTTACCGCTGTCACCTGTCACCCCTAACCTAGTTCGAATTTTATTGGTAATATCTTTTCCGTTGGGAAATTGAAAAGAAGCCTTGGGGTTTGGCTGCCTCAATTCACATCATGTGGTAGCCCAAGCACATATTTGAAGGCAGCAGTAATTTTGAATTACTTTATGCCAAAATTCATAAATCTCATGAATCAGGCATTTCAATGAATTTTAATAAAAACCAAAAAACCAAACATAGCATGACTCACATGACACATCTTCCTGCAGGCCACGGCAGTTATTCAGCTCCTGATTAATGTCCATACCTGTTTGTGGATCGAATCGATATGGACCTCTGAAAGTGCAGCAGATATTCTACAGCGCTTGAAAATCCGTAGTCTTAACACTGAATTTGGAACATTTACGAACATTTAGGTTAAAAGAAACGGATGTGTGTCATACGGTACCACTGGCACCGCTTTCGAAATCGCGCGGCGCATTTCTAATTGACAAAAACGAAAATGCAGGTCGGTCACTCGTCTCTCATAGTAAGCCTTACGTCAATTAAAATGTTTTTTAGCATAAGTCTAGAAAGGGAAGGAACTTCGACATCGGTGAATAGCTGCGTATCCCACACGAGAACGAAAATTCATGGTCAAAAACATATTAATTGACGTCAGGGTTACTGTGGGAGACGAGTGACCGACCCAGTTCGCTATTTTCACATCTCACTCATCTACTAAATCTTTCTAATTACAGTGCACGTGCATGGATATAATATCGCAGTATGGATATAATATGCATAATAATATAAGTAATGTAAATAATAGCGTACGGATCTAATATCGCAAAAAGCAAGAAAAAAAATCCTGAGCTTTGTTATTCTAAATCACCATATGATTCACAAGTTTAAAACTGTTTACTTTAAAGCCAGAGGTACCAGTCGCGGCAATCCGGAGGTCGCAAGGACGCACGCGATGCGACTGGTACCTCCTTATACGCATGATAATAGTCATTTGCAAAGTTTTCACTCACGAATCATAGATCGGTGCCGTTTTATAGATGGGACCGGCGCGTAGATTTGCCTCAGGGAACACATCGAACTGTTTGTCTTCGTCCTTACTGGTGGTGAACATATTGTCTGTTGGAAGGCCTTGTGCGAGAGTTCCAATAGGGTTCTGTTCAGAGCCAGGTTCTCCCGAGCCAACAATACGGTCTGAAGTGGGGCAGATGAAGGAAGACTAGTTCTTCAGAAACCGGTCCATACTATCACTCACAATTATTGATGATCTGTTGACGATAAGTCTCTGAGTTCACATCGTTGAGCGTGAGTCCTTGCATGATAGCGGCGCTGGTCTGCTCTGGGAACGGCCTCATCAGGCCGCTGATCCTTGGCAGTTCATATCGTTGTCGCAATTCCGTCTCGCGGGTCTTGTCACCGTCTGGTCTCTAAAATCAGAAATTTTGATGGATTAAACTTAGTCAAAGACACCGGAAGGAGGGAAATTTCGGTTCACGGTATGCGATTACTGTGGCTTGCACTTGCCGCAATGTACACACGACAGCTTACCATGACGTCGGAGTGAATTTATTAGGTTTCATTGTAATCACACTTTTTTCTTACGCTTACGCTTGTTTTTCATTTAATTGTTTTACTTGTTTGTTGCTGTTGCCTTTTATTACTTTAATTTAACTATTACTATTTACTATACTATTACTTTAACTTTTATCCTTTATCCTTTGTTTGTTGCTGCGGGTTATTTCACTGATTTCACACGATAACGAATGAATGAAATACACTCTACGAGACAACAAATGACATCTCTACAGCGGACAACTCGGAAAGTCAGTGTGTACAGTTCGAAGTGATGCGAATGTGATGCAAATACACACCACAGCATCGCGCTTTTGAATCCGTCTTTTTCCACCGTTTATCGCTTCTAACCTCGAATGTTCGTTACAAAATGATCATTTCTTTGATCTTCCTCTTTCTGTGGACCCCTTCCGGTTTTTAAGTTCGTCAATCGACTCACCACTCCATACTGCGGAGGAACTGAGATTTGCACGTCCAACATGCCCATACTCTCCTGGTACATCGGTAATCGGTCAATGTCAAGTGCGTAGCTTTCACGAACACGAATTCCAATTTGTGCCTCTTCCAGAACAACGTAGATTTCCGGTTGGCCTCGTTCAACGTTGTTGACATAAACAAGAACGCCTAAAATGCTGCCAGTTATACTAAGTGAAACAGGTAAACAAAACAATACCGGTGAAAATTTTAGATTATACACTGGCAGGTTTCCTTGCGACTGTTCATGAAAATATGAAAAATTATAAGGTGAATCCTTTTGGACGAGTCGGAAACTCAATGTTTGAAGGGGTGTGGTTGTTGTGCTCCTAGGTATGAGTTTAGATTGTGGGTAGGTATTAAAGTCCTGCAGGCAGGTCTCCTAACCATTGATCTTTTCGTAATCAGTATGAAAAAAGGAAGCCTTCTGGATATTTCGTCGATTCATTGGACAAGCCATGCTCCTGACTTGCACTCAGGATCGTGGACGCATTTGGACCGGTATGTGTCCGGGTAAGAGATGCGTGGCGCAATTACAACGCGACCAACTAATCCATATCCATAAAAGGATGCTCCTCAACCATAAACCCATTTATAGCGAACTCATTTACTCCTTGTTTTCTACCACAGAATATTATGTGGACTATGAGTAATAATAGTGATTGATATAATTTTTTAACGTCATCCCTTTTAAGAGTTCGACTGGAAAATAAAACAGACCATTGAATCTCTGCAATCGAATGGTGTCGAAGTAGCGCAATATGTTCCCAACGATGATATCCGTACGATAACGGAAACGCCGCGTGTCCTTTCTGGCCATCACATAAACTCGATCAGTGCCAGTGGCTTCCATGACTACTCCTGAAAAGAAACATTCTTGATGACCGAGAAGTCCTTCATCTGACCGCAGATGTAATGACGCTTCGTAACGTACAAGTGCTCCTTTTACCGAGCAACTCCGCGATTTTAAAACACCAGGTGAGCTTCGCGATCTACATCGCGTTACGGGGTACCGGTGCGAAGCGGGCTGTGGGCAAAATGATATAAAAGAAATTTCACAGCAATGTGGTTTGGCGGCAATCAATAGATTTCACATTTGTGCTGAGGGGTAGTCCATTAACAGCCTTCACTACAAAGGCTCATCATAGCAATACAGTAGGCATCGATATGCATGAAATAAGCTCTATAGTATGTAAGCCTCTGCAATTGTGTCCATTCACTTGTGTGATCCACCACTTTGCCCGGCCCTTCGTACGAAAACTGACAATTACGACCCATGGCACACGATGCTGCAGTTTTTCAACTTCTGCGACTGTAATCATTCAATGGGATCCCATTGCCTGTTTTCACCTCTTTGCTCAGGGATCAGTGATTTCAATCGATGTCGACCAATAGGACTTCATTGAAGTTCTGCAACAGCGCCACCCCTTGGTGTGGCTCGCTGATCATTTTCCAGAACTTCATGGTCCATGAGGGTATTCACTCAGCTGTATGGTGCATGAGCCGTTTCCTGCCTTCCGCACAGAAACCGATATTTTCAACCAATATCCTGATGACCCCGTCTACCGTGATCAGTTGACATTATTTTTGTCACTCTGACAGCTTCGAATCACTTCAGCTTTTTCCGGCGCTCTAGACCGCTGGAGCGGTGTCATATTTTTTATGAGTGAGCACGATATTGTTGATTGCACGTTCCGCCCATTGTAGATGGGCCTCCACCTACCTCAATAACGTGCAACACCACCTAGACACTGCTGATCTCCATCGATTTTTTCGCGGTATCTGGGCTGCTCCTGAGGCAACTTATAAACGCTCGTAGTAAACACCATCTACGTGGAGCGTGCTCCGCTAGCTGAAGGCGGGTCTTCATTCTTTATGTGCTACATACACCCTCAACTCATTTTGGCCTACCTTTTCCCGACTAATAGGCTTTGTTGGAAGGAGTTACAGCACATGATAGAATTTTGCATCTGAACGCCGAACACTTCAACGCACGCCCCACCCACAGTGAGGGAGTCTGACGTGCTCCATATGCTACCTGTTCATCTCTTAGCAAAATCCACTCAACTCTGACTTGATCTGACTTCTCCGCTTGTTCTTCAGGTAGTGCTGAGTTATGCGGGCACAGACACAACATGGCAGACACACCAAACTCCTGGTTCATATATAGGTTGTGATTCTTCATCTGCTACATACACCCTTCACTCATTTTGGCCCACCTTATCCTGACTCCTGAGCTCTTTTGGAACGAATTATAGAAATTTGCATCCAAACACCGAACATTTTAACGCACGCCTCGCCCACAGTGAGGGAGTCTGACATGGTCCATGTGCTACCTCTTCATCGCTTAGCAAGATCCACTCAACTCTGACTTGATCTGACTTCTCCGCTTGTTCTTCAGGTAGTGCTGAGTTTCGGGGCACACACAGACAACATGACAGACACATCAAACTCCTGGTTCATATATAGGTTATGATTCTTCATCTGCTACATACACCCTTCACTCATTTTGGCCCACCTTATCCTGACTACTGAGCTCTTTTGGAACGAATTATAGAAATTTGCATCCAAACACCGAACATTTTAAGGCAGGCCCCGTCCTCAGTGTCCACAGTGGGCGGAGTCCATGGTCCAATAAAGTAGTGTGTAGTAAAGACACCTCCTGCACAAAAACCAAGATTTTCATTCAATATCGATCGGTGATGCATGATGTTGTAGTACTTCAACTTTTATGAGGACTATGCCTTTCTTTTACTTAATCAATAGTATGGTCCATAAGGCTGCTTTCATACTTTGCGCACCGACGCCGTTACCGGCGGCGACAGCATCAATTTGACGCCGTCACCTGCGTCGATTTGACGCCGTCACAGCGGTGACTGTCGTGGATAACACGACACCGGAGACGACGACACCGATCTACCGGAGGCGACCTATCGCACGATCTGGCGGGAAAATGGCGGACCCGACCGTATAAAAGGCCACCTAGGGCGCTCCCGGCAGTCGTTTTCTCTTCTTTTCCTTTAGGAGATTTTAGGAGCTATTTAACTTATTGTTGTTGTTGTTTACAAGTTGCTAAGTTGTTTAATTACCCAAGTTTGAGGTTGTACTACATAAACCTGGATTTGGTGTGGTCGTGTCAGTGTAGAAGGAACACACACATTCTAAAGAACCGCGTGGCAGTCTAACTCATGGTGCATCGGATGGAGCGAATCCAAAACGAACTCAGGTCAGTCTTCTGAGAGTTCCAAGGGGAGTTTTGAGATTCTTTCCTTTTTACACTTTCATACAAGTGTAGTACAAGTTGGGAACTTGAACCACAAATCAAGTTTAAGTCGAACCTGGAATCCAGTGAGGATAAGGTTTAACGATTTATCAGTGCCCGATCATTGATTATCAGTGATCTCCGATATCACACCACACCAACCAAGCTGAGATGGTTGCTCAAACAACAACAGTCAAGCGCCGCTTAACGCGTTTTTGCAACAAACTCGAGCAAGTTTTGCAGCGCTCTAAGGAAGAAAAGCTCGATTCCCTACAAGTTATCACGGAAGACCTTTCGAGTAAGGTTAACCTAGGCAATCTGTGCCGCCTAGAAGAAGCAGTAGGGACCGTAGAGACAATCAGTAGTCAAGTGGAGAAGGCATTAAGTGACCTATTCTCCCTCGAGGAAGGGGGTGAAGAAGCAGACCCCAACGACATAGAGCAGTATGTCACCCGTGCAGAGGGAGCTCTCGCACTCGCGCTGGAATACAGTGCACTTTTGCAAGGTAGAATACATGCGCTTAAGTCTCTGGAGGCACTGAGATTACAGCAGGCAACTCAAAGCGCAGCTCCCCCAACGTGATCATCAATCAAGTACCAAAGCAAGCTGAGCTTCCGCCGCTCCCTGTCCCCAAGTTTACGGGCAATATTTGGGACTTCGATAATTTCTGGGAACTGTTCAACGCTAACGTCCACTCAAGGGACTTACCGGAACTGTTCAAGTTTAACTATTTATTGAATGCCCTTGATGGGGAAGCCAGAGCATCCGTGAAGAAATTTCATGTCACACCCGAGAACTACCTCAGAGCAGTAAACTTTCTTCACGCTCGGTACGGCAACCCAGAGGAACTGATCCAAAAACTAATTGATCAGCTCGACCATTACCAGTTACGCAGCTTGTCTCTGCAGGATCAACGCACGCTTTTCGAACAAGTGCAAGTAACTGTGATGCAAATGAAACAAAAAGGGGAACACGTTGATAGTCAAGTAATGGTCAAGAAAATTCTGAGCAAGTTTCCGGCGCACGTCCAGAGAGGAGTGCTCAGGAAAAAGCGTTCGCTCCCGGAGAATACGTCATTTACAATGGAAGCCCTGTTTAACGCAATCGAAGACGTCCTGTCAGAGGAAGAAATGATGAACCTTTACGTCAGTCATTCCTTTCACACGCCGTACGCAACATCGACAATGGAGACGAAGAAAAGTTTCAAGTCTCAGGAAAATATTTGCATGTTCTGCAAAGGAGAACATAAGCCCTCATTCTGTACAACGTACAAGACCCCGAGGGAAAGGGCGAAATACCTTCGGGATCAACGACTTTGTCAGTTGTGCGCCTCACCACACCACAAGTCATCGGAATGCAAGCGTAAAAATTGCTTCAAGTGTGGGGGACCCCATCATTCATCAAGTTGTTTCAAAACTTCGCCAGCAGCAAGTGAAGTTCAGGGGAAACCCCAGCAGGCACAAGATATGCTTTTAAAGAAGACTGGTGATAGAACGAAGAAGAATGCTAAACTGACTCAAAAGGTCAACGTAGTGGCCGGAGAGGAACCCGTTGAAGAGTCTGAAGCGGCAATTCTTCAAGTTCAGTCGGATCAAGATGTTCATTCAACCACATTTCTCCCTATAGGCGAAATCCAAGTGGTCGATAACAAGAAAGGCAACCTCCGCAATGTTCCGGTTCTTCTGGACACTGGCGCAGAGATTTCGTTTATCAACAACACATTGGCTCAGGAGCTTCAGCTACCCACCATTTCAGAGACAACTCTTCTTCTCCATACATTTGGTTCCGAAGAAGTTCAGAGGAAAAAGTGCCGCATTGTGCAAGTTCAAGTCCGAGACATCGAGGAGAATTACCACGAGTTAGAGCTTGTGACACATGATGTGTTTACGAAACCAATGCGCTGTGCTCGACTGCTTGAGGAAGACGTCCAGTTCATCGAATCCCTCAACCTTACAGTTACATTTGGGAAGAAAGGGAAACAAACACAGCCGCTTATACTTCTTGGCTGTGATCAAGTATGGAAGTTTTGGAGAACGGATAAGCCGCCAGTTCCTCTTCCATCAGGACTCCATCTTATACCAACAAAAACTGGCAACCTCATCACAGGCAGACGTCTACATGGGCGACAAGTTCTTGGAATGCAAACTTGCGAAGAAGTTGAAAGATGGGACAAGTATTGGTCTCTAGAAGCACAAGTCAATACTCTCTTGGAAAGCAACAAAAATCCATCAGAGGAAGATTCGTGGGACCGTTACTGGGCCCTCGAGAACGAAGGAACTCAAGAATTCAGTGGACCGGAACACGTTGAAAAAGCCAATATCGATCGACAAGTATGGGACAAGTTCAACCAGACAATAGAACGTCGAGAAGATGGCTACTACGTGCGTCTTCCATGGAAAGAAAACTACCTCACTCTGCCCGACAACAAAGCTATTGCTCTGAGAAGACTTATCAACACCTGGAATGCGCTTCAGCGAGACCCAGAGCTGCTACATATGTACAACAACGTCTTTGAGGAACAAATTCGACTGAATATCGTAGAGGACGTCCCGAGACATGCCGAGGCAACCGGACCTGTAGTCCACTACATACCGCACCAAGCAGTGCTTACACCGAACAAGTTGACAACAAAGCTGAGAATCGTTTTCGACGCCTCAGCTCATTATCGAGGAAGCCCTTCTTTGAACGAAGTTCTTCATCGTGGCCCTGTGATTCTTCCACCTCTTTTCGGAATGCTTTTACGTTTCCGTGTTGGTAGGATTGGTATTATATCCGATGTCGAGAAAGCATTCTTACAAGTACGCCTCCATGAGTGTGATCGAGACGCAACAAGGTGCCTCTGGATACATAACCACAAGAAGCCTCCTACCTTGGAAAACATCAGGACTCTTCGTTTCACACGAGTCACGTTTGGACTCAACACCTCACCATTTTTATTGGCGGCTACAACACACTATCATTTGAATTCATATACGGACGACAAGGATCTCGTGGAAGAAATCAAGAGTAACTTGTACATTGACAATTTGCTCTTAACAGCCGACACTCTAGAAGAAGCAAGATACAAATACAAGCAAGTCAAGCGAATGTTCAGCGACTTGTCCATGAACCTACGAGAGTTCGTTTCCAACGATCCTGCTCTACTGGACGATATAGCCACGGCAGACAAGTCCAAGGACAAGAATCCAAAGGTGCTAGGAATCAGATGGAATTCCTCCGCAGACAAATCTCAAATAGCTTGTAAAATTGAAATGAAAGAGCCAGTGACCAAGAGAACTGTAGCAAGTTCAGTGGCCTCGATCTATGATCCATTGGGATGGATAACTCCTCTTACACACAAAGCCAAGGTATTCATCCAGTCTCTGTGGAAAGCCAGTTATACGTGGGACGAAAAGCTACCAGATATAAAAGTCAAGGAGTGGATAGACATAGTTAATTCTATGCATGGATTCCACAAAGACATTCCGCGAGTCATATCGAAGAGAGCAGAGGAGCAAGTTCTTGTAGTTTTCGCAGACGCAAGTTTAGAAGGTATGGCAGCATGTGCATACCTATGCTCCGATTGCTCTGCAAATCTGCTGATGGCGCGAGAAAAGCTTCCTTCGATACGATCATCGATGACTGCGCCGAAAATGGAGTTGAACGCACTGACGCTAGCAATGCGACTAGTCAATGCACTCCTCAACCAAGTTCGAGAAGTGATACAAGTTCGGCAAACTTACGTCTACACCGACTCCGAAATAGTACTCAACTGGCTCAGGAATCCAGGGAAAAAAGATAAAGGAGTTTTTATCAATTACCGTCTTACCGAAATCAAGAACATTTATGAACACTTGAAGTCAATCGGACTTCAAGTCTCTTTCATGTTCGTTCCATCGAGTCAGAACCCTGCCGATTGTGCAACTCGTGGCCTACACAAGAGCGAACTTGACGAGCATTTCTGGTGGAACGGTCCGACCTTTCTACGTAAGCCCACATCAGAACTGCTCACACTCAACAAAACCAGCGTCCCGTGCTTCCTGGAGCTCGAGTGTTGCGAGGAAAGGAACGAGCCTTTTGAGATTGGCGCAGCAGCCACGAGTCACCTACTTCCAGAACAGCAAGCAGGGGAACTAATCTCAAGTAGACAAGCGACAACGCTCACGAAAGCCAAGAGAATTCTGGCATATGTTCTACGATTTGTACGAGTCATAGCTCTGCGGCTTCACGCCAAGAATCCAAACAACCTTGAGATCTCGATCTCACTCGAAGAACGTTTGAATCTCGCTTCAACCACGCTAGCAGGAAGAGAGGTCAAGTACGCAGAAAAGGTACTGATTCGTCATCATCAGCGAACCTGGATCAAGTCAGCAATACTGCAAAAGCTCTGTCATTTGAATGTACAGATAGATAGCGAAGGCATCATGCGATGTTTTGGTCGGTTGGGAAAAAGCGAAATGGAACATGAAGCCAAATACCCCATCTTGATCTTGCAAAAGACCTTTTTGGCGGAACTCATCACACAGGAAGCTCATATTGGCGGTCATCCAGGGATCAACCACACTATGTCTATTATACGACAAAAATTCTGGATCCCACAGCTACGCTCACAAGTTACAAAGCAATTAAGAAAATGCATAGTTTGTCAAAAACTAAATAACTTGCCATGCAAGTACCCTGACCAGCCAAGTCTTCCAGCGGAGCGAGTCGTCAAGTCACGCCCATTCGAGCATGTTGGGTTGGACTACTTTGGACCGCTTACAATCACCATTCCAACTAAGGAAAAAGAAAAATGTTATGGCGTTATAATTACCTGCATGGTAACACGTCTAATTCACCTGGACATCGTTCCTAATCAGTCGACGAGTGCTTTCCTTCAGATGCTCCGTAGATTTTTTGCACGGAGAGGCGTTCCTTCCTCAATCACCAGCGATAACTCACCGACGTTCCTTCTAGGTGAAACAATTCTCAAGGAGTGTTCGACTGCAGCGCAGAACGACCCTGCAGTGGCTCGAGAGATCAGCAACAAGGAGATTGATTGGCGGCATATAACCCCATACGCTCCCTGGCAAGGAGGTTTCTATGAAAGGTTAATCAAGTCAGTCAAGTACTCTCTCTATAAGACGCTAGGGAAGACCATACTCTCGTTTGAGGAGCTATCAACGGTGGTCGTGGAAATAGAAGCACTGCTGAACACTCGACCGCTTCTCTACTCCGACTCGAGCTTCGATCGAGAGAGCGTTTTGAGACCCATCGATTTTGTCCAGAACGAGCTACAAGTTCATTTCCCCTTCGAGTCGCTTGACAATGAACTCGAAGATTCCTCTTATGCTCCACCTCTAGATATTCCAGTGATTCACACAAAAACACAAGCAATCCAGGCTCTACAAAGCTCATGTAAGCTGACCGAAAGATTCTGGCAAGTCTGGTACACCCAGTATCTTACTGCGCTGAGAAGGAAACATCAAACAAAAGTAGGAAAGAAAAGAGCCGGAGCGTTGGTGCCAAAGGTGGGGAGTCTCGTGTTGATCTGCGACGAGGTCCAACCTCGACACATGTGGCGGATGGGGAGAATCAGCGCCCTACCAACGAACAGAGATGGAGTCGTCAGAGAAGCAGTGATCAAGTTACCTTCACATAAACATAAGAAGGCCGATAAATTTGTTAGTCCCATTGGAATTAGAGGACACCGCTGAGAACGACTGTCAAGATGAACAAGATACACGTCACAGTGAAACCCAAGAGGCAGACGGCATTGCACAAGAAGAACGGCAAGTTGTGGAACCCGCTCATGGTTACAACTTACGTTCACGCTCGCGGCAGTCGCAAGAGCATAGAAACGGCTCAGCAAATGTTGGCCTCGTTTCAGCCTCAATCTTATTACTCATTTTGGCACTGAGCTCATTCTGTCCTTCCGTCGCGACAATCGCTGCGAACTCACCGCAGCTGAAAAGTACCGACTTTGAAGCAAGTTACCGTACCTATTGGGTAAATAAGTTAACACCCGAGATCCAAGCTTCACACAAAATCCAGTCCAGAAGGCTGGACAGACCTCAAGGTGGAGAAATCATCAAACGCGCTCACCCCGCTAAACACAAGACACTACCCCAAGTACTTTCATCTGAATACGAAGAACACTGGAAGGGTAGGAAAAGCAAAAGCAATCCAGAAGTTATATTCCGCGTTGAGAAAAATATATTTGCATCTTCAAATGATTGTTACACTCTGGCAAGTTTAGCCCCAGCAGCGAGGTTCATCCTCTTAATAAAGTGGGAATTAAAACAATGGAAAAGACCGCTGTGGGTATTAGCTCCAACACACCGCAAAGTAAAGAGCTCCCACGTGCGTAACCTTCATGGGCCTCTCGTTGTCACAATAATAGGGTTACCCAATAAAAAGTTTCTCTCTGTGCGGCCCGTTAACCCAATACGCCTCTGCAAGCCCATAAGGCAGCACGAGCAGAAAACCACCTCACTGTATTTCAAGTTCAGTTATATTTCAAGACAATACATAAGTGCTGTCGAATGCGCGAATTCACACGACATCGATTTCAGGATGGCTACACGCGACGTCGATGGAGATGCTGCTTACCTCAGCAGATTACTCATCAGATCGCATCCAAGTGCTGAGCAGCTCGAGAACGAACTTGAAAAGTGTTTCAATGAGATACAACGTTATATTACTGTTTCGCGTACTATTCGTAACCATTTCAAGTTTATCCAGTCCGATGACCCTTTCAAGAAAGCCGGGGCGGGGGAGAGGGTCCTCCTTCTTACGAATTTCAGACACTGTGCCAGCACGGTGAAGGAAGTATTGTTGAGAATGGGAACCAGATTCATCCTTACTGAGAGGATTTACGCGCGTCACGCAAGTACTGGAGGAGTGTCCTCGGTTCGCTATGAAGATTGGTTGGTCAAGGACTTCGGATCCCACAAAATTGGAGTCATCAACATGACCATAGAGATGGAACTCAGACCTCTCATTGAAGTCATCAAGCAGACAGAGGAGCTCCTTACGAAAGCTGAAAAGGAACTCAAGAAGGAAGTTTGTGAAAGTCATTCACAGCAGTCAAGTGAAGTCAGTGAGAATGTCAACAAGTTTCAGCAAGTTCTGAAGGAGCAGACGGAGGAAATCAAGTCCTTGAAGGCAAGGCTGTCATCTTTGGAGGTTTGTATGAATGATGCAGATCAACATTTAAAACTGCGTGATCAAGGAGGACATGAAGAAGAAGGTATGGAAATCACTGACGATGAGTACCTATCCAGGCTAATTGAAGAAACCAGGGACGACGATGAATTTGCTAGATCAAGTAGACGTGAGGCTCAATCCAGCTCCAGATATAGTACCTCCACTGGGGACTTCGAGGACCAGCGCCGCTGGATCGAATCGATGGAGGACGCACTCAAAAGATACCCGTACCGCAAGTTAGCTCACATTTCGGAAGGCATACAGCCAAATCGTCCTTGCAGTTTCTGTGGAGCGCAACATGCTCATTTTTCTGACTCCTGTCCTTCCGTGAGAGACGCTCGTACAAGGGAGCAGATCGTAGCGTCAAAAAACCTATGTCGCTTCTGCTTAGAAAGATGTGGCGACGGTAATTGCGGCGACAAACAAAGGGAGTGCTTTTACTGTGCCAGAGTGCACGGCACACCTTTCCAAGACACGATACCGAGAGATGGGGGCCATCACAAGGCACTGTGTCCTGTTCCAGACGCGAAGCGACAAATGGAAATACGTCCCGAAGATGCTATCCGCGAATGGAAGGAAATGGGAAGCCGCACTAAATGGAATGGCCGGGAGTGTCGTGGATAACACGACACCGGAGACGACGACACCGATCTACCGGAGGCGACCTACCGCACGATCTGGCGGGAAAATGGCGGACCCGACCGTATAAAAGGCCACCTAGGGCGCTCCCGGCAGTCGTTTTCTCTTCTTTTCCTTTAGGAGATTTTAGGAGCTATTTAACTTATTGTTGTTGTTGTTTACAAGTTGCTAAGTTGTTTAATTACCCAAGTTTGAGGTTGTACTACATAAACCTGGATTTGGTGTGGTCGTGTCAGTGTAGAAGGAACACACACATTCTAAAGAACCGCGTGGCAGTCTAACTCAGTGACGGCGTCAAACTCACGCAACCATTTGCCCGCCGTCGGCGACGGCGTCCATAGTAATGCGCAGCGTTTGCAAAATTCTTGACCCATTCACACTACAGTATGGTGTTTGTGGGCCGCTTCGAATCTTGGCGCTATGCCAATATGGTGATCGTGGCCACTTTGTGTATTGGCACAGCGCCAAGCGGCCACAATCAGCATACTGTAGTGTGATTGGGTCAAGAATTTCGCAAATGCTGCGCATTATCTATGGACGCCGTCGCCGCCGCTGACGGCGTCGATGCGCAAAGCATGAAAGCGGCCTAAGCCGTTTCTAGCCTTCGGCACAAACACTGATATTTTCAAGCAACACCGTAGCGAAGGCTCCGCCTAACGTGATCATTCGACATTAATTATGCTACTCGAGCTACATTACTTCTGTTTTACCCGGTTCCTAGATCGCTCTGGAGAAGATTTACAATGTTTCATGAGTGAATACGATTTCGGCTGCTTCCTCCGCCCACAATGGGCGGGTCGCCACTCACTTCAGATATGCTGAACACAGCTCAGATCTCGCTGATCTCCACCGATTTTTCCTCAATCTCTACACTGTCCTGAAGCCGGGTTATGAACGTTTGTGGTTAGCACCGCCCACTTGGAGCACGCTCCGCTCATTGAAGGTAGGTTTCCCCCTACGGCTACATATACCCAGATCTCATCTTGGTCCACCTTCTCCCGATGTCGGGCAACTTTGAGACTAATTACAGAATTTCGGCACTGATCCGAAGACAAAGCAGTGCACGCCTCGCCTACTGTGTGCGGAGTCCGTGTGCGCTCTGCACATCTTGGACCATGCCAAACCCAAGCCAAACTTGACCTGACCTCCCCCACTCGTTTTTCTGGTAGAACCAAGAAGCGAGCGTAGAGACACACAGCAGTACAAACACAACAAACTCCTGGTTTATATATAGGGTATGATAGGTTGAGGCTACAGGTTCAACTTCTTGGGCACTCACTCAATGGTATGGTTGATATGCTGATCAGCCTTCCGCTCAAAAACCAATATTTTCAACCAATATCCCAGCTTAGGCTCCGTCTACCCTTTTAATTTGGTATATTTTTGTCACGGTTAAACATTGCTCGGCTTTTACCCGGTCTCCAGACCGTTATGTAGAGGAAGTGTAATTTCTCATGAGTGACAAAAACACGTCTTCATCGAATCACGAACACGACTTCATCTATTGCATGCTCCGCTCTTGAAGGCGGGTCTCTCTTACCTGCGACAAACACCACGAACTCGCCTTCATCCTCTTCCCTTTTTGGCGACATCCGGGCTCTTTTGGAACGCCTTACAAAATTCTCCACATAGACCGATTTTTTAAGGCCCCCCTCTAAGTGGACGGAGGATCTTCTTATGGTCCACATGCGCTCTTTACATCTACTACTACCATGACCCACCCAACCCAAAGTTGACCCAACCTCTCCTGCTTGTTTCTCAGATTTTGTCGAGTTTTGGGTGGATAGACAGACAAAATAACAGATAAACCAATTTCCTGGTTTATATATAGGTCTTGATGAAAGGTTATGAAAGGTTATGGATTCTAAGGTGCTCTGTAGCCGAGCTATGAAGTTAATAGTGGCACCGCCTATTTGGAGCACGCTCCGCCCACTGGAGGCGGGCCTCTCTTAACTTCACAGATACAAACTCCATCACCTCGCCCTCACCCAAGTCTTCTCGGCTTCTGATTCTTTTGGAACGATATATAGGATCTTTCTATTAAGCCTCAGACAGAAAATACGCCTCAATTTGCAGAGTTACCCCTCAAGGTTCCCTCCGAGATGCCTAGATAAACAGCGTTTTGTCAGTTGTCCCTCATTGCGAAGGCACCAATTTTGCACCCAAACACCGAACATTTTGACCACAAACTCCACCCACAGTAGGCGTAGTCCCACATAGTCCATATGCACATTGCAAACTTCTACCATGCCCTACCTGACCCACACCTGACCCTAGTTCCCCGCTTGTTTTTCAGGCGGCACTGAATTTCAGACAGACATACAAAATGATAGACACCAGGTATGACAGCATCTGATGACGATGTGCTGAATACAGCCTGACCTCGCTCCGCGTTCTGGAGGTGGCACCACTAAACTCGACCTTACTCACTTTTCCGACGTTCCAGCAATTTTGAGACGAATCATAGAATTTCACACCCAAACACCGACCATTTTGACGCAAGCTCCGCCCACAGCAGGCGGAGTCCCACATTGCACATGTACGCTCAGTACATCTTGGACCATGCCCCAACCAACCTAAACTTCCTGACCTCCCAACTTGCCTTTCTGGCAAAACCGAGAATCGAGCACATCCGCACAACCAAACTCACCATACTCCTGGTTTATAAACAGGGTATGTCTCATCTTGATCCACCATCTCCCGATGTCCGGGCAATTTTGAGACGAATTATAGAATTTCGGCATTGACATGAGGACAATGTAGCGAACGTCCCGCCCACTGTAGGCGGAGTCTCACATTGTGCATGTGCGCTCTGTACACCTTGGACCATGCCCATCCAACCCCAACTTGACCTCACCTCCCCCACTTGTCTTTCTGGTAAACCCGAGAATCGGCGGGCAGACAAACAAACATTCACGCAAACAAATACACCAATTTCCTGGTTTATATATAAGGTGTGATTGATCGGTGATGCGTGATGTTGTGGAATTTCGGCTTTTATGGGGGCACTTAATCAATAGTATGGACCATAAGCCGTTTCCGGCCTTCTGCACAAAAACCGATATTTTCAATCAATATCGATCGGTGATGTATGATGTTGTAGAATTTTAACTTCAATGAGGGCACTCACTCAGTAGTATGGACCCTAAGCCGTTTCCAGCCTTCTGCACAAAAACCGATATTTTCAATCAATATCGATCGCTGATCCATGATGTTGTAGAATTTTGCCTTCTATGAGGGCACTCAATCAGTAATATGGACCATAAGCCGTTTCCGGCCTTCTGCACAAAAACCGATATTTCAATCAATATCGATCGGTGACGTATGATGTTGTAGAATTAACTTCTATGTGGGCACTCACTCTGCAGTATGGTCCATAAGCCGTTTCCAGCCTTCCGCACAAAAACCGATATTTTCAACCAATATCGATCGGTGTTGCATTATGTTGTAGAATTTTAATTTCTATGAGGGCACTCAATCAGTAATATGGACCATAAGCCGTTGCAGCCTTCTGCACAAAAACCGATATTTTTAATCAATATCGATCGGTGATAAGTGATGTTGTAGAATTAACTTCTATGTGGGCACTCACTCTGCAGTATGGTCCATAAGCCGTTTCCAGCCTTCCGCACAAAATCCGATATTTTCAATCAATATCGATCGCTGATCCATGATGTTGTAGAATTTTGCCTTCTATGAGGGCACCCAATCAGTAATATGGACCATAAGCCGTTTCCGGCCTTCTGCACAAAAACCGATATTTTCAATCAATATCGGTCGGTGACGTATGATGTTGTAGAATTTTAAGCTCTATGCGGGCACTCACTCTGCAGTATGGTCCATGAGCCGTTTCCAGCCTTCCGCACAAAAACCGATATTTTCAACCAATATCGATCGGTGTTGCATTATGTTGTAGAATTTTAATTTCTATGAGGGCACTCAATCAGTAATATGGACAATAAGCCGTTTCCGGCCTTCTGCACAAAAACCGATATTTTCAATCAATATCGATCGGTGATGTATGATGTTGTAGAATTTTAACTTCAATGAGGGCACTCACTCAGTAGTATGGACCTCAAGCCGTTTCCAGCCTTCTGCACCAAAACCGATATTTTCAATCAATATCGATCGGCGATGTATGATGTTGTAGAATTTTAACCTCTGTGCGGGCACTCACTCTGCAGTATGGTCCATAAGCCGTTTCCAGCCTTCCGCACAAAAACCGATATTTCCAATCAATATCGATCGGTGTTGCATTATGTTGTAGAATTTCAATGTCTATGAGGGCACTCAATCAGTAATATAGACCATAAGGCGTTTCCAGCCTTCTGCACAAAAACCGAATTTTTCAATCAGTATCGATCGGTGATGCATGATGTTGTAGAATTTTAACTTCAATGAGGGTACTCACTCAGTAGTATGGACCATAAGGCGTTTCCAGCCTTCTGCACAAAAACCGAATTTTTCAATCAATATCGATCGGTGATGCATGATGTTGTAGAATTTTAACTTCAATGAGGGCACTCACTCAGTAGTATGGACCTTAAGCCGTTTCCAGCCTTCTGCACCAAAACCGATATTTTCAATCAATATCGATCGGCGATGTATGATGTTGTAGAATTTTAACCTCTGTGCGGGCACTCACTCTGCAGTATGGTCCATAAGCCGTTTCCAGCCTTCCGCACAAAAACCGATATTTCCAATCAATATCGATCGGTGTTGCATTATGTTGTAGAATTTCAATGTCTATGAGGGCACTCAATCAGTAATATAGACCATAAGGCGTTTCCAGCCTTCTGCACAAGAACCGATATTTTCAATCAATATCTGTCGCTGATGCGTGATGTTGTGGAATTTCTACTTTTATGAGGGCACTTAATCAATAGTATGGTCCATAAGCCGTTTTCAGCCTTCTGCACAAAAACCGATATTTTCAATCAATGTCCTGGCGACGCTCCGCCTACTCTGATCAGTTGACATTACTTTTGTCACTCTGGCATCTTCAAATAACTTGAGCTTTCATCTGCACCCGAGACCGTTCTGGATTGGGATTATAACTTTTTATGAGAGAGCACGACATTGTTGATTGCACGCTCCGCACATTGTAGGCGGGCCTTCACTTACCATAACACACCTTGGACATTGCTGACCTCTGAAAAAAAAATTCACAGTCTTCTGGTTGCTCCTGAGGCAAGTTATGAAGAATTGTAGCAAGCACCACCTGCCTGAAGCATTCCCCGCCCACTGAGGGCGGGTCTGCTTCAACCGGCACAAACACTCTTTGTTCATTTTGGCCCACCTTATCCCGGCGCGTGGGCTCTTTTGGAGCGAATTATAGAATTCTGCACCTAAACACCGAGCATTCTATTGCCCGCCCTGCCCACAGAGGGCGGAGTCCGACAAAGTCCATGTGCGCTCTGTACATCTCCTACTATCCCCCACCCTACCCGCACTTGAGCCGACCTTTCCCGCTAATCTCTGAGGGTATGTCGAGTAGGGTATGATTATGAGGGCATTTAATCAATAGTATGATCCATAAGCCGTTTACAGCCCCCTGCACAAAAACCGATATTTTCAATCAATATCGATCGATGTGCATGATGTTGTAAAATTCTAATTAATTATGAGGGCATTTAATCAATAGTATGATCCATAAGCCGTTTACAGCCCCTGCACAAAAACCGATATTTTCAATCAATATCGATCGGTGCGCATGATGCTGTAGAATTTTACTTCTATGAGGGCACTCACTCAGTAGTATGGTCCATGGGCCGTTTCCAGCCTTCTGCACAAAAACCGATATCTCCAATCAATATCGATCGATTCAATTAATATCTACAAAGTCTATGTGCGCTCTGTACATCCCCTACCACGTCCCACCCAACCCACGCTTGAGCCGACCTTTCCCGCTAATTTCTGAGAATGTGTCGGGTGCCGAGTACCTCAAACTTGGGTAATTGAACCGGTCACACAGACAGACAGACATCACTACAAACACACCAAACTCCTGGTTTATATATAGGGTATGATTCCCACGTTAAACTCTCCATTGATGGCAGCAGGAGTGATATTTTGGTCGATCACTGAGGATGAAAGCGGAAGTGCAAAATAATGCGATAGCGAAAAAGAAAAGAAAAGACCAAAACCCAAAAAAGCATCCAGATTCCTCCTTTGGCTTCTGTGACGTAGGTTTTTATGGCATGCCCCATCACTGACATATCGATCGGTGCCAAGTGGATCTGAGAGATGTGGTATCCATGCGTGTGAGAAGCTCGGCCAGGGAGTGGCGTCGACTGGTCAGTATAGGGCATAATGGAAAGCTACAGGCCGAAACTTCGCAATTTCGGGTTTTTGCGACTTTGAGCTGTCGCGGCGCCGCAAGCCGCGTTCATACTATGAGGTGCCGGCGACAGAGCGTGACTGGGTATCTCTGCGTTTCCGCCTGCCACCCTGTCTCGTTGACTATGTTGTCTCTGCACCTCTCCCTGTCACTCTTCCTCGCTGCCTGTGAACGAAGTCATGTAGCCCTTGCCGGCGTAAGGGCTACGTGACTTCGTGGGCGTAGGGGCGTAATGAACGCGTCCTCCTATCGCATGCAGAAGTGAGACGTCGTAATCTCGCAGACTGGCATAATTGCAAAACGCAAAATCGCCAAGCCTGACGTCGGCCATATATATGTATTCTTCCCTTTACACCCGAATTCTCCCTCTTGTTGCCTTCAGTTCACCCTCTAACAGATATACCAGCGAGCTCCATAATTTTGCCTTGTTCTATCAGATTCTCTTGTGAAGAGTCCACAGTTCTAACAAAAAAGAGTGATAGAACGGCTGACAATTTTCGACTTCCATGAGGAATTCACTTTCCAACGTTAAGCAATCCCTTTTTGGGATGCGCCATGCATACCAATTCCATTCAAAATCGTGGTTGCAGGTGATGCAATTTAGCCTACATAATTACTTGCGGGAGCCAACCGATGTATAAGTCAGTACTTTTATCCTTCCTGAAGAGTGTGGTACCAATTCACCCATCACGGAGTAATGAAAGGCTTATTAGCTTAGGCATTGATCCGGGATTCGATCCCCGCACCAATGAGAATGTGAGTGCCCGTCACCTGTCACTACACCACCCCCGCCCTTTTACTTTCATATATACAACGAAACACGCTCCGCCCATCGTGGGCGGAGCTCAACTTGGTTCATGTGTGCTCTTTACTCCATGTACCACACTTGTCCTCATCTCACAGGTCGTTTGTCATAGAATACCTAATCTCGTGACAGACGGACGGACGGAGAGACGAAGGGACGGAATGACGGGCTGACGGGCAGACGAAGCGTTTTATACAGTAGCGCTCAAAAGTCTTCGGCGAAATGGTCTTTCACTTGGGTTTTTCACTTGTAACTTTTTTGCAACTGCACCGATCTAAGAGAAATTTTAGTATGTGGTACTTGAATACACTGCATACTTAATATACTATTTTGGCGCTCAACGGTATAGGTTACGCTGTTATATGAAATTTTTTGTTTTTGGAGTGCCATCGCTATGCCGTCCCGCTGTGCCGCTGCCATCGAAAGTCGTGGTCTTTCTACATTATATTAATGTTCTCTGAGGCTTGCTCGTTTTGTTTTTGTAAAGAAAGCCGTTCTCCTTGAATAAGCCTTTTTCTTTTTTTGGGTGGTCTTGTAATAAATTCTTGTAAAAAACCATGAAAAGAGTCAAGCGGCACTCAAGTAGAAGGAAGTGTTGACAATAGGTTCAGGCACCACATATTAAAATTTTGTCAAATTTGGTCAAGTAGGAAAATAATTATGACAAAAAAGTTTTGGCCGAAGACTTTTGAGCGCTACCGTATATAGTAGGAGTAAAAATATCACGACCTTGCAAAAGTGAATATTTCTACCTGTTATCACAGTGGCATTAGTAGGTTGAACGAGCTCTGCTTGTGAGATGTATCGTCCAAGTAGACCGAAGTCAACCTAAAAAATCAGAATATCGAGAAAAAAGTCAGCGGGTTGGAAAAACGGAGATGTTCGGAGGTCGCAATATGGCCGCACGCCTCCAACGGTGATTGAAACACCGGAATTAATACGATCATGGCATATCGTGGAACATAAAAGTAGGGATGTTTTACATCACCAGCCGGTGTGGCGGATGCAGACGCGCGAGGGGCAGAATCAGCCGACCGCGGACGTTGTTCCGCCCTCGCCGGCAACTCATCCGGCGGATGCATGGCGGCGCAACTCACAGTACTGCTGGATCGTGATAAGACCCCAAGACTCAATTTATCATTGCGAATTTCGCCACACATCACCTCTTTCGAACTGGAATGTTTGTTTTCAGAGATTATGCATTCCCAGTTCTCACTGTCTTATTCCTCACGATGCCTTCAACATACAAAGGTGGCGTTCGTGAACAATAAACGTGCATATAGCCGCGTCCATACTGTGCGGCGCCGGCGGCAGGGCGCGGCTGCGTTCTTCTGTGTCTCCACCTATGCCACCCTGCCTCGTTTCCTGCGTCATCCTTCTGCACCTCCTCCGTGCCACACTGCCTCGCCGCCTGTGAACGCAACCACGCTCTGTCGGTGCTGTGTATGAACGCTTCCTAACTTATGCTTATACAGGTCCTCATGGTGTATCAAATTATGTACCTTTCTGTTGGGATATCGCTCCATTCGAACTTGTACACGAACTTCTGGTGTTCGAACAGTTTTCGGGATGTAGAGGAAGTTGTAGACGCCAGGCTCGTTGAAGATGAATTTATCGTTATCAATTGTATTGAAGACACCAGCGCCGGACACTTGGCCTGTTACAGAGTTAATAAACGCTTTATTCGATTATGTAAGAGCCATAAGAGCATAAAAAGATGCACAATAGTAGAATACACCCGGTGCAGTACTAGGCAAGTACTAAAGCGCGTACCAGTTGCAGGTGGCTGGTACTCCTGGCAAGCGGACGAGGGCCGTCTCCAGTAGAACATTTGGCATCGAAAATCAGCGAATTTGCAGCACAAAAAGTATGGCATGTAGTCGTTGTGGAACACTGATAGACCAGGAACCTGAACATTTGAGGAATTATTTTGTATGAAATCTTGAAGCGCCATCTTTGGGATGAACTGTGCACCGCTATAGAGCTGGAATTCGTTCGAATGATTGGATGCTCGTAAACTCGGAGCTATAGGCCCAGATGCCACACACAACCTGTTGCTTACTGGGTGGATTCGGCACACCGAGGCCGCTGTCGAACTTCGTAATTTTGCGATATTGCGGCGCTGCACTTTTGCACGCTATACTACGACCGTGGGATTGTGCAATGCCGAAGCTTCGCGTGTAGAACCGCGACACCACAAAATCGCGGAGTCTATGGGCTGCCTGATTGAAATCTATCGCTTTTCATTTCAACTGTCATTCAAGCCGGAAGCCAATCAGAGTAGCGGACGAATTGAGTGTGTGGGCGGATCTGTACCAATCATTGCGCTACCCGTTAATAGGCCATTTCGCGCCTCCACCTGACAATACACGCGCGAGTGGGGTTGGAGCAGTATAGCTGTCAGTTTCCACATCGCCCACTGCCCCATATTTCTTAGTCGTTAAAAAGCTAAGGCCGTGTTCATACTTTGCGCCGGCAGGGCATGGTTTCGTTCACCAGCAGCGAGACGGAGTGGCATGGGAGACGTGAGAGATGACACAGGATACGAGACAACCAGTCGATGATCACAGTCGTGCATGTGATATCTCGAAATGTCTGTGGTACAGGCGGAGACCCAGAGACACGCAGTCACGCCTTGCCGCCGGCAGTGCAAAGTATGAACGCGGTCTAACACAATCAAGTATAAAAAAACTGGATTATTGTGCTCTTACCTCGAACTGTCCCATATACGGTGGTGTACCGAATTCGTAAGCTCTCAACGGATATCCAGGATTGTAAAAATACTCCTTTTGTGTTTTGATAACTGGCTGATAAGGGGTCTGCATGAGATACCCGGCTTCATCATAACAGCACACTTGACCGTAGTGAGTCATAAAACGTCTGCAAGCACAACGATAATGAGCTGTTATAGTCGCCTTAAACTGTATCAAGGATACTACCATCACTACCATCCATTATAATCTAGGCCCAAAAGGCTCTATCAAGTCGGCCACAACGGCCTGAAAAATGAGAGAGCATTTTTTATAAATTATCTCTGGGGGTCTTGTAAGGAGGAAGCCGCAGCAGCGCAGAATCTTAAGATAGAATCGTGCCGACACTGCAAAATCAACAAAATTGCGAAATTGCGAAATCGCAAATCACGAAGTCTCGAAGCCGAAGTTTGACATCAGCCCAAGAATACATGGTGCTGACACCAGGCTAAGAAGATATCTGGTGCTTTGCTATCAGCGCATCCGGACGCAATCGCACTTGCTTCTTTAGAAGTTCGTCAGTAGCTCTTCAACTTGTCGTAAAAACAAAAGCGAAAAACGTGGCGATATGTCATGGGTATATGCGACGTTTCGGGATATACAGGCCGAATTGAAGATGCGTGCCCTGGATTTGGAGTGGATGATAGTGGCTCACATTAATGTCTCTAATTGCAATGCATCGAACAAAAAGTGTAAAAACGTACGAAGTATCCATGTTGTCGAACGTATTTCCTTTGCCAGCGTACGAACCGTAGATATTTTGTGCGGACATGTAACAATTCTTCGAACCGATCACCGTCGTACATGTGATATCTCGGAATGTCTGCAACAGACATACACTTTATGATTCAGCCGTCCCTTTTCGATGCTAAACAGTTAAGGTACCGCGAGGGGTAAGGGAAAACAGAATTACGAATACATGTTCTTTGCAAACAAACCTTCTATTTACTTCAGAAGAGGTAATGTGTAGCGAAATTCGCATTGAAAAGGCGCGGCTTGGGCTCTTAGCACAAGCCCGCAGCGCGACGTGTCGTCCTGCAGTCCTACAGCCGGGCGCATTGCTGGCGAAGGCGGGTCGACGTTCGCGGCCGACTCATTTAGCCTCTGCGCTCATCTGCAGTCTACTTCGGCTAACGACGCAGAGAAGGGGGAGAAAAGGTGGTTTTGTGTTCCTATTTCTCGGGTTTCTTGCCGTTTTGTCTCGTTCTTTCTCTGTTACATTGCTGAGCAACCCAGCTTTCATATTTCACAGTCTACCGAATTTACCCCTTCCGGTCTTTAAAGACACCGCGAGTGGTCAATTTGATTTAGGGTATGGGTCACGAGGTGAGGCTCCTTATGCCGGAAAATCGCGTGGCCGCCCGCGGCGAGGGCGCGGCAGGTGCCAATGGCAGGGCATGGCAGCCTTCAAGCGAGGCAGTGTGGCATAGGTGGAAGCGCAGAGGTGACGCAACCACGCTCTGCCGGGCTCCCAAGTGCAATCGATACGCAAGTCGTACTGGTGACGCTGCGAAGCAATTTTTCGGCGTAAGCAGCCTCACCCGGATCCGGTGTTTACAGTTTGTTACTTTGCACACACGACGCCTTGCCACGATGTTGAGTGTGAATTCCTTGGCTTTTTTTATTGTAATCAACTTCTTTCCTCATTCTTCCCTTTATTCTCCCTTCCATCGTTTCACTTGTTTGTTGCAGTGTGCTGTTTCACTGTTTGAGATTATAATAAATGGAATCATTTTCGCCCTACCCGACATCAATGGACAGAGGCGTCGGCCCAGCTGAAGCGTGCAGTTCGGGGTGAAGCGTGCCAGAATCGCAATAGGGTCCCTCCGGCGCGCTTTTCAAAGCGATTTTCGCTACAATTCGTCTTTTCTGACTTCAAATGTTCGTTTACAGAGGACGTCGTTTTAAAATACGCTGATCTTTCCTGCCCCCTCCCACTCCCGGTGCTTCTGAAGGCATTCGTTTGAAAAGCTAGAGGATACCTGCGAACAACGAGGATGGGGCATGAAACGTCCGAGATCCAGCCGTGCTTGAGTCTCCACGCATGGGCAACTTGAATTCGTCTCTGTGTCTCGGATAAAGTTGAACAGAGCTCCATCTTCGTCATACCTGAATAGAGTACCCAAATGAGGGTGATTTTTCAGCCACATAACCCTTTCCTCGGGTCAAATCATGTCGGGGGGAAATGCAATTTTGCGTTAAGGTCGAAGCTCCTTTCCCTCCCTAAGCTTAGACTAAAATTGATATCCTCTCCTTCCACATGAAAAGCATCTGTCAAAGCATAGGTTTCATCTGCTCTAGCCTAAGTCTAGGGAGGGAAAGAAGCTTTGACGTCGGTGAAAATTTGACGCAAAGTTGGGTCTCCCCCCCCACTTGATTTGACCCCTTTCCCCTAATCCATCCCCCTCTCTTCAGCAACTTTAACATCGGCATCTATCATTCGAAGCCTTTTCAATAACGGAAGAGAACCTAATAATACTACTCACCAATCATGACACATTTCCTTCGCCTTACGGGAGACAAACTCAGTTCGCTGGTCCCGTTCTTGCTGTGAAAAGGTTGTCTGACCGAACCGATCATCCTCTGGTGACCAGAGCCAATGCAGTGAAATTGGTGCAGTCACCAACCTACAACCAAGAAATAATTTATTTGGTCAGAATCCTAAGTAAGGTGAAAACAGAGGCGTTTTATTCTAAAAGTCCCATTGCAGAGCAAATGCACTGGGTGAGCGGAAGTTGGTGGACCAATCTTAGCAACACCACCAATGCTTGTACTTTTCACCAATCCCACCTCACTGAAGAGACACGGGGGTTGGTGAAGACAATGGTTCGTGTGAGGAAAAGAGGCGAAATGAACCATTTCATTAACTTATTTTGATTTTCAACAATTGTTTATTGACTGATCCTTCATTTTGTCCCTTTTTCTAAGGCGAACTGTGACTAGTAGGTGTAGAACAAAAGAAACCCATGCGAGGTCTTGACCGTGACATGAGTGGCATTTTCAGGATGGGAGCGGAGAGGAGCCCTATGCACTCAAAAATGAAGGTAGAGAGCTAAGTGAATGATCGGTAATTTAAAAACAACCAGTGGACCTATAAACAAGCTTTTCTCAGTGAAACTGAGGAGTCCGGGACGAGTCCTCGAGGTAGAGGAGAAGGGATACCGATTACCCACTTAACCCTTCGCGCATGGACTAGACACAACACACAAAAGGCGAGAAAATGAGACACTAGGGCGGCGCGGGTGTATATCATTAGGTCAAAAGTTCGCTTTGCGGCGTGCCACTCGCAGCGCCATTAGCGCTGGATCCCGCAGCCGATTTCAAAGGACTCCAGCATCAGTCCATTCCGCTCAGAACGCAATAGGCTAGTGCTAAGGGAGTCCTTTAAAGTAGTAAGTCGTAATCAAATCCTATAAACAGAGTAGAATGATGCATCTCAATAAGGAGATGGAGCATCTTATAAAAAAGTTGCGCACCCAAGCACCTCTAAGGGATCAATATGCATAATTAAAGGAATCGTCCACGGAAAAATGAGTCTTTTCGTTACCCATATGTTTATGTTCTACTTGCCTAATGTGGGTTTCATGCAAAGTTTCACGTGAAAAAATGTGAATCCGGGTAAGATACAGCACCACAAAGTACGTTCGGGTGGTGGGGCCTCCGGGTAAAAGCCTCGTCCTGTCGTCCGCCGCCGTTGGGAACGGAGTGTGAGACGTTTACATAAATTTCTGTTTCTACAATGCGTCTCTGACCACGGCGGACGACGGGACGAGGCTTTCACTCGGAGGCCCAGCTCACCCGGACGTAATTTGTGGTACTGTATCTCAGCCAGATTCACATTTTTTCGCGTGAAATCTTGCATGAGGCCCACATTAGGCAAATACAACATAAACATATGGGTAACACAAAAACTCAATTTTCCGTGGACGATTCCTTTAAGCTAGACCTTGGTGAAGAAAGAAAGGGGTTCCTCTTCTCATCTATGCTTCCAATTAGATAAAACTAGCGTCCATAGTGGGATGACCTCCCACTGCGATAACACCTACAATATTTAGGAATACTCTAAACACATGACACTTCAAGCAAACACTTCAAACTGTAATAAACAGCAGAAATATTTCTGAAATAAGTAGTAACAGATCCCTGTTCATCAAAAGACAATCGTAACAAGTAATTGACTCAAGGGCAAAACTTTAACGGGAGATGTCCGCAATCGCACACGAAAACAACTCTCGCATGCCGCACCGGGGGTGGCCGCGCGAAATTTTGACCTAACGATATACACCCGTGCAGATGTGCAACTTTTTATGAGATGCTCCCTTTTTTTAGAAGATGTTAATCCGAACAATGACTAGGTAGTGGATTTCATTAAATGGGATGGTCTTGTTGGCTCTGTTGTCATTTGTCCCAGAGCCTCTTCTGTTTTGGGCCATGCCTGGATTAGTGAACTAGATGGTTTTCGGTGAACTCACCCTGATAGCAATTCTGTTCCGTTGAGATCGTTTGGTCGTATTGGGGCCAGTTTCAAATATCCAACACGGTATGTGTACAGAGTATTCCAACGCTCCCAATCGGTCAGGTACCATTGTTGAACCTCAAGAAGAGAAAATCTGGGCCACAGTCAAGTCGCGCTATGGATTCCTCAGATTACCTGGTTGAGATTGATGACTTCCTCTTGAGGCTTCCATCGATACTCATAACTGTTTCGATTCGTATACGTGGCTAGCCGTGCCAGAGTACGATGTTCAGGACGGAATTTTTTGATCTGCATTATCGATTGGTTATCCGGGATAAGGACTAATCAACTTAAAACCCTCACCTCATCATCCTTGTATTCCCTGTATCCGATTACGTACAGACCAAGTTGGACACCATAAAGGGCATCATCTGAGATTCTCGTGCCAACTTGATTCAAATTGTTGAACAGCTCCGGATTGGTGAAGTTTCGTGGATACCACGTGATGGGCATTAACTAAAAAGGCTAATAATAGTATACGTAGTGTACATACAGTAACTCTTGCCATTGATTTTCTATGCACTGCATGATATGTGCAATTACACAAAACTACAATTTATTTCACGCGTGTTGGTCGTGTAGCGGTACTGTACCGCGTAAAATCTGTAGCAGTAGTGTCTAGAATCATGGGATCCGGGAAGTTGGAAAGTGGATAGATGCGCGAGCAAGGGGTGGGAATGGAATTCTTTCAGGTACTTTATGAGCATATAATATTACTTATGTTACGATACACGTCCAACTCGCTAAGTTTTTTCTGACATGAAGTCTATGTCTAGATAGATGTATAAGTTCAGGATGTCAGGATAACACAAAAATAAATTTGATGAAATCGGTCAGCATGGAACTCATAAATCTGATCAGCATCGAGTACAATGTAAGATAAAAAACATCCGCAAAAAACCTATGGTTCGCGTGTCACGATACTTCGCATCCACTTGAGCACTGTGTGCATTTACACAAGAAGTCCTACTAATTTTCGCCAATTACTGACTACAAAAAGAGTAACACAGTTTACGGTATACCACCGTGACAACCGTAACTTGCTATCCATACATACGCCTCAGCATTAAGATTGCAGGTGGCACAACGGTCTTCTGTGAAACCAGATATGAATTTCAGCTGCCGATTAAATGGTAATAGTTCTCTAATTGTACACATCACGCCCTACCACACGCCATACCTTTCCCCCACTTTTCGATAAAGTTACTAAACCCTAATCGCAGTGGTCTACCGTAACTCTACGCGTAAAATAAATTTAAATGGTGCTTTGAATGCAATGCATGACTGGCAATCGGTGTTCAAAAATAAATTTATACTCACATAATTTGGCATTGGATTCTTATACCATTCGTAGATACTTCCTATATCCAATCTCTGCGGGTCCAACGTAGGTGGTACTGAAAAATTGCAACTCCTTAGGCTGCGTTCATACTCTGCGGTGCCGGCGGCAGGACGTGGCTGCGTGTCTCTGCGTCTCCGCCTATGCCACCTTGCTTCTTTGCCTGGGAAAGCAGCCACGCCCTGCGTGCACTGAGTATGAACGCGGCCTTGCCCACGCACCCATTTTATAGGGATTCGGAAGGTTCAAGTTGCTATGTGAATTTGACATGTACAGAATAAGCCATTCAGATATTTAGAGGCCATGAAGCGTAGTAGTTAGTGAAAACCTTACCAAAATATATGTACCCCACGAAAGCCTTCTCGTCATTGGCACCTTTCGACTGCGGCTGGAAATATACGGTTTTCGTGCCCCAGTCGTAGATTTTCGGAAGATTACAACGGGCGATGGCCGCGTTGAGTACATAGCAGGAGGCGACCTTAAGTACGAATTTCGAATTTCATGAATAGCATCTCAAGCAGGAGCCGATAGGGGTTGAGAGATCTTCAAGAGGATCATATTTTTGATTTTAGAAAAGGAAAATGGGTCGGAGAGAAAACTTCCTTGTGGATTCCTCATTTCTCTTTCGAATTATTAATATTTGTGGCGATAAGGTAGTTCTCAAAAAAAACGTCAGGTTGCCAATCGATAACCACACTTTGCACTAGGTAGCAATGAGTAGCAGTGCCATGGCTATCGATAGACGATAAACTTTATTATATCAGTAGCATCAGTGCCATGAAAATGGTGGGACACTGCTGTCGGATTAGTTTGGGGATGGCGATTTCAAAAAATTTCCTCATGTTTGACCCTCATCTAAGGCCATCTTCCACAATTCTCTTGAGCGGCGTGTTACCTTCATTGGTAATTAGGAAGTGTCGGATTATATGCGGATGATTAAGAAAGCAGTAAAATGAGCACTGCCTTGCAAGACAGCCCTTTATTGAAAAAATATGCGACAAAAAATGAATGTTTAAACGCTTAATTTTTCCTCTATAGCATAAAACTCAAATCGATACCACCTAGTTCCACTTCTCATCTCAATTTTACTGCTAGCATAGGGGCCTCTTCGTTCTTGTCGCACTCTTCGTCACTCTTGCCTACCGCGTGACGATTATCGAAAAGTGGGCGTGGCCGGTCCATCCGGTCCACATTTCAAAGACTTTGGAACCCGAATGTCTCGTATCTCGGCTGCAAAAGCCACACAGTCTTTTCGCATGCGGACTGAAAGGATTACTCACGGTCCGTTCTTTTTTTTTCGAAGCCTTCGCCGCACTAGAAAATCGGAAAGTGCCTTCAAAGACACCTAGAGGGGTAAATTCGGCAGATTGTTAATTATGAAAGTAGCGGTACTCAAGAGTTTAACAGTGGAGAAAGAACGAACTCAAGGATCTAGTCCTGAATGGAACGGCAAAAAAATCGGGAAATAGATGCCCGGGAATCCCTTTCTCTTTCGTGCCCCTGCGAAACTCTGCGTCACTAGCCGGGGATAGATTGCAGACGATGAGAAGCTAGATCAGCTGAGTGCGAGCAATGTCTCTCCCTCGCAAACTCTCCCGGGGCGGCAGAACGACTTGCTGTGCTGCGGGACCGTGATAAGACCCCAATCCGCGCTTTTTGAATGTGTGTTTCGCTACAAATCACCTCTTCTGAAGTGGAAGGCTTAGTTTCAGAGAACATGTATTCACAGCCCTCAGTTTCTCCTTACCCCTCCCGGTGCGTTCAACGACATGACACCTCAAGGATCTAGTCCTGATTATGACGCTGGTAAGAGTAAAGTGCTACTCTCTAGACTTTCCTTACCTCTCTTTCCTCTATCATGAGAATGTAGGTCTGACTTCGATCCAAACACAATGCGTTCACGTCCACTGTCATCTCACCGAGCATATTCACGATGTTCGGATAAATCATCATCGGATCTACAAGCGGTACATTTTACAACAATCTTGGGGCACTTGCAAATCTATCACCGTACACCAACAGTTTGACATGTGTATACTAGGTCCTCGTTCATATTTTGCGGCACCGGCGCGATGGCGGCGAAGTGATTTGCGTGCCGCAGGCCACGGCGGCACTCTGGCGACGCACTTAAAGGAACCGGAAGGGGGTCCGAAACAAGAGAAAGATGCAAAGAAATGAGCATTTTGTAGCGAACACTCAAGGTTAGAAGCGATAATAGGCCAAAAAACCCGGACTCAAAAGCGCGACGCTGCGGTGTGTATTCGCATCCCATTCGCATCAGCGCATCCATTCCGAGTTGTCCGCTGTAGAAGACGGGCCGTGGGCCAACGTTAGTCGTAGCACCTGACTCCCAGCGCAGTGGAACAACCATTCCCAACTACATTAGCATTCATGTAAGTACATCTATAAACAATATAAGAAAGAATAAAGTAAAAAGTAAAAAGAAAAACAAATTTCTAATAGAAACATTTCATTTTGGCACCATGCCAAGGCGTCAAATTGGCGAGTTTGTGCAATGGCGGCCACTTAAACTCGTCCACACTACGTCTGTTCCACCGTGAGCCAAAATTACCCCCTTCTGGTGTCTTTAATCCATAACGCTTCACCGAATCATACTACAGTATGATGATCGTGGCGAGAGCCCACGCAAATGTATGCTGAAATCGCGCGCGAATCTTGCCACAGCTTGCCAAGATTCAAATCTCGACACGATCTTAAGCCCACGCTCATACTTCGCGCACCGACGCCGACTACGCTCCGGTAACGCGGTTCGTTTGTAAAACGCTCGAACCAACCACACTACAGTATGATGATCGTAGTATGATGGCGAGAGCCCACGATTTCGATTCTAAAGTCAAATAGCTTGGCATTATGTCAAGATTCCAATGAATTTGTGGGCTCCCGCCACAGTCATCATATCATAGTGTGGTTGCGACGAGGGTTTTACAAACGGAGCGCATTAGGAGTGCCGCCGTGGCAATGGTGTCGGTGTAGGTGCACAAAGTATGAACGCGGCCTTAATGTTGTATGGTTCAGTCGAGCGTTGTAAACAGAGCCGTCCCTAGAGTGCCGCCGGGCAAATGAATTTGCCGCCTTCGCTGCCGTTGCCACAAAGTATGAATGCGACCTTGGACAGAATTCCCAATGCGGGTCATGCACTGCGATCCGTGAAAACTAGGGGTGTCGCATGCATGTGAGTCCTCGAACGATTATCATGCCTTGAGCCTTATATCAGGCGTAGGACAAAGTAACCCATCAGAAGCTATCCATCTACGGCCTCCCTAGCTTGCACGCTACGCATCCCAAGCCGAGTTGTGAAATTCTGTCCTAAGGATAAACACCCAGTTGTTCAAAATATTTCGATACTCTTTTTGATGCCCTTTATTCGCAGAAAGATAGTTTCCGTCAGTACTCACATGTTCCTCCTGTTTTATTGCTGCAACCTGCTGGTCGAACAACATCATCCACACGGAACATATAACGACCTCTCACCACATGAGGAACACCAGATCGCTGCGCTAGCACCTAAATGTACAGTTATTTAGGTTTCATTATCTTTGACATCCCTAGTGTATTCCAAGGACCAGCACAATAATTCAGATCACATCTGCTCGAGGTTGTGTGGGGTCAAAAGCCGAGTTTCCGCGCCTTCTCCATCACTATGGGGAAGATGTGGATGACAAGACCGGCTAAAACCGCGTTCATGGGCCGCCGCCAGACTCTACGATTTCGCGATCCTGCGATTTTGCGACGTCGCACTTTTGCACGCGATACTACGACCTTGAGATTGTGCAATGCCGCAACTTCGCGTGCGGAGCCGCGACACTGTAAAATCGCAAAGTCTGACGGCGGCCATAATTTGCAGTGCCAGCGACAGGGTGTAACTACGTGTCTCTGCACTTCTCCCGTGCCACAGTGTCTCGCTGCCTATGAATGCAGCCGCGCCCTGCCGGCGCAAAATATGAAAGTGGCCAAGGCCGGCAATGAGCCGCCCACCGCGCCTACTCAACCGTCGGCACCCATCCCACCGAAATGCACCCAGGCGACGTGGCAATAGAGGGCCTGAGTACGCAAATTCGTTTTGAAAGAGATGGTCGCCTTGAAATTTGTTCTATTAGGTTGGACGGGAAGTTCTGGGACACTTTTTGTTTTTTCCTGTAGAAACCTGTAAAGCTTCGGGAGCATTTGGTAGTGGGGGGTATATGAAGCGTCTGAAAAGGGCTTCTGAATAGCACATTCATATTCTCTACGGCTTCAACTAGCAGTGAATTTACGGCAATTTCGCGAAAGGTGCGAAATTCACGAACACCGCCTCGGTTCCTCAGCATGCGAGGCCACTAACAAAATTAACCAGTCGATGGACCCAGGTACTGTCTCTCATATGGCGGCAGCCCGATGGCTCGATCGGCTCAAATTGGAACAGGAAAAATTCCAAAAATTTGCACTGAGAAAAAAATGTGATTTTTTCTAAATTTTCAAAAAAAAGGGAAACTGTTACCATTCAGCACGGCAGTCCCTGGCGATCTCTACTGCAGGCAATTGGACAACGTAGCCGCAAAAATTACCGAAAAAATGGCTCTAGACTTCTTCCTCCACGACCACGCTCGCCCACATGTGGCAAAGTTGACGTGCCAAAAGATCCAGGACCTTAGTTGGACGAAGCTCCCCCGTCCATCGTAATCTTCGGACATGGCCCCAACTGACTACCACCTACTCCGATCTCTAACCCACTTCCTAGACGGACGGCAGCTCAAAGATGACGATGATCTCAAAATCGACCTCCAGACTTTCTTCGACCAGAAATCCCCAGACTTCCATGGGCAAAGTATCTATTATCTTCCTGAGCGTTGGCAGTACATTGTAGATCACGATGGTGCATACTTTGGTGACTGAAGTTACATGTGAGTAAAATTAAAATAAATTGAATTTTTCTCACAAGGTGTCCCAGAACTTCCCGTCCAACCTAATATCATTCAATAAAAAGATCCTAAGTCTGATTTCCTTCATTACACACAACGGTCTTTAGCGTGGAACATCCTCACTATGATGACAAGAGATAAGGATGGAGCTTGAATGCCATGAATGAAAGAAGCAGATTACAAGAATTTGGGACTGCTACGGGAAATAGTCATGGAAAAATCAAGTTTCGGCCCATTGATTCAAAAAGATCGTAGATCATCACACATATACAGTAGCGCTCAAAAGTCTTCGGCCAAATGGTTTTTTTACTTGGGTTTTTTTCACTTGTAACTTTTTTGCGATTGGACCGATCTAAGAGAAATTTTAGTACGTTGCACTTGGATACACTGCCTACTCAATATACTATTTTGGCGCTCAGCGGTGTAGGTTACGTGTTTATATGAAATTTTTTGTTTTTGGAGTGCCATCGCTATGCCGCCCCGCTGTGCCGCTGTCATCAAAAGTCGTGGTCTTTCTACAAAATATTAATGTTATCTGAGGCTTGCTCGTTTTGTTTTTGTAAAGAACCCGTTCCCCTTGACCAAACCTTTAACTTTTTTTTGGATGGTCTTGTAGTAAATTCTTGTAAAAAACCATGAAAAGTGTCAGGCGGCACTCAAGTAGAAGGAAATGTTGGCAATAGGTCCAGGCACCACATATTAAAATTTTGTCAAACTTGGTCAAGTAGAAAAAAAGTTATGACAAAAGAGTTTTGGCCGAAGACTTTTGAGCGCTACTGTACGTATATTTAGGTATACAAAACATGACACTGAATTGAAGTGATCACCTTTGGCGTTGTTTTGTAGGCTTGCGTAGGGTCCACCTCCACAACTCCAGTATGATTTCCGCCGTTAAACAGTGCCTGAATCACGTGAACTAGGATAGATTGAACTACACACAAGCATAAATTAAGGAAGTCTCAAAGAGATGTACCGTAATCGATGCCGTTTTTAGTCAACGCTTCCATTCGTAATACTACAGAATGGGACAGTGTATCACAGCAAAAGTATTAGGACTACTCCAGCTCGGCTCCATCAAAATGCACGATAGATTGACCATTTCAAAATATTCGACGTCTGTTAAAGTGCAGGGTACGCATGCACACCAAACACCAGACTTTGTTTTACCAGTTCCACCACGGTGATTATGGTACACCACTGTGACACTTGCTTATAATAGTGTCAAAGGAATCGTCCACCAAAATTTTGTTTTTTGGCACCTATATATTTATGTTGTACTTGCCTAATAAGGGCCGCTTGCAAAATTCAGGCGAAAGAGTGAGAATTCGGTTAAGATCAGCTCCACAAATTCTTGGCCAGGTGGGCGGGGCCTCCGAGTAAAAGCCCCGTCCCCTCTCGCCGCGGTAGGCAACAGTGAGTGGGACTGTTTGTTTTCATAACTCTCTGATCCTTGAATGCGTCTCCGACCACGGCGGACGACGGGGTAGGCGCTTGCTTTTAGGCCCCGTTCACCCGACCGATATTTTGGAGAGCTGTGTCTTAGCTGAATTCTCACTTTCTCGCGTGAAACTTTGCATGAGGCCAATATCGGGCAATCACAACAAAATATATGGGTAACCGAGAAACTCAATTTCCCGTGGACGATTTCTTTGAGCTATTTTACATAGTAAAGCAAGTGTTACCAACGTACTCGACACCGTCCACTTCTCGAATTTGCTCGAAAATCCTGAGCATCGAAACCAAGCCGGTCATAGTTGAGGATCACGTACGATAGACGTCCTGGCTGATCCGTCAGCCAAATTGCCTGAAAAATTGTGTTGCTTTTTGCAAATTTTGGTTAAAACTATTTTGTGTTGAGATCAAATTCTGTGCTCAGTTTGCTATGAGAGAAATGGGCAAAGCTCATACATACCCTGTGCAATATTTGCAATGGAAATCGCCTGTTGATACGAAACTTCAGGTGCCTTTGGGAAACTACGAGTATTTATGACTAGGACGGAATTTCGCGGCGTGGCGTGCGACGTGCAACGCTGTGTGTGCGGAGCTGGTCCTCAGGCGATAGCCGTGTAATGCGCTTCATTGAAGGCGTAATCGCTTCGGAGTCCAACCACATACGATGCTTCCAGCCCACATGCTTGTCTCGCACGTTGCGTGGCGAAATTGTGTTCTATTGACACACATTCCCGGTACGTCTAGCATGAAAGAACGTGCACAGCGGACAGCGGTGTGATTTTTTGATCTGGGGCGCGATTTAACGGATTTCACAAATCAGGCCTAGAGTTATCATCTTTCCACAGTGCAAAATTGAGGATCTTTAGTGGGTTGTAGTGTTCTTGCAGGGCCATCACCAAGAAGACTGCACGATCTCCAATTGCAAGCACGGGTCTTCTGTACTTAAACGTCGTTAGGAATCGAAACTGGAAGATTCTCGTAAAGTTCATTTCAGACGGACTTAATACCTTTCCTAACCCCTACAAATAGATCAAATGATAACTAGCGTAAATCAAGTGGCATGTATGCATCGTCAGGACAAAATTTGGCAACGCGTCATGCGGCGCGATGCTTGTAGGCTGAAGGCGCCGTACATAGTTGGATTCTAGAGCGATTACCGTGTCCTACGCCTACCATAAGCTGCAGGATAGGGTGATCGCTTTGGGACCCAACTACATACAGAGCGCCAGCTTGCACGTATTGCGCGGCTCTCTGCGGTGCAAAATCCTATTCTGACGAGGCAAACCAGTGTAAATCAACCTACTTGATAGGTAGCACTTTGTCCAGCATCGATATCTGATCTGCCTGCAATGGCTGAGGCTGTATTGTGCCATGTGACCACGAGTGCAGCATCTGCACGGAACATCGAAGCACCAGCAACTCCTTCTGAACAGTAATCATTGGTGATCGCTTTCGTATTGACCGTAAAGATAGTGGAGTCCGGAAAAAACGACCACACCTTGTAGCCATCTCATCATCTCATCAAGGAAGTAATCACTTTGAGCATCACATCGAGCATACGATTCTGCTGTTCCGGGACAAGCCTAAATTGCTGGTGGATAGCTCAAACTATAGTATTTTAGGTTCAAACAGCCTAGATGAACTTGACGAACGAACCAATTCAGGCCTTTGGCCGAAAAAGCTGCTTTGTTGCATCGTACCACCTGCAAAACCAAACTTTTATATTATTATGGCAGTAGGTTTTATAAGGTCTTACCAAGATTCAAGTTCGAGTTGGAATCTCGGCCGAACAATGACTGCCGCAGAATAAGTCGATAGTAAATACCTGCACGCATTGCAGGATTACCACTTTGAGGTATCTGAAAAAGTTCGATATTCTGATGACGTCATTAGCTATATTTATGCACTTTAGACTTGCCTGTTGCTTGCATAGATAGGGTGCAATCATTGCTGGATCTTGTTGACGAGGCCAATCTGTGCTTTCAGGTCCTACATTGATTGTGGGACCTTGATCGAGTACGGTAGCAAATGCAAGGTAGCCGTTAACGGATATCTGACAAAGGAAAGGCCTTCTCCATTTTGTTTCTACATTCAACAACGGTTTACAACAAAAGCATAAAATTCAAAAATTTGTGATGGTTAACAGTTGGTCTTCATAACAGGGGCATAATTCACTGAGACGTAATGTTGTGGATCTAGACGTCAAGTTAGGAAGTCTCTAGGCTTCACATAAAATTTCATGGGCCCACTTCTGGCGGGACGCGACAGGACACTCGAAATGGGTCAGGTCTCGCAAGTTTGTTGGTTGATGCTGGTCCTATTGCGAGTTTGTCGCGACCGGAACCAGGGATGCAGTTTTTACGCCTGATGACGCAAAACACGTCGGAAACTCATGGCGAGAAGGTTGAAAAGTCATGATCATTCAAAGATTCCGCCTGCCATCTTCTTGCTACAACTTTTTAAAAAAATGATTTTCTTGTATGGATGAGGTAATTTTAGTGCCGCGCCAAAATGCCATATGTATATGATATGAAAAGTGCACTGAAACGTGGAATTTCGATGATTGTTGGAGATCACCAAAATATAGCAACATGGTGTAGCCCATAACCCAAAGGCAACAATGCAGCCAATTCTAATTTGTGAGAATAAACGCGTACCGTCGTATAATTGTAAAGTCCTCCATAAAAAGGGAAAGACAAGTGTAGATCGATTGTTTGCCCTGCGGTTAACATTCCTGGATTCACCTTCAGATCACCGTTTTCTGGCCCGAATGGCACCAAATTCACTGAAAAACATCCATTGGGAAGGATTTAAATAATTATTTCGTTCTTTTTTGTTCATTTTTTTTTTGTTCGGACGTATTTCCCTTGCCAAAATAAACTTTGTTCATGCAAGTTTCTTCTCACTTTTTCATACAAACTGGTAATTATGTGTACTGTAGTGCTTATCTGTTCCAGTCTATGTCACAGTATGTAAATGACCGTTGCCGGACTGGATATAAGTCAATGTTGACACGTGCTCTCAGTAGCTTTTACGCTCAGTAGCATCGGCGCTGAGGTGAGCAAACAAAACCATCGTGGTATGGGTGAGGGTGGTAGTGCTGGTGTCTACTACGATGGCAATCAATACATATCCATAGCTCATATTACGTGGCTGGATATCAGACAAAT
This sequence comes from Trichostrongylus colubriformis, assembly GCA_963978905.1. Lineage (NCBI taxonomy): Eukaryota > Metazoa > Nematoda > Chromadorea > Rhabditida > Trichostrongylidae > Trichostrongylus > Trichostrongylus colubriformis. The sequence continues at coordinate 63,707,138 of OZ022256.1, forward strand.
CGATGATACCGGTGAGATGGGTAAGGTGCCCTGATACCGGAACTAGTCTGGCGTCTTGACCACGCTCAATACTTCTAAAGCGTGAAATTAGCATAGGCATAAAAACCGAAAAATTGAATGTAAAACATAGTGATAGTGGCGAATAATACACAGTGATAACGACTTACAAGCAATAATGAGTAATATTTAATGATGTTTACATAGTGTTGAGCAAAAACAGTTTTAGTCCGTGAAGTGTAGGTACAAACCTCCAGCCTGCTCTGGACTTTGTATCACGAAGTATTAGTGGTTATCACTACTTACAGAAAGTGTGCTGCACAATGTCTTGCCAAATTAGGTACCATCTGCTTCAAACACCTATTAAAACAAGTATCTCCTTTCATGTCAAAGGTGATTCTACTGCTGCACATGTAATAAATACAAGTTTTGTAGGGAAAGCATGTGAACGTTTGAATTTTTCGTGCTTCTAAAGATTTCTATGAGACCACCACGACAATGTAAAGATTAGTGATCCTCATTTCAGTAAATGTATTTTCGAAACCTTCGAGTCGTTCAATGTATCAAGTAGTATAAACAATTATCACTGATTGCAGAAAAGATGGCGCACCAGCCAACATCGAATCATGGAAATTTAATAATTTGGCACTGCAAAAGCAGCCTATTTTTAGATACAAAGTAGTAAAATGGAATCTTTCGAACATTTTTTTTTCATTTCTGACTTCCACAGCATTGAATCGTGCGGGAGCCATCACTGACTTTATTCTTCCAATATATTGTTTACGAAGACGTGCTAGTTATTTCGAGAATGAGACTACAAAATAAGGTTCAGGATTACACCTTAATCACTACTGTCCATTTGCTTTGCAGTCATAAGTACATAATGTTGATGTTTTGTGCAGCCTTTGAACGAAAACAGTTTTACCCCGTGAAGTGTAGATTCAAAGTTCCGCCTACCCTTGACTAGTATCAGTGGCTATCACTGCTTGCAGAAACTTTGCAGCATAAGTCAGTCACCAGACGCACCGAAAGGACATAAAGAAAGAAGCAGAGATGGTTACTATATTATCTGTAGTCGAAAACGCCAGTTATGAAAAAATAAGTTGTGCCGAAATTCACGTTGAAAAGAGCGCAAAATGGTGATAAAAACCCTCGATTCTGACGTTTTCGTTGGGTTCTCATCGCCGTCACCGTCTACATTTACCCTCAGTGGCATTAGTGATGCAGGGGAGCGGGGGAACGAAGTGGAAGAAGTGTATAGGGGTCTTACTTCTTGCGATTTCATCCGCTTCATCCACTTCTTGGGTTCTACTATCATTTGCTCCAAAGACTCGAGACATCTTCGTGAGGTTCAGTCTTTGTGAAAATATAATACCTTGCCAGTTTTTCAAGACCATCACACAAGCTCAGAAAGTGAACTAGCCTGAAAATCGGACCCACACAATAACTTCAAGGTTGTTGAGGGTTTCTCAAAGGGCATTCCGAGAACATCGAGTCATCTTGCGCTCAAAGATAAGAGGGTCGGATTTTTTTTCCCGTCACCCACACGAAGTTAGTGGGTGACGTTAGTGGGTGACAGGTTAGTGAGCAAACTGTAAAGAGAATTCGTTGTTATTTCTTTACCGACCTCCAAAAAAAAGGGAGAAAAAATCGATCTTAGTGCTTTGTTTTTATGCGTTTATTTTTTTCTTTGATTTAGAACGGTTAAAAAGACAAAATCTCAAAATTAAATTACAAGTTACAATCGAAAATTAAAACAATCAAATGAATAAAGGATTTTTTTTGATTGAATTAGGAGAAAAAAGCATAAATGCTACAGATGTACCTCCATAATAGGGATTGTTTCCAGTGCCGGTGAAAATTGTTCCTGGTTGGCCGACGTTCTGGCCGGTACCCAGTCCGATATTCTGATTGATGGCCTGAGAATCCACCTCCCTGATGAGGAGGCAAATTGCCCACCACCATCGCATTGCTGGTCACCTGACGATAATCAAATTTATACGATTTCGGTGACAGCACAAGAGAATGTGCTGAAAAATGTGAAACTTCAAAATTTTAAGCGATTGTGAAAAAATTCACAAAATAATTGCAAAAGAAGTTTGAGCCAATTACCGAGCTTTCGCCGCCCTTTCTCAAGCCTAAAATAGAGCAGTTTATTTCATATTTTATATATTTAATTTAATATTCTTACTGCTGTCACTTAAATCATAAATTACGTGGCAGCAGTAAGTCACTAGGGCACATACATATCTACTAGCTATTTCGAGAGCTGTCAATATATAAAATAGAATAAATTGCTCTATTTCAAGTTTGAGGAGGGCGTTAGGCGCCGAAAGCTGCCAACAGGCTCAAATCAGTTCGGCAATATATTGAGTTTTTTGAGTCTTTCAAAATAAGTTTTGGAGCTTCACTTTTTTTGACATATTCAGACTGCCGTGAGGCTTTGGGGCAGAACAATACCCACAGTTGAACAGATTCCAAATACAGGAAAAAGCAATAGCAAAATAATAAATAATAAAAAAGAGCAGAAGTCAGAACTGGAAGAATTCAAATGGGACAATAAAGAGAAAGAGAGACAAAAAGAAGCAAGGAGAAATAGGAGACCTTTCGGGAATTGATGGATGACGTATCACAACATTTTACATATATGAAGAAGCTGTAATAGATGAAGGGCAATGAACACAAGAAAATAGATCGGCCGTAGGAATGATTTAAGTTAATATGTAGTATGGACGAACTGTATAGTTGATAAGCGAAAACAGTAAACAATAAATCCAATAGACATGTAAGGCTGAAGGTTCACGTAGATCGACCCTGTTCAGGATAGGCATGGCATTCTGCTTCCTTCTGAGTCGTATAGACATTGGACGCGATTGTTCCATTCCTTGTTATGCTAAGCCAGACTCATGTTCTCGGAGTTCTGTGTCCGGTCACGCACGAGGTGGGAAAGTAGTGAACCATCTTCTTTTTGGCCCTTAATGCGACCCCTTTTAAAGACACCGGAAGGGGGTAGTTTTGGCCTACGGTAGGGTGGAACGTAGTGCGGACGAGTTTAAGTGGCCGCCATTGCACAAACTCGCCAATTTGACGCCTTGGCATGGTGCCAAGATTAGATGTTTCTATTATAAAGTTGTTTTTTCCTTTTACTTTTCCCTTTGTTCTTTCTTATATTGTTACTAGATGTACTTACATGACTGCTAATGTATTAGGTTGTAAGGAAAGTTTTGGCCGGTTTTTGAAATTTCAACTTCGAGAGATCATAACTCGGCTCAGAGTGCATCTCACTCTTGGCAACACTATGCATACCTACACATCTCAATTTGATAAAGGGCTGATAATTTATATTGCGCGAAATGAAAAAAAGTCGACTTCAAATCGCCACTCTTTCTGAACACACTGCTACTGAAGGAGCTGGCCAGATGTTTTGGGAAGTGGGGCATAGTTAGCGCTAGATCTGATGAACATGATAGACGAGTAAGGGCCTCACCCTGCAACTGCTTCAATTAGTGGAAGAGGATTTGTGAAAAATGCGCTTGCGCATGACTGCCGTGAGGGTTCCCGCGGCACCCATTTTTTTGGATTTTTTCAAATCAAGGCCACTTGAGGTGGTCAGCTAAGGTTGCTTGTTGAGGGCCAATACTTGTAGATATCCCCTGCAAATATGGACGCTCATCGCCTTCTGCCGTTTAAGTTAAAGCGATTTGATCAATTGAAAATTCAAGCAGCTCGTCCTCATTTCTGCACTTCTGAAACCGGAGACAATGTGTTCCATCCAGTGATACACCCCCTCCTCTTGCAGTATTCACATTTGTGGTCACCTTCGCTGGGACTCGGCTAAACAAGAACTCTTGAAGTGAAGTCATCTTAAAAGTGCCATTTTCGCAGCACTTTAAAACTTCCCTAATGAATCGAAAACCTTGTGGCATTCCAAATAAAACATATATTCTGAAAGAGCAACTTTTCCTCTATCTAACGAGCACACTATGTCAGCTGATTCATGTTGACGCGCTCTGATATTTAAATTTATCTTGTGAACGCGAAAAAGCGGCCAGAACTTTCCTTACAACCTAATAGTAGGGAATGGCCACTACACTGAGCTACGAGTCAGGTGCTACAACTAACGTTAGCGCGCGGCCTGTCTCCTACAGCGGGCAACTCGGAAAGACAGTGTGTTGATGCGATTGGGATGCGAATACACACCGCACCGTCGCGCTCTTGAATTCGGGTTTTCCATCGATTATCGCTTCTAACCTTCAGTGTTCGTTACAAAATGCTCATTTCTTTGCATCTGCCTGTTGTTTCGGGCCTTTTCCGGTTCCTTTAAGGATTCTTCAACAGAGCTGTCCCTATTTCTGCACTAACCACAGACACGATCGAATGAAAACTTGGTTATCCTGAGTGGGCAACAGTACGGAATCAATCCCGCTGCCTATGTATGTGAAAGCGGCACCACTTGATATTTTTTAGATTAACGGTATGAGTTATAGATATACTTGAAGAGACAGAAGATATTCGAACAGTTGGATTTTCAGATCGTGAATAGGAGCCTGCATAGAAAGAGCCCATCTCCAGCCGAATTTTCAGTTGGTCAGTGAGGGTGAGAACTGTGTGCAGCCTTCTAACAATGAATAGGAAAAATTTGGAAAGAATCAGAAACGGAATCAGTGCGAAAAGTGGATGAAGATTAGGTTAATGAAAGATGGAGTTGCTACTGCACACAGGAAAATCGTCGAGGAATCAAAAAACCGACCCTTCTGTCCTCTTTGGATCGCTTAATTGGTATCAGATTAGTTATGGAGGATGAAATCTACTGCTTGGCTAATGGCTGACTTCCGTATCTTCTTATGGGGAAAATCGCAATCAAATGCCAAAATGGAATGGAAGTCAGGTGCTGGTGTTCGATGAACAAATACTTGTATTGAACGGAATTGTTGAAAATTGGAAAATTTTTTTCGAAATATATCATGAAATCGAAGCGAAACTCCACCCATGATTATCAACTGGTTACTCCGAAATGTCAACAGTTAGAAACCTACTTTCAAATCGAGAACAGTCCGCTTGAGCCATAGAACGATCAAATATTTAGCTAGGCCTCGTGCGACTTGTTCGCTACTCACAATCCAGCTTTTCATGAATACCCTTAGATTTCTAAGCACCACTCGAGAGTACTTCTCATGACAGACCTAGTAGCTCAGGAACTTAGAGAGTAGACTTGAATCAATCGAGCTTCATATTCCTTTCTGTCAGTCAACGGTTGGCATATTTGTTTAAGGGAAATGAATCAAAATGGTGCTGGAATTCAGCTAGCTTTTACAGGGCATTGCATACACAGTATGAGCACTCAAATGCTTCTATGGCGTTGAATAGAAGAAAGTGCATGGCGCATCTCAAGGTCGACTGGAGCAATCGAGAGCAAATTTTGATTCGTTTTCTATTTCACAGAACCTTCTCAAAAACAACTTTAGTTATAGCCTTAGAGATTTCAGCCAAAATTTCTTCAGGTAATTGCGGCCAGTAATAAATTATTTCGAAAAAATGAGATTATTATGCTTGGCCAAGCTGTGGATTACACTGAGTAAAGCCTTTCCCACATAGTAAACTGTTGACAATCTCAAAAAAGATGAAGCGATTTTTCGCGATATGCGGAGAGGTGAGGAAAATAAGGAGCAGATACCTCTGAATAGCTCTCGACACAACTTAGAAGTTCCCGAAACTTTTCTGACTGAAAAATTGGTTTTTTCATATGAATAGCTCCCATTTCTTGAGTGGTTATCAAAAAAAGCTCTGAAAAATTTACTTGACACATTGATAAGTTTCGTGCGGAGCTTCCATTTCTTATACCAGGTTGTCCGATAATCCTTGTCCGAAAATTTCACCATTTTTAATTTTTTTCAACTTCAAGTTGAGTCGATTGTGGATGGTGGACTTGCTGCAGCCGAGCGTCGTCGCCAGTTCACGGGTGGTGGCTTCCGGCTTCTCCTTGATACAGCGACGGACTTCGTCATCATCCACCGTAGAAGGCCTCCCGCTGTGCTCCCTGTCCTCGAGGCTCGTGTCGCCGCTCTCGAAACGATTGAACCAGCGCCTAACTGTGCGTTGGGACACTGCATCCTCCTTGCACGATCTGCAGATGTTGGCGACCGCGGTGCCCGTGTCGTTGCCCAGCAGCCACTCGTAGTACACGAACGTATGAATTCGACCTTGGTCCATTTTAGCTTGTACTGGTAGCTAGACGCGGCGACTGCACCTTATATACCCCTAGCGTGGAACTCTGGAGAACCCTCTAGAAGGTTCTTACACTTGCCTGATATTATAACACTTCTAAGGAAAATTATAGAATTTTGAAAATTTTCGGACAGGAATTATTGGACAGCCTGGTAGTATAGCATAATTGATGGGGATGGTGCACGGGATAACAGAAAGAGAAAGGAATTTTGATTACTCTAACGTACGAAGGAAATCCAATCTAAAATTTTAGTTAACAGAGAGACGATTGAAATATAAGAAAACCAGAAGGAAAAAGACTGTTAGACCTTATAGCAAGAGCATGACGTTACCTTCGGCCGATACTCTCCATTTGCAAGAGCTTCTGTGTAGACGGCACCCTCCATCTGTCTCAATAACACAGTCACGGACAACGTCAAGGGATTTCAAAGCCGATGAAGCCGTTCAAGACGATACGGAGAGTACCCACGGTTGCTAATGGAACTAGCAAATTTTTCTTTTGCATCTCTACGAGATTTCAGACTATTTTCCTATGCCCATACCGTCTGGATGTGTGGGCACCCTTCCTCAATCAAATCGTTAATGATTCAGTAGGTCACAAAGTGCACAATCTCCTATGGTGATCAAAAATCGGACCTGCATGCATATTTCCTCTTAATTCAATTTTAGAGCGCTGAACACCGAAAAACCGAATTAGAACTAGCAAGGGACGCAATTGTCCACGTTGCCGTGGTCAAATCGAAAAATGAATGAGAAATATAGAATTAGAAAAATTAGACCGGCCAATGACGGTCAGGCTAATCGCCTCGTAATTCAGCTGGTGTGCAGAATCGAAACGCTTCCAATAACGAATATCTGACCGTTCCGTCTTTCTTATTTATCGCAGAAGTATGGAAGACTTCACCGAGCAACTATGAAGTCGTTTACCAGAGGACGTTTCTACGTGGAATATGCTTTTTCAATAAACGTCTTTTTGAGGACAAAAAATTAATAATTTAGATTCCTTGGTGTTTTTGAACTATCCGACACTTTCTTTGCAAGCCAAGGATAGCATACAGCTCATCTGGACCATCTCTCTACAGTGCCTTTAATGGAATCACCTTCGCACAGCTTATCACTGTTATTGCTAATTGTAGCACACAAGACCTACACTCACCCCACCCCCAAGACGTTCTACGCCGTCGTTGAAATGGTAGGGAGACGATGAACACCAGTTTTAGGAGGAGCAAGTGTTCCCTTCAAAGTTGGCAGGTTCAAAGAGGGTCATACATAGCAGGTAGCCTTTTTTCAGACACATGAAGGGAGAAAAAGCCTACGGAAAACAAGTTATGGCATCTTTATTGCCTCATAGTATAACCCATAACCCACCGCGGACGAAGTGATGGCTAAACGGCGAGCTCGATCATTGTCTCTATGTTGCCACGCAATGTAAAAACAATGCTAAAACGTTCGCTATTTACTATTCTTGTCATTTTTTTTACATTTTCAAGTGATATCCGAGTCATTTTCATTATGAAATACTCCATATATCACAATGAAATGAAGTTGTAATGTTTACAGAAGGAAAATGATTCGAGAATCTGCGACGGCTGGTACAAATTCACCTCATGCTTCCCTCGGCGATTGTTCTTGCGGCAGCATTGTCTGCATGTTTGACAACGCTGCACGCTTATATACACTCTCATATGCCCGTTCACACGCGTTCTTCTTCAACGCGAGACTTGGGGTGTATACCTTTAGGCCAGGATTTCGCATTGCGATTCCGCCATGCATGTGACGCCGCGCAAGTTGCTGCAGCAGGTTGGGATTTCGATCTGGACGGCATGGGCTAATTTCGTGAAGTCTTTCGAAGGAACAGATCATAACAACAGTAAAAGCAGCAAAGGGGAGCTTTATGCAATCATACGCAGAAAACAACCCCACTTACCACGCTTTACGTTGCGTGCGGCAGCGCTGACTTCTTACCTAGCAATGCACACTCCGGAAATTGTAGTGCTGCTTTGAGCACCATCGAAATTCACAATTTTTTTCGTCTACTAGACTATTCTCATTCTCAGATCTCCATAAATGAGGTAGTATACTTGATTGCCTAAAAAGTTGCGGCCATCGGACTTTATTTCGCTGTGAGTCTCTTGAATGGGAAAAGTGCAGCTCGTGAAAGTGTCCTCGCAATTCCCGTGATGACTCTTCACGCCGTACACACATATACAATGTTCCGTCGCAAACACCCAATGGTCACCTCGTCCATAATGGGACTTACACCAAAAAGTAAGAACCCGTGCACAATATCGGGTGCTGAAAGCAGTTTCAGACAATCAGACAATTGGGTCAAACGAATTCGAAAGACGCTGGTGCAGCAGTGCAGCAGGGTTTGGACAGGGCCCTTATCAGACCACATGCAGCTAAACCTTGGAGGTTTATTCCGTTTCCTTCAGACAACCCGCCCTCACATTCATAAGTGGTAGGTAGAACGACGACTACGGTCGGCCTTCTGTCGTGACGTGTCACTATAGGCGAAGCATAGATGTCATATGAAGAATAAACTATAAAATTCATTAATTTATTTATTGATGGACATGCCATATTGCATGTGTTGGAGAACAGGTAAAACACATATACAAATAAAATGCCTAAAGAAACGAAGATAATAACAACAAATAGGGTTTTGACTATAAAACGAATGATGGAAAAGCCAAGGGGTTTAGGCCTGGGATTTCAATTCTTTGTAGTTTATCTGTCTTTGATGTAGGCTTCACATTCACCATGTGAGAATGTCAAGTAGTATTTCAATAAAGCTTATTTTCTCTTTCTTTTTTATGTATATAAGAAAACTTCCTACCAATAAATATGGCTCGAAAAAATCAATATTAAAATTCAAAATATAACAACACTATATCTTTCTATTGACTGGTTTCGAAGGCCACTATGTAGTGAGGGTTCTGAACTGCTTCCGCACCTCATATTATCTAATTTTCAATGATTTTTCAGAGCTGTGAACCTACGAAAGGGCTAGAAGTTAAGTTGCTATAAATGAATAAGGATCATTTTCGATAGAAAAAAGACACATTCTCTCTGCCCCAGGGCGAAGTAGGAAGATTCGTCCTCTACAAGACCGGAGCAGTTATGGGTAAAGAGGAGGGTAGAGTGAATGATATGTGTTACTTCACAGAAACATCTCTTCAAAGTTCACTGGATAGCATGCTAATCAGAGGAAGACGTAGGATAGAAATAAGTGAAGTAACAAGGAATTTAGAAAAAAAATACAAGATTGAAACCGATAGTGATAAGTGGAACAGTTGGAATCAAGCACCCAAAAGGTAAAAGAATGATATCAAGGGCACTGATAAAAAGATGCAACAAAAGGATTCTTGAAAACCAAGCTGAGTGAACATTCTTGAGAACCAAGCTGAGTGAAATAGACAAAACGAAGGTCAGCAGGAGTGAATATTAGATTGCACACCTGGTGAGTTTCGGGCAGTCGCCGGTCAGCTCCGAGGGGGTGAGACTCCCGAGCTTGGCAAACAAATGGGAACGCGAACGGCCGTACGCACTACCTACCTCATTACTCAAACAATCCCTCTCAATACGAGGAGGATTGCTGGCGGCTACCGTTGATGATTCCAGCCCCGATTAAGGCTTCTTCTTGCCGAAGTTCAGCCATTTCAGCGAAGTTTGACGGATACTTCGGATACTGCTATGACTGCCTTACCACCCGAATACAACCTTTTCGAGCTTGATAAACCATCTACGACGTTGTTCCTGAAATCATCGAAGAAAGGCTATAGGTAGCTGCCACCAGTATGTTAAATAGTTCAGCAATATGTAGTAATGAATGAACATTGAAAATTTTGAAAAAAATTGATTGAAATGAAGCACATTGAAAAGGTTCTCGGGATTTGAGTGAATTAAATCTCATCAAGTTTTCCCGACTTTTCGAGCTCCGAAGAAAGTGAAGACGCCGAAACGTTAGCCTCGTATACATAAAATCGTGAGTCTTGGAAAGTTTCAGTAAACTATATATTTGTTTATTTATTTAACTATTAACAAATCGCTATGTTGGGGTTATTGTATGCATCCGAACTATACAACCATTCCCTGAGTCAATTAATGTAATTTATTTCAACGATTGGCTCATCTTGGAGGGATGGGAGGTTTGGTTGAATTGGACTCAACATGATTCCATACCAACTGTAGAGATGGGTGGCCACTATTACCTTCACACAGTGCGAGTGTGGTAGACGGTCACGCAGCCTTGTTCGATTTTGATTTTCGAAAATATTCTCTCGCAAAACCTGCGACTGTACCCGTGCATAAACTTTGCACGAGTCTGAAGGAAGTAATATGAAAGCTGAAGGCAGACATGGTTCGCTGTGTATTATGGCGGAAGGTGCGTGGGTTGGTTATGCTTGTGAATCAGCCTGCTAACGTAAGTAACCCAATGTGAGAATCTAGTGGTTCAAAGAGTCGCTTATATTTATTTGCTCAATACAAAATATGAACGATCAAGAGGAAATCACGTAGTGTAGTGAGCACAATAACGGCGAAATAATTTTTGGCAGAGAATAGACATTTTATACATATCACTGATATATTTCGGCTTTGCAGGCTCTGAAGAAGACGTCTTGCAGAAGCGTTAGCCGAATAATAAATATCATAACAATCTCAGAGGCTAAGCACAAGCGAATTGCTAGAGAGTGAACTGCTTGGCCCTGTTTTGTGGTTTTGAGAGACACGTCGTCGTTTCTTATGAGCCCATGATTCAAAAAAAATGTTAAAACGTTAGCCTCGTATAAAAAACATCGTGGATCTTAGAAAGGCTTAAAAAAAGTACCTACTCAATGAGCAATATTGATGCCAAATACTGTCTGTTCTGAAAGTAATGTAGCGCACTCCAGTCCAGGCAAAACCGTGGCACGAGCACAGAAGGTAATCTCCGTTACACGCAAAGCATTCCTAGGTGTCGAGGAAAATAGATGTTTCAGTTCGACACCAGCCTCTACGGGCACCAAATACGACCCCCCTCTTCCCCTTTCTTTAACACTGCAATACCAATAACTATTACCACATTGTATAGTTGCAATCTGTTTCATCGCTGTTCGCTGTTCACTCTAACCTGAACCAAAAGGATGTTTACCGCATTTTCTCACACGAGTTCGCAGTGAAATACCCATCGCTTCTCATCTGCTTATTAAAAGTTGAGATTCCAGTGCTCATCGCTGCTCTGTAGGTACGACCCCCCCCGTCGAGGAATCCTCGACTCCCGGCTGGTAAACCTGGTTATATACTTCATGGCTACAGCCTTATTAGATGCCAGATTTGAGCACCTTCGCTTTCTGTCCCAGTCACGTTTACCTAATGGCTGTACGGTAGTCGATGCAATAGCAGAATTTCTATGCATACCAATGTTACCTATACGGAACCTGTGAATTGCCATACTTCTCAACAACCACGCTACACGGTGAGTCAGGGGCTCCTCGACAGGGAGTCGTATTTAACTGGACAAGGGATGGTGGTCGTACCTGCAGAGGGTAGCAATCAGCACTAAAATTTAAACTTTCCGTGAACAGATAAGAAGGGAAGGTATCAATGCGAACCTATGTGAGGAGATGTGAAATAAATATCTTATTGCTTCAGATGCGAATTAAGTGATGGTTTCAAACGTTAATTAATCCCTTCCTGGGATGCGCCGCACATTCTAGTTCCATTCTGAATCGTGAATGTAATGTCGCCTATACAATCACTTGCTGTGGCCACCCGATGTACAAGTCGGTGCTTTTATTCTCCCAGACCTGTCTGATACCAATTTACCGATGCCGGAGAGATGGAAAGCTTCGTTGGCTCAAGCGGGCGTTGATGCGGGATTTGATCCGCACATCATGGGAGTGAGGTGTGGGTTGCTTGTCACTACACAACTCCAGCCCCGATACAGACAGGAATACATAGCATTGAAACACATTGCAACTATACAATCCGGCAAGAATTACTGCTATTTTACGGGTAATCAAAAGGGGATCCTATTCGGTTCCTGCAGAGTAGGGGTCCTACTGAAGCGGCTCTTTTCCTCGGCGCCTGATAGTGCCCTGTCAACAGCCTAGTGGGCAAAACACATCGCTTTCGTGAGCTCCTATGCTTCATGTATTTGTGTAGAAGCTCATGGAACCAATGTATTTGAAAATAAATAATAAAAAAAGATCTGGAGGTTTCAGAGCACTGAATTGCAGTGGTTGTACTTAGAAATCCAATTATACGCGCTTTCACGTCATATTTTATCTTTCCTCTTCTTCGCTGCGGTCTTTGCAAACAGATTTAGAAGGAACATCCCCTCCTTCCCCGCACGGGAGCGAATCACTGCTATTGTTTATTCTGCGGTATCCGACTGGCGGTAAGCTGTGGTCCTCCGTCAAAACACTTGTACTCTGAGAGGTCGGCAGGAATGGGTGGTTGGGAAAGGAGAATGCGTTCATAGTGGTGATTTTCTAAGATTGCTGGATGTGCTTGATGCATCTTCATCTACATAGTTGGTGTATTTTCACTTACGGAGTTCCTACCACATATACAGTGCGTTTCATAATTATAAAGTCACCCCTAAATTTCAGTTTTTCTCAGCAGCACCCCATTAAGGAATCTTTCCAGCCTCATAGGCGGATTCCTCACCTGAAATAGCCCCCGCATCCGATTTCTGGTTGCAGTCTCGTTTACCTTATGTTTTTTCGTTTTTTTCACCGTTTCATAATTATAAGGTCACTCTGAAAAGAAGAAAAAAAGTCGAGGCTCCCGCAAGTCTGTGAAGGTGAATATGTCTTCCAAATACATCTTTGAGATACATGCTCAATCATCTTGCGGTTAGCTGTTATGTTTCGAGAGAGAAGCCCAGATGGGGGATTTTCGTGGTGCTAGGCTCAGTTTGAGAGCCATTCCAAAAAAATCTCAAGATCCTAGGCTCAGATAGATAACATTTGAGTAATTCTGTGTCTTCCGATGTTTTTTATGCTCTGGACTCCCACCTGAGATCATTGTCATTAACAAGAAAGGAATTTCGGAGGCCACTTCCTACAGCACCTCTTCCATGGACCAGTTCTGTTTCGAGTTGAACCATTCATCGTGTGGGACCACAGCGTGTACAGTGGCAAGGAAGAGCAGGAACATCACCAAAGAAATAATGAAGTAGTTTTCGAGGCCTATGGCACACCATAAGGCGGCAAGACTCCAATTCATAAAGTTGTTCTTGAGCACGGATTGTACGAAACTGAATTTGCATAGAGTTGCACCCTGCATGCGAGTAATTCCATCCGAATTACATTTTTGAGTCTGAAAATATTCCACATTTGTATGGTGCTGACGGGCAAAGGCAGTACTAGCTTGGTCTAAGAAGTGCGCCGATCTACAGGAGCCTTGGCAATTTTTTCATTAGAAGGGTGATGGCCTAAGTTGTTTTCGGCAGTGAGGTTGCATTGAACCTTGACTTCGAAACCTGCAGAATGGACTCCAGAGACTGTTAGAAGATCTTACGAAGAAATCAGTTGCTTCTTAAAGCCAAGTGGCTCTTCACAATTGCTTCTCAAGGTACGGCAATGCTGTTGTTCACGTAGGTCATTCAACGGAATTGCGGTTGAAGTTCCGAAATACTCACCTCCAGCCACAGATAACATGTAGTCTTGGCCTCAGCTCTACTAGGGACATCAAGAAGACATCGCCTCAAATATTCACCCCAATAATCGCCAATTCTGGAAAGCAAACTGCTGATACAGGCAATTGTTGAAGACTGGAACAATATCTGTGGTAAGGCTCTTCGAAACTTCGTTTCTACTTCACCGAATCTGCTAGTTAATGTCGTTCTTGAACAGGAGGGAGGCATAGATTATAAACTCCTTCGCAGCGCTGTTAATTCTAGCAAATTTTCTGTTTCTTCGGGGTGACCTTATAATTATGAAACGGCACAAAAACCAAAAAATATTCATAAAAATATCGGGCTAAAAGGTAATGCCATCAAAACTAGTGTAGGAGGGTTTTCTGTGGTGAGGAATCCGTAAAAAATACTCAAAAATTTTTCGGTAGGCTGTCTCTTCTGAAAATCGAAAATTTGGGGGTGACCTTATAATTATGAAACGCACTGTATACCTAAAAAAGGCACACACAGTTTCTCTGCAACTGCTGCGAAGGGATTCATAGAAAATTCGTTTTCAAAAAAAATTATCAAAAGCACTGACGCATTGTCATTTGTGGACCTTGAATGATAGCTTGAAGACACCGGACGGGACGGGCTGCTCGGATGTGTGACTAGAGAAAGAACTAAATAAACGGAGAAAAACCCAAAAATAGAAACCCGAACCACCTCCCCCTCCCCCTCCTCCTTCCCCTCCCCTTCGCTTTCTTGCCACTCTGTGTCACTAGCCGGTGAGGTAGATTGCAGACGGGCGATGGGCTGAACCAGTTGCCCTCGCCGGGAACTCCCTTGACGGATGAACTGCAGCAGTAAATCATGCATATTTGAGGGCTCTGGTCCTCGCCAGCAGCCCGTAAATGTGAAAACTGAAAGGTAATTACGCTGTGGAAGCTCTAGTTTTGTAGAGAATGAGGTGACGCGGCATCGCAAGGGATGCACGTACGATACACGGTGAACGGGGTGTGTACCCTTATGTCAGGATTTCGCACGACGACAAGCAGCGTGCGACGCAGTGTGTACGAGCTGTGGGCGTCGCGGTAGTTGGGTCTTAGAATGATTCCACGGTAATGCTAGGAGCGCGATACGCAGTTGACCTGCAATCGCTTCGGGACCCAAAAAATGGCGCCTTTAGCTCGTCCGCATTGCTTCGCTCGCGACATGTCGCGGTGAGAAATCCTGACATAAGGGTACACCCCGGTGAACGCAGTAGGGGACCCAAACCGGAAATGGCAGAGCGTGAGCTTTCATAGCTGCCTTTGAACCACATCACAGGGATTCTTTTTAGGATGAAACAAGATACTGAGGACTGAACGAAGTTATTTCATTAACACAACAAAGCGACAACAACCACAGCACGACAACAACGACACAACATTTTAGCCGAGAAAGCGCCTTCAATCGATAGAACCAATAACCAAAATCAAACCGTTTATTCGCAGACTAGAAACGTGAGATACGATTGCATGAATAACCCAAATAAGACTACGATTCCTTGACGTTCTTCTGCTCTTGCTACTTTCAGATCGTTTCCACCGATGACTAGCTCAGAAGACGTTATAGAACCCTACGCGATCATAAGGTCCTGAAATTGGATAGCTGCTCATTGTTAAAGTGAATATCGAGGAAACGAGAAGGTAGATGTGAGTCAGAAGATCATAGCTGCGGTGACGCGGCGACCGCGGCATCGCGCGCGACAGTGACGGTGCTGTATTCAGTATGTGCGGCCGTTTGGGATGAATGTTTTTTAATATTCCTCAAAAGATTGCTTGATTAGGCTTTTGCAATCTCCCCGTGAATAGACAATCATCCCGTTTGATGATATATGACCTTCCAGGAAAGTGGAGGTTTTTTTTACAGCGAAATTGCAACAGGTGGGATTCCGGCTAGGAAACTGCACTTGAAAAGCCGATCAGTGGGTTATGGCTCAATGTATTTGTGCGCGAAGCAACCCTTACTTATCTCCTGACCCAAACTCCAAAGTGTCTTACTATAGAGTGGGATGTCGCTTTCGGCTCTTTTCTGACCTATTCGGTAGAACTTCTGAATGAAATCCAATGGGACACGATCCATGGCTCCGAATGCCGCACTGTAAATAGAAGGAGTGAGACTGATAAAACACATATAACGTCGTGTAAACCTATCAGTCCAGCACTTTTCAATTAAAGAGACCGGGAGGGGCAACTTCGCTTATTGCCACTACACACACACACGAGGTCTTGCCAAAACGTCAAATGTGAACTCGCCTAATTTTTACAAACATAAACACCCTTTTTTCTTTCTTTCGCTTATTCAGTGTTTATTGCTCTCAGCTGTACTATTAGGTTGTCCCAAAAGTCTTGTCATATTTTCCCAAAAAAAAATCAGTAACTCTTGTTCACTTCGAGGCAGGTCCAGGCGGTTCAGGAATATGGTAGAACGTTCCCTAAGCTTTCTAGGAAAATATAGTATATTGTCCCACCAGATCCCGTGGAGAGAGCTACAATGCCCGTTGTCGATACCCACCCAACTCGCGGTGTCATCTATTATGAGCGGTCTTGCGGCACCAAAACGACGGAAGCTTGCCACTCTATCGGCGCTGCATTGGGCAAGGGATGTGTGAGCTACGTGACCGTGCACCGCTGGTTCATCAGCTGCAGCAACGGCGAGATTGACATGAAAGACAAACCACGCTTGGGACTGTGCTGGTTCTGGGACGCGGAAGGAATGCTTTTCCGCGAGGTGCTGGTACAAGGCGAGACAGCCACCGCTGCCGTATGCACCCACCAGCTCCAGCAGCTCGCCGTCGATGTTCGAGATAAGTGCCGGAAAAGTCCGCGGTCACCCTTCTACACGACGACGCCCGCTCCCATTTCGCGAAAAGTACCCAGGCTATGTTATAGGAGCTCGGCTGGGATGTGCTGCCCCACCCACCGTACTCTCCAGACATTGCCCCTTCTGGCTATCACCTCATCCTCTCGAATCCTTCCTGGCCAAGAGAAAATTCGTTGATTATGACTTGCTTGCGAAGGCGATCGCTGACTTTTTCGACTCTCAGAACCCAGAGTTCTGGGAGAAGGGAATCAACGGTTTTCCTGTAAAGTGGCAGAGGGTTGCCGAGAACAATGGTCAATACTTTGCCTAATTATTATTTGTTAGGCGAAAAAAAAATAAAAAGTGATGATCGAAAAAAATATGACAAGACTTTTGAGACAACCTAATACTTGCTTCACATCATCATGAATGAATGAAATACACCCTACGAGACAACAAATGACATCTCCTGCAGCGAGCAACTCGGAAAGGTGATTCGTGCAGTTTGCAATGTTGGAGATGCGAATGAATCACAACATCGCGCTTTTCAACCCGAGTTTCGCTACTGATTAATTTTTCTGACCACAAATGATCGTTTTAAAACGAACATTTCCCCACGTTCTCTTACTCTTCCTACCCCTCCTGGTACCTTTGAGCGAAGAATGAAAGCAAAATTGTGAACCCTGCGATGGCGCAGTATTAACGCTGGAGCGAATAGGAAAATGGATTAAACCAAAAGAAAGGCATCCGTTTCGAACTGCGAAGCGGAACTCGCGCTGAGAAATCCGCTTTGAAATCTCATGGCGGCGTAATTCAATGCGGTACGGTAGCACGGCTTGTGATGACTGTTGGCTTAGCTGCTCTCACAGTCTCTATCAACCTCAGCGGCTAGAGATGCAGAAAGGAATGAACATGTTTTGCATCGTGGTGAGGTAAGTCCTATTTCTCGAAAATTTAATGGTTCCATTTCACTTACTGTGCAATCAGTACGGAGCACCTCTTTTTTATATTCCACCATTATATCACAACAGGCCAAAATCATCTTTTACGATGTTTTCAACTCACCCGCCCATTGATGCTCGTTTTTCCATTTGAGCTGAAACAAGCAGAGCGCATAAAAGGGTAACCAACAAGCAGGTGAGAGTGCGCATTGTACCTGAAAATGGATAGATCGCAAAAATCAATATTAATATGTACATGGTGATGTCATCGAAACGCTTAGCGATTGGTGAGAAATTTCACAGAATAAGGCGGTGCGCTCGACAAAAAACAAGAAAAGTTCGAGTGATTGGTAGTAAGGTGCACAGTAAGAAACGTAAGCAAATTCAGTTAAAGCTGGAAGATTTTGAGACATGTATAAGAAGCTGTTGAAGATGTATGGATCAAATACTAGCTAGGCACTACGGCCTCTTGAGTGAGGAATTTGTGGCATACCTGCAAAATATGAAGCACGCGTGCGTACATAAAGGCAACGGGAGGGGTCGGGAAAAAAGGTAGAAGGGAAGAAATGTTAGTCCTAAAACGAATATTCGGTGTTAGAAGGGGTAAAATGTTAGTCCTAAAACGAATATTCGGTGTTAGAAGGGGTGATGGGAAGCAAAACTCGCGTTGAGAGGCACGATATGATGGTCTTCGTTCGCATTTCCCGCGCATCATTACGATCTGCACACATCACTTTTCCGTGTTGCTCGCTGTAGGAGATGTCATCTGTTGCCTCGTAGGGTGTATTTCATTCATTCGTGATGACGAAACAAACAAGTGAAACAGTGAAAGGAAGAATAAAAGAAAAGTGAAGGGAAACAGGATGTGTAAGAAGATAAAAATCCAACGAATTCGCACGCGACGTCTTGACAAGGCGTCGTGCGTGCAATCGATCGATCTACAAGCGTGTATCGTAGGTCAAAACTGCCCTTCCAGGTGTCCTTCGTTTGTGCGACACCGCGTTCTGATCCTTTTTTGCACTTGTGTAAGTAGGCA
Organism: Trichostrongylus colubriformis; assembly: GCA_963978905.1. Classification (NCBI taxonomy): domain Eukaryota; kingdom Metazoa; phylum Nematoda; class Chromadorea; order Rhabditida; family Trichostrongylidae; genus Trichostrongylus; species Trichostrongylus colubriformis. Next base: position 63,725,790 of record OZ022256.1, read on the forward strand.
TTCAGAACCATGACATACGTACGAAAAGCAGTTAGCTGGACAGAAAAGCAGTTAGTTGGACAATCAGCAGCATTGAGTGGAGAGTAAATAAGGTTTGACGCAAATCACGCCTTCATGAACGGCAACGAAGTCAGCGGTTATTTAGAAGAGAACAAGCAATTCTGATGAAATCTGATAAAAGTGGATTTTCACAGCAAAGCACTTCCTTGGACACCTCTCTAGGCAGATTCCAACATTGGGTGGGGCCAGAATTCGCATGCTCCAGAAACAAAGAACCGGTATGATTAAAGGAGCCTTGTAGAACGGAGACCATCATCCAGCATGGAACATGGAGTGACAGACTTTTTTATGACAGCAACTTGAAGGATGCTCCAACTCGGCAGCACTTGTAGCAGTTGTACGACAACAGTTCAGATCGCCAACGATTTTCTGTAGTTCCTTTAAATTTTCATAGGAATCAACTCAATATTCAATTGTTTAGGTGTCCTCACAGGTACTTGATATATTGGTTTTTTCCACGAGAAAGGCCCACAGTTATCGTGCATAATTGTCAAAGGCTCTCTATTGAAAAAATCATTCACTTAAGTGAATTTTGTTTCGAATCTTATCTGCGGGAGCATGTGTGACCAGAAAAGACTAAATAACATAAATTTGCGATATCCCTTAGCTATATTGAAGCAAAATAAGGAGCATTACAATTTGATGTGTGTTAATAGCTGACCTCACTTATCCTACTATGTATACATCTTCTCCCTTTAGTATCATATCACTGGAAACTGAAATTTAGGCCTTTCAGATGAATGGACGACATGTTGATAATACACAATACAGACACACGAACCCTCCTAAGAACTCTCAGCAATCATTATTGAGAAGACATTGAATCTTGAAATTACTCGATCATGAAGCAAAATAAATTTACTTTGATCTAGAAATCAAATGAAATCCATATGAAAATGTATAATAAAACAGGTAATTTCAAATTCATCACTGGAAGATTTCCAAGTTCGTTGAGTAACCTTTCTTGGCAACTCAAACACAGCACTATGTATTTATTCCAAATAGCGAGAGTATTTATTCCGAAATAGAATAGCAAGAGTCTGTACAAACAAAGAGGATTCTTTGAATAGATTGAATAATTAATGCACAACTGGCTGAGCCAAGTTTCCACACTGATACTTTTATTGCTTGACTTTTTAGTCTGTTGAAGTAGAGGCGAGCTCATAAAACATAGATACGAAAAAGATCAAAAAAGTTCAGAACATCTCTAAGAGTTCACAAACGTAGTGTAATAACTAAATACATCATTTTATGGAGTGCAAAGTTATCACCAGTTGACGTTTTATTTTAATAACACTCTTCCTACTAATAAGTCCCCAATGTAAATAGTTCATAATAATTGAACTGGTCGATAAAGTATTAGGTTGATTCATAATAAATCGGACAAATTGACCAATTTTAATCATTGTCGTACAACTTTTTTACGACAGCAGGGATTCACTTGAAATATACTCCATCTTTATCGATGACCTTCTGCCACGGTATAGGCAGATCATGGATGCCCTTGCTCCAGAAGGCCGGAAGCTGGAGCTCGAAGAAGTTGCCGAGTGCCGCCTTGACCTCGTCGCGAGTTTCGAAGTCTTGGCCGTCCAGGTGGCGTTGGCTGTGGGAGAAAAGGTGGAAATCTGAAGGGGCCAGGTCTGGGGAGTACGGTGGGTATAGAAGTGCGGTCCAACTGTACGACAGCAGCTCGGCCTTGGTCGATCTTGCGAAGTGCGGTCTGTGGAAGTAGACACGTTGTCGTGCTGGAAGTAGACATGTGACCGCCGCCGTAGCGAACTTTGGACATTGGCCTTCAATTCTCGTAATTGACGAACGTAGACGTCGGCGGATACTGTGGTACCCTCATCGAGCCCTTCACCCAGTACTCTACGCCGTGTACGCTCCACCAACCGCGGTTTTCGTCTTCGATGGAATAGTCGCCTGACGCAAACTTCGAATGCTACAACTACAGTGTACTTCTGCCGGGGGCATGCTCCTTGTGAACTTCTATCAGACGTCTGCCGATATCCGCGGGTTCCTGGCCAGATAGCGATATAAATAGTATGACGTTGCGGATGTGGTCTCTGGACCGCTTGAAATCGTGCGGCATTGTGGCGGAATGAATTTACTTTGGAGTGATTATTTTGCTGTACTTTGAAGAGCTTTTCATACTCATTCCAACGGTTCCTCGTGCGTCCATTTTCGTTAATTCGTTACTGAGTTATGATCTCTAGAAATCATCACTACCATTTGACCGATTTATTATGAATCAACTTAATAATAACAAGAAAAATGGTCTCTGTAAATAAACACAAATGGTTGAACTACAATGAGAACGATAGGGGTTATAACAAGTCTACGTTACAGAATGGAATCTCCAGTTCAGGTGGTCGACCAAATGGACGAGGAAGAGCATGATAAGTCAGATAATTTGATAAAACAAGAAAAATAGGTGTATCTTTAAATGATTGATTTATACTACAAACTATTACAACATTAGATCATTGGATAATTAAATATGAATGAAACATTGCAGAGCAAATATAGTATTTACGAACTGAATTACTATTTTTATATAAGAACCGACACTGACAAATTCACTGTTGTTTCGTTTTCGTTCGAGGGCCCGTGCGAAACGGACACCAAACTAACTCCTTACTACACGACTCACTTGAAAACTTCTCTCTAATTATTGCTCCATCATTGAGCTCAACATTTTCAAAAAACTGTTGCTACATTTATTTCGAGAGACTGAGAGGACACCGTGCAGTATAATCGAATGGTGCGAATGATATCATATATTCATAAACTCTGATTACCACTTTTATAACAGCCACAAGAAGGACAAATTGGATAAATTTACAGCTAAACTGTTTTCTGAACGCCCACTTACTTGAGAATGAATGGTGACGGCTTCTGATAATATCTGATGTAATTGCTCTATTACTAATGAACTGTAAGCAAGTCTGAAAACAAGCCTGCTTGAAGTGGTGTTGATAAATATAAGATTGCTATACTATTATCCTCGCATAGAGAACAGTGAACAGTGAACTCCTGGGATATGATTTTCTGGTGCTAATCACTCACTTATTCGACTTGTAGCCTTTACAGAACACCGCAAGTCTGATGGGTGTCTGAACACGCCTTTTAGATCAGCGTGTCGCCGCGCTATAGGCACCAAATGCAAATTGTCCGTGCCCTAACTGGTGTGTACGCCATCTATTCGCGTAGTCTCACCCAAATGGAGTACCCTGGGGTCCACCCACCTAGGGTACTCCATTTGGGTGAGTCCAAGTCGGCTGGTGTTCGCATCACAGAATTTTTACGTGAATGGTGTATCAAATCATAATCTGAGATAGATGTAAGAGTCAATAAGTCTGAGCAAAACCGATACTTCAGATCGCACCAGTGCGAGACTTTATACGCAGTAAATAGCGTATGCTGATGATCAGGAAGGGAAAAATATGTCTTCCTTAATGTCCATATCAAATGATAGCCTCGAAAAAAACTGAATTGTCAGACGTTCTGACAATGAGCCTTCCTACGGTGCTCAGAAATTTAGCAGGTCTTTAAGAAAGCGTCACACTACGGACGGGCATATGACCGCCATGCATCACAGATTCGCGGTGCTCCGATCAATACGGCAAAGACGAGACGATTCCATAAACCACTCAAGTCGAATGGTTCACCCCTAAGGTCAGTAGGTAGTGTAAGGGCCGATTTCGTCACTTTGATCTTTCTTCGCTGCCTTTAGCCTACAAGCTTTACCTGCAACCTCGATGATACTGGCGTGGTCTATACCTTCAATAACTATCGAGACCGAAGCAATCCTTAGTGGGCATCGAACAGAAAACCATTGCGCACCAATCGTAGACTAAGATGGGTTAAAGTTTGGAGCCATAAAATGAACTCGGAGACAGCTTCCGAGAGCTTTTTCGAGCATTTCGGCATTTTTACCATATATGGCTGATATTCATATGAGAAGCATACTTAAGACAGTGCGAAACGATTAGAAATAGGAAATAACACCCTTGTAGCTGGAAAGAAAAGCTGGCAGCTGGGAGGGGCTCACAGAGCACATAATAATGCGAAAGTGATCTTTGACCATTTGAAGATTATGTATTAGTAAAAATAGAAGACTAAGTATCCATATAGTGTCAACAAATGATTTTTGGGATTAGAAATTATGACTGGCCGCCCCTCGCGACAGCACGATGACATATCTCTAGCTTCGAGTACATGCAGATATTTACTTGTGTTGGCTCTCCAGCCATAGGCTCAAAGCCTGGTCATGAAGCATTCTGCAGAATTATGTTATTTCCTGACGTCTTACAGAATGCAACTTAGAATTTGTCGGTGCAGTGGAAGTAGTGCGATTGGAGGTAAAGCGTGGGAGGCTCAGCGTTAATAACATCTTTTGGGATACGCCACGCATGCGGCGTTTATGCAGAATCACATGTAAAGGAGAGATTTCTACGTAACATTCGGATTGGGTCAGGTCACGTAAGAAGGTGCGGCCACATCCCTAGTGCGCAATCAGTGCACAAGGGAACCAACAAGGCATTTGAGGGCGCGATAATGCGATTCATGTAGGTCGGTGATCTGATTCGACTGTCCTGACACACCCTTATGACAATGTGACTTGGCATAACTAGGCTACTACCCGTGAGAGCCGAATCGTGTGCATATCTGGGCTCAGTACACGCTAATGAAATTGAATGTTAATGAAGCTATTCTCGAGATGGTGACTAGGGGTACCGTGCAAAAAATGTCTGCATCGTATCCTAATACGGCCAATTAGAATCATATTCAAATAGGTTTCTAGATGTTCATCGCCACATGAATTGCCACAATAGGATTATAAGCACTTTCACACTTTCTGATGACATTTAAAAGAATCGGATAAAGAGAAATGGAAACGGCCTTTCTTTGCCACACATCGTTATTCCAACGTTCTATAATAAGAGAATCTTTCGGAGATAGTGAATTTCTAAGAAATTCTCACATTCTCATAAGAATTTCTCTTAAAAATACAACATTTTGAATGCTCTTCGTTAAAACATAAAGATTCTACATACATTTACAACTGCATTTACATTTACAATTACATTTACACATTTACACGACATTTACATTTACAATTAATTGTGTTATATGAATATTTTAAATGCCGACAATATAAGAATGACAGTATAAAAATGCAAATGAATCATTGCAGAAACATAAAAATAAATAAAAATAAGAAATATATGATTAAATTTCAGCCTAGTTTGATTGTAAGGCTCTCCTTATACTTGATGAAAGCAGTAGTCACACGATAACTCGGTAATGCCACTAGAGCAATCATGGGCAGTGGGCAGGAAACCTCGGTGCGAGAATAGTCGGCGACGTTGCAGCGGAGAAAGGAACTCCAGTGGACCCCATAGCTGTTGCTGGCACACCTCCTGTAAGCCACGCCCCCAAGTGGTCGTGTCTGCACAGATTACGTAACAGCAATATCAGTAATGGGATGAGAATTCCTTGAGGACGAATTTTGACTTCGACTAGGGAGTTGTACTTAGAGAGGAAATTTTTGAGGAACCCTCCACGGCTTACTAATTTTGTTGTTTCAAAAAGCTGTATCTCCTGGAAGAGAGGGATGGTCGCATCGTCGCAGGACACTTGTAGGGAGGCGTATGTCTGAAAAAATTTCCCTCAATGCAATGCTAGATGTGCTTGAGGCGATTACCAAGTCCAATTTAAAAATAACTGCACAATGAGTTTCCCTAAACGAGTTCGCGGATTCTTGAAGTATTCTTCACAAGCAAGAGTACAGCGAGTATTATCATTTTCCATAGACTATGTATCCAGAAAATTTCTAAGTCTATTATTTTTGAAGAATGGAGGTATACAGACTGTTCTAGGACATCTACGAGTGTTTCTTTAAGCGGGATAACATTTGTTAAAGGAACACGAACACTTCAGGACAGCAAGATATGTCGACTTCCTTTTTTGGGGCAGTAGTTCCTTGAACGACTTAGGCTGCACCGTTTTCATGCCGCCACAGTGTGCTACCACAAGGCTACGCCTGCTCGGATCCACTCCGACACCAAACATCTTGCTCAGTTGACCATCAAGTGAGCTCAGATGGGTGGCGTTAAGGTGGATTTGAGCAGGTGTAGCGCCGTGATGACGCATCGTGGCGGCACGAAAAAGGGGTAGCCTAGTGAATTGTCCAAGGAACTGTTACTCCGAGAAGGACAATCGATGTATCTGGTTATAGTGGAGTGTGTCTTCAAAACTGTTGGTGAAATGATCACTGTTCTTTGTTTTCAAAGCACCTTAGAGGCAATTTAGATCGTCCGTTTATTAACTGTGGAATATGAAAATCGAGAGATCCACATTCAGTAACAGAAGATAAAGAACGGAATGAGAGTGCGGCAGAAACGTGAAGAATGGGTCCCATCCCTTTCAGTACGAGGAGCTAAACTAGCCAGCCAACAGCCCAATGTGGTGCAAAACTTTAAGGACTTGAACTTTTGGAGCATGAAGATTTTTAGGGAAGCGAGATTTTGAAGCTCGCTGAATGTTCAAGAATCAAAAAGTAATGAACGAACGGCTTACGATCGTAAGAACAAGAACACCATACCCAAAAACCGTTGAGTTATGTAGAACAGCATGTGGCTTCAAATGAAGGCAATGGCTGCAATAAAATGCATTTCCAATGACATGATAAAAAATTAGTTTGCAAAGTACAGCGGCTATAAACATTCATGAGGGTTTCATAGAATATCCGAAACACCTGGGAAAAAATCGCGAAAATTAATTTCTATTCAACACAACCTACATTAATTGCACGACAAGAAAATGAAATAAAATAGCAATGACAACGTCCTTTTAGGCGAGAGCAGTAGGTCGCTGACGAATGTGTTTTAATTTGCTTTAAGTTCCCACAAAAAGCTAGGTTTTTAAGAGGTTAAGAGGCAAAACGAACCATTTTTTTAATTATTCCAATTTTTAACAGTTGTAATTGATTTTTTTTTCTTCATTTGAATAACAACAAATTAGGTACGGAATCCCCAGAATACCTCCTCCTCCTCCTCGTTTCCCCAGAAAGGAGGTGATTCCCAAACACTGTATCTTCAGACTATTCTAATGTATACTTCCTCCAAACATCATATTAGCCGACCAGAGACATTACTCCCAAAAATTATAAGTTCAGAATATCACATGATGAGATACCATAACCATATTTGTTGGCAGTCAACTAACTTTGAAGCCACACGGAGTCAAAACGAGGTTTCAACACCACTGAATATTTTAAACTTAAGACACCGCGAGATTAATGTAAGAGCAACGATCCATCTGAGTAGGTATAGTGTACTGATTATTTTCGGAATATCTGGCGTGGGATCGGGTGTACTGTATGCTCTTGCGACAGTAACACATCTCACTGAACCCTTGCTTCACTTCGATTAGTCGAACACATCGGCGTGACACAGGGTGACATCCTCTTTGAAGAATGGGATTAAGGAACTCTTTGACTGGCCAAGACGAATAGTCATATCAAAGCACCAATAGTTGTGTACGTCAATGGTCTCGTTGGTACGAATCAAATTATCCCACCAGATATGTCATTCCTACTTGATGAATAATTCATGTACGCTTTCAGCCCGTCTTAATCTAATAAAAACACGTCCCTATCTTTAGTTCCCGTACCAGGGTGAAATATATGGATAGTAGTCGATGATCAACCTCGATCCGCCCCAGTGAACATCGTATAAGATGTGTAATTTATAAGCAAGGTATATTTCGAGCACAAGGATGAGTACGACTTCCATCCTAGGCTAAAGTTCTTGCAAATAGCTTTGTATCCTTATAAACCTCGTGAACCCGTAAACCATGAAAGACATCGTTCACGATAATTCAAGTGCTTCTGTTACCTTAATATTTATGTTTCAGTATGCAAAATTACACGCGCATATAGGAGATCCAGTAGAAATAGAGCACATACAAGGATCCAGTAATGAAAATAGAGCTCCTCAAAGTGACGAACGACGAGGTGGGACGTTTGAGTGGGCATAGACGCTAGAGAGCTAAGAAGCAAGGGGCGGCACGCACACGGTCGGGAACGCAGAGTGAGAAGCAAATCAACACTGGGCGCGAAAATTTGAACTGCGTTCTACCCGTCGACGACTGTTCAACTGATGTGTCGGAGGGTGTGGCGGGAATTCAGACGAGTTGCTCTTCATCCAGTTTCGGCATTCTTCTTCTTCCAGGCGAAGGAATCTAATAGGGTGATTATAAGAGGGATTAGAAGCATGGAATTTTCGTGCGCGATTCATTCAAGGGTGATCAAATCAAAAAAAAATCAGAACTCGAGACACTTATTCTTTGTAAATGGTCAGTTATTATCGCGATATATCGTTAGGTGCGTTTAGAATCGACGGATGCCGACAGCGAGGGCAGCGAGCCCTACGTGATTGTCGCCTCTCTGAGCTGCCCATACCCAAGGATCACGCACTAGTTCATATATTATCTACATTCGGATTCCATAATCTACCAGAAATGTCTCTGACAGCGTCTTTGAGTAACCCGTCTCAAAAGGTGGCAGGCTACCTTGGCCAAGGCTACGTGAGCAATGATGCCATGAATTTGTATGTGTTCAATAATGTAACGATTAATAAAATTGAATGCCGATGTCGTGAAACAGAGTTCACGATGACTCATTGATAGCATACCAGCGCCGAGGATAAATTGGAAGCGGGGCTTCCAACAGGCTTCAGTCAGAGGAAAGAGCTCAACCGAGCGGGCGGCTCTCTTGTAATCCGGCAAGACGGCGACCTCAGTGGGTCGCTCGTACTCGGTACGGTCAAGCGGTATGGGAAAAAGGGCGCAAGACATTTCTTCCTCCCCCTCGCGGACCCTTACTAGGAGAGGAGAAATTATGGGAAGGAAAAGGAAACAATGGAAACGAGCTCTAACAGTGTCGTCGTAGGAGAATAGTAGACATTAGCATGTAGTTTTGTAATATGGTTTATTGTATGTTGTAAGTTGTAGTAAAATAAATCTATAACACAATAAGAGTACAACAGACGAAAGAACCACCAAAACTCTTTGGGACCGTGATGCAGTCTCAAAATGGTGCATCGGCCAAAATTTGGAAATCAGAAGTCAGATATATGTGTAATTTCTGTCAACTTCAAACTAACGGCATTGAAACCCTTGTAAAAATCCTGACCAATTCGAAATGAAATGACAATTCGTCAACTTCTAATACTCTTCTGCAAAATCATCCGCCTACCGTGATCGCCCTGCTGCTTATTCAAAATCTGTACTATACTCCATTCTATTCGTTGCCGGGAACACAAGGAGAACCATCATGCGAAGAAGACCTCAATCCCCCAAAAAGACGATCGTCATCGAGAACAGCACTTGGAGGGCATGTGAAGGTAAGTCATTGGTGGCCACTTCAACATATTAGCTTCAGTTGCTTTTCCTACTGTTCTCACCTTTGAGGTTTTTTACAGTAGTTTAGTTTTTTTACATTTCTTACATTAGTTACGTGGAACTTTGGAAACATTGCAAACGTTCTGTCATCCGGGCTCTGAGCAACTTAGTATCAGAGCAACTAAATCTCAAGGAAATACCGCGGCAGTAGACATACTGCAGGAGAAGGAAAACTTCAGACGAAACCCGGCCGGTGGTCCGTAAGACTAACCTAGAGATGGAAAACTCGAAGAAAACCCGGAAATTGATGCCTTAAAACATGTGCGCACAAATAAACTACATCAGAAAGGCTCAATTTCTAGCTTGAATTCCGCGGAAAGTAGCGAAATTCTCATGAGGTGGCAGGTCATGGGGAATTCCTACAGAAGATAGAGAAGAAGTTTGGAGACGGTAAACTCCACATAGAAGAGCGAGGAGGACAAGTTGCGATGGTTAAGAAATCCATCGCAAGCCAGGCTGTCATTCCATCTTGTCATTTAAAATGTCTGCGGTAATGCTCATGACAAAGAACCAAGAAATGATCAGGAATGAAAACGTTTTTCGAAGATAAGATGTGACAGCGGAAGCACTCATGGGATCCCAACCGAAATAAGTTGTCGTGATACCCTCGCTCAAACATAAGAAATATTTAGAATTGTTGTTGGCAGAGACCATAAACCAGTCTTCTGCATTTGCTTCGACAGCCTGGAAAGACAGCCCGCCAGAGCGGCAGCCATATATAAAGAAATACAGGAAAGTAACATTAACCATATGGCCATATCAATAGCTTATAACATAGTGATATCAATGGCGGTGTGGTAACCGATCGAAACCCCGCTCGTATTTGTGGGGATGATCTCTACCTTATCCCCTAAGAGAAACTAATGTTCTGAGTAAGAATTAGCACGTCCCCAACCAATTGTTCACGCACTCAACGCAGACAGTGTGCGAGAACGTAATTATGGCTAGTCATTCGCTGACATATTGCGATGCAGAATGCAGTCAGCAGAAAAACAGAGTGAAACACTGTGTACTCCCTTTACCAATACACGAAATCGATGCAAGAGGGTAAAAGGGAACATTTTAAGTCTGGTACCCATCTAAATATCAAAATATTACTGTAGAGATAAAGAGAAATAACCATAGTAAGAGAAAAAATAAGAAAATACGATTTCCGACCGGCTCTCGCCGCTGCGCCGGCTGCGGCGCAGGTTCTCGCCGCAGCCGGCGCAGCGGCGAGAACCTGCGCCGCGGAAGGAGATGCCAGACGAGCAAAAGACAATAGTAAACACGATGACTTCGTTCACATAACAACTTTGTAAAGGGAAATTTCACAGATAGCAACAGGGAAACTATCAAACAGTTGTCCCAGCTCTACCACGATGTAAATAAAATGGAATACTCCTTAATCGCTGGTAACGCCAGTTTTTCGGAAATGTAGTGCCAAGATTTCTTCAACCCTGCAAAAGCAATGCAACGACCATATCGAAAACCTCATTTCTCGGCGTACAGTCATCGCCACGAAACAAAGAGATCAAGCTTCAACTTGACCATGGTCTGCAACCATGTGGTATGAATTCTTGATAAAAAAATTTGTTTATTTGCAACGAAATGCTTTTGCAAACAAACAACATCTGTCAGCCTCTGTGCTGTCGCGATAAAATTCTTAGATAGGGATTTTCAAAACATTGAAAATTCCTTCATGATTCATTAAAACTTATCTCACATATTATCACCACATGTTTATGTGAAACACGTCTCATGCATGGATGAAAACCCTTGTAATATCACAACATATTCATCAGGGGTATAAATACATAAGCTAGCCGTTGGTCGCTTATTCTTGCTTCACGCCGTTGGGTGTTATGTCTTACCAGTACTCGGGCGTGAGCCGGAAAGCGATCAAACAAAAACTGACTAGGAATTTAAATGGCCTCATGGGCCTCATGGAAGAAGCCAGGGAGTACCAGACTCCCTGGCAGTTTCCAACAAACTTGAAAGACTTGCAATTGTTTTTAATTACGAAATCAATCATCATACAGGACCTTCGAGAAACTAGCAAGGCAAAAGGGAACGGTTAGCGACCTATACCAAGAACATCATGACTCCCTCTCTTATGCCCTCATAGAAAACAAACTGAGCAATGGTAAAGAAATACTAGAAGAGTTTGATGATTACTGGAAAACAAAAGAAGGGGAACAGATTATAGAAGAAGCTGACCGCAGACTGGGTATGCTAGAAAAAAGAATGGTAGAACTAAGGTGCCAAGACACATCAGTCAAACAGGAGGTGGGTCAACAGCCCAGGTACGCAGACCCATCTGCACACACCCCGTTCAATGGTAATGTAACTGATACCAGCGGAAGAAATCCGGAAACTCAACCGCTAGGAAACAACTTAGGACGCTCTCTAGAACGTCGTCTTTTTGGCAATGAGTTGAAAATACCGGAATTCTACGGTAAACCGTCGGAATTCGATAATTTGGGAATTATTTGAGGAGCTGGTTGACAAACAACCATACTCCAACATCGAAAAGTACTCTATTTTGCTCAACTGTTGTAAGGGCGATGCCGCCCGAACAATTCAAATGATACCGCGTACTGGCCATTCCTACGAGAGAGCGGTAGAGCAATTGAAGAAACGATTTATGAATCCACACAGGATTACCAGGGAAATGATTGGTAAGTTAAAGACAATGCCGCCATCCAGCGATGACCCTAGGTCACTACGAAACACCCTGAACGACATTCAGGCAATTGTAAAGACCTTTAAACGTCAGGGAGAAAGAGTCTAGTAACGGAAACCTTCTCATTCAATGTCCAAGATGAAATCGCAAGTAAGGAATTTGACTAGGGTAAATGCTGGAAAATGGAAGAGCTGTTAGATAATCTATCCATCATTATCCAGCGTCGAGAGTTCATACAAGACCGCAGGGAAACATCAAAGATACCGATGTACGACGACGCGCGGAAGTCCTTCGAAGATGGCACGATGTCGGAAACAGTTGAACCGCAACCCGCTTTTTCGACCACATGCGGCTCCACAAAAAACAATGATGGAAGATACTTTTGTAATTGTGTACCATTTACATATTGCTGATTTATGAATATGTATATAGATAGATATATATTTCGTAGTGTGTATCTTTTTGTAGTATGACGTTGTGACGAGCTCTACTTCAGTTACTTGGAAACATGGAATGAAAGACAGTAACCACTTGAAACTCCTGTGGGGAGGATGCAGACAAACCGCAGATCAAACGTGTTGACGTATAGTTTCGATCTTTTGGCCTCGTGACTGTCGTGAAACAGATTTCACGATGACTCATTGATAGCATACCAGCGCCGAGGATAAACTGGAGGCGGGGCTTCCAACAGGCTTCAGTCAGAGGAAAGAGCTCAACCGAGCGGGCCTCTCTTGATATCCGGCAAGACGGCGACCTCAGTGGGTCGCTCGTACTCGGTACGGTAACAGGCTGTACGGGAAAAAGGGCGCAAGACATTTCTTCCTCCCCCTCGCGGACCCACACTAGGAGAGGAGAAATTATGGGAAGGAAAAGGAAACAATGGAAACGAGCTCTAACAGTGTCGTCGTAGGAGAATAGTAGACATTAGCATGTAGTTTTGTAATATGGTTTATTGTATGTTGTAAGTTGTAGTAAAATAAATCTAGAACACAATAAGAGTACAACAGACGAAAGAACAACCAAAACTCTTTGGGACCGTGATGCAGTCTCAAAAGCCAATGACAAGATATAAGATGAGTTTCCAAATGTAAAGCGACCATAAACATTCACGGGAATTTTCTCGAATATTCGCGATAATTAATTTCTATTCAGTACAACCAATATTAATTGGACGACAGGGAAGTGAAATAAATTAGCTACAACAGTGTCCTTTAAGGCGTGTTGTGTACGCAGGGCTGTGTGGACTGCTTTATTGAGTTCGGAGACGACAGGACAATGAACTGAACCTTACTCCATTCTGGAGGCTTATATAACCGACTTCTTTTGAAAACAACATTTGATACACATGTGATAGTGGAGGGATACAACACCTCCCTTTTTTTTTAACAAACAACAACAAGTCTTATTGATCACATGGTATCACGCTGACGATACGTCTTCCGGTGTGGATCTATTTGAAGTTGTTCTGGAGGTCTCCGCATGCGTGTCGATCTTCGTGGTTCATTCCTGATGGTTGGATGTGTTGCTTGTTCGTCGGCCTCCTCTGAAGCTTGGAGAGCAGCTGATGATTGCCGCTGTGGGTGGAAAGCTTCCATGATTGCATCCGTGTCTTGGACTTGCACCTTTGTGTCATTGTGGTAACGCAGCCGAAGTTGATTGGCGTGTCTGATCCATGTTGTCTTTCCGAGAAGAACTTTGTAGAGTACTCGTCCTATCCGTCTGAGTACCTTTCCGTTGCACCATTTTGACTGATTTCCTTCGTACTGGCGTACCCAAACTGGATCTCCTGGATTGAATGTGCGTTTTCTGGCGCCGTACTGCTTGTTGAACTGCGATTCCATTGATGTGTTTGGTCTGGATTTTCTCTGTGGGGTTGGCTTAAGTAGAGAAAGATCGATCCTCAGTTTTCTACCGATGAAAAGTTCAGCTGGAGAGCTTCCCTTCAGTGTCGGGCACGGGGTTGACCTATATGTCAGGAGAAAATTCTGCAAATTTTCGGACATTGTTCCTTCTCCTTTAAGCTTCAACATCGTCCTTTTGAAAGTGTCGACGAATCTTTCCGCCTGCCCATTGGATTGTGGGTGATAGGGTGGTGAGAAGAGATGCTGGATACCGTGACTGGTGCAGAAAATTTCGAACTGGGACGAAGCGAATTGGGTTCCATTGTCGGTGACAAGGGTTTCTGGCATCCCATATCTGGCGAATGTCTGTTGTAGTAGAGCAATTGTTGTTTCCGTCGTCGTGCGGTTTCTACTGAATATTTCTGGCCATTTCGAAAAGGCATCCACAATCACTAGGAAGTAGGTTCCTTCGAAGATTCCGGCGAAATCGACATGAATACGAGTCCAAGGTTTGTCTGGTTGGGACCATGAAGCGAGTGTGGTTTTGACTGGGAGTTTTGCGACAGTCGAGCATTTTGTGCAGTGGTGCACAATATCTTCGATTTCTTTATCAATTCCTGGCCAGTAAGCATAGCTGCGAGCTAAAGCCTTCATTCGAACGATTCCAGGATGTCCACTGTGTAGTTGTGTGAGGACTCGTGACCGGAGAGATGCAGGAATTACCACTCTATCTGAGCATAAGAGGCATCCGTTCAGGGTTGAGAGGGCATAACGGCGATTGTAGAAGCTCAGCAAGTCGGGATCTGTTATTTCTGTGGGCCAAGCTCCTTTGATATACCGAGTGACTTGCTGTAGGAGACGATCCTTAACTGTTGATTCCTTGATTTCATTAGCTGTGACTGGTAAGGCTTGAATTGAATTGGCGAATGTGTGTGTGATGTCTTCTTCAACAGAAATAGAGGCGATTACTTGATCTTCCTCTTGGACAGACTGGGTTGCGATTAGACGTGAAAGAGCATCTGCTCGACCAAAGCTTGTGGTTGATCGGTATTGAATGCTGAAGTCGTAGGCTAGGAGTGTTGTTGCCCATCTTTGTAGTCGATTTGCAGTGTAGATGGGGACACCCTTCTTGGAGCCAAATATAGCCAGTAGAGGCTTATGATCCGTCAGCAGGATGAATTTCCTTCCGAGAAGCATTCTGTGGAACTTTTGCACAGCGAATACAAGCGCAAGCCCTTCTTTTTCAATTTGGCTGTAGTTTTTCTCTGCTGGTAGTAGTGAGCGAGAAGCATGGGCAATTGCTTTCTCGGATCCATCTTTGTAGCGATGTGAGATAACTGCGCCCAAACCATAATTCGAAGCGTCGGCGGCCACGATGATATCCTGAGTTGGATCGTAATGGGCGAGCAGAAGATCAGATTCGAGGATTGCCTTTGCCCTATTGAAATTGTCTTCGCAATCCTTGGTCCACTTGAATTTCGCATTCTTCGCTAGCAAAACGTCGAGTGGAGCACGGAGCCTCCTCATTTCTTTGACAAAATTGCCATAGTGGCTCAGAAGTCCTAGGAAAGATCGTAATTGCGACAGGTTCTTCGGAGCTGGCATCTTTTTGATGGCATCTATTTTCTCCGGATCGGGGCGTCGGAGGTGCTTGTCGATGATGTAACCGATAAGTAACAGAAGGAGTTGCGAATTGACACTTCTCCAAGCGGACGTGGAGGCCACTTTCTGCAATTCGATTGAAGAAAGCGTTGAGGTTTCTCTGGTGTTCCTCCAGGGTGCGTCCTACGATGATAACATCGTCCAGGTAGGCTATGACACCTTGTAAGCCACTTAGAGTAGTATCCATTATCTGTTGAAATATGGCTGGAGCGGATTTGACGCCAAAAGGTAGTCTGTTGTATTGATATAGTCCTCGGTGGGTGTTGATTGTTAGCAATGTTTTGACTGTTGATCCATCTCAATTTAAAGGTAGGCGTCCGCAAAGTCGATGTGGGAAAAATACAGTCCACCCGTGAGTGTCGCGAAGATGTTTTCAGGCAGTGGTAGCGGGTACTGATGCAAATCTAAAGCATCGTTTAGCCCTGTGGAGAAATCGGCGCAGATCCGTAGTGATCCATTTGCCTTTTTCACAATGACTATTGGCGCAGCCCATTCAGAGTAGTTGGTTTTTGAAATCACTCCGTTTGCTTCGAGCCTATCAAGCTCTTTTTCCACTGCTGTAAGAGCTGCATATGGTACCGGTCGTTTTGGGCGGAATATTGGTTTAGTGCCAGGCTTGAGGTGAAGAGTAGCCTTTGAATGCTTGTATAGCCCAAGGCCGCTATTGAAAACTCCTGGGTGAGTTTCTTGTAGTTTTCTAGCTATCTTGTCGCCGTTTAAGCACGAGCTATTGAAGTTGATGGCGGCGGATGCTTCTGGATCTGTGCGGGGAAGAGAATCCATAATGCTGTATATTCCCATCTTGGAAATCCATTCTGAGCCTAGTAGATTTGGTTGAGTGCGTCCGACGTAAAATACACCTTGAGCTGATGCAGAATTGAAACTGTACGTGATTTACGCTGACCAAGAAAGTGAATGCGATCTCCTGATGCACTGTGGGCTATCAGTTTTGCAGGCTGTAGCTGAGGCCTGCCCATAGATTTCCATGTCGATTCATTGATGATTGTGATGTCCGCTGCGGTGTCTACTTGGAAATGGATAGGCTTGTCATCCACCAGGACTGTTGCGAATCGCCGATATGAGCAATCTATCTTTGACACTTTGAAGACTGCATCGGATCGCGTGATTGGCTTCGTTGAACGTTGTTTGGAGCGTTTTGCTTGAATTCTGGATTGACAAAATCCATCTTTGTGACCTATCTTCTGACATTCGGAGCACTTGTGTCGTCTATATGAGCAGTGTCGCACGAAATGCATTGCTCCGCAAAGCCAGCATGGAGAGGGAGGGGGTTCGATGAGAAACTCCAACGGTATTCGTTCTTGTTGTGGGCTAAACGAGAGGGTTTACTCGATTGAGATTGCTTGTGTTGGCGTCTTGGGTTGAAATGATTGACTGCATGCACATTGGCTCTTCCGTCCTCGACCATTTTGGTGTCCTGCTTCAGGTTTACGAGGCGCTTGCACTCTTCTGTAAGTGACTGAACCGTGCATTTGGGGTTGGCTTCGATCTTATCGAGTAATTTTAGCCGTATAAAAGCATCATCACTAGATTGTAAACCACTCACGAAGATGAGGCACTTGAACTGGTTGTCATCACATTCGGATAGCTTGAATTTTTCACATTCACGATTGACACGTCCGGCGTAGGTGATGAAGTCGTCACTTGGATCCTTGGCTAGCTTCATGCAGGCGTAGCGACGGCCGAACAGCGACTGCTGTGGTCCGAACAGATCCGTTAGAGTGGAGACAGCTTCATCGAATTTGATATCCCTTGGTGTCTTCGGCAAAATGTAGTTCGCATACTTCTCATAGGCTGCAGGATTTAACTTGTGCAGGAGAAGGCGAACCCGTGCTGGTTCATCGAGTACTTGCGCTTCCACTGTGAAGGTGTCCAGGTGCCTGCGGTACCATGCCTCGAAAGTGAGGTCCGCATCGGGATCATATGTGAACTCAGTGATTCGTCCTGCGAGCATGTCGAAGGTTCTGCTTGGATCGGCTGTTGCTGAGGTTCCTTGCTGTGCCTGCTTCAGTGCTTCCGTTAATGCCACCAAGAGCTGCTGGAACTGCTGCTCGGTCCTGGTAGTCATCCTGATCGCCACTGTTGTGTACGCAGGGCTGTGTGGACTGCTTTATTGAGTTCGGAGACGACAGGACAATGAACTGAACCTTACTCCATTCTGGAGGCTTATATAACCGACTTGTTTTGAAAACAACATCTGATACACATGTGATAGTGGAGGGATACAACAAGGCGAGGACGGTAGCTCGCTGGTGAAAGTGACTTAATTTAACTCAAATTCCCACGAAAAGCAGGGTTTTAGAGTAGCAGCAAACTAGGTACAGAATTGCCGAACAGATAATTTACCTGCTTCCTTTCGAGTTCAAAATTATTATTCATTAAAGATAATCAGATGACGAGCTGGGAAATCCGTAGCTTGTTGTTCTTTAGCAGTACATCAAAGAGGCTTTGTAAGACCCCGTGAAGAAAAAGGCAGCCAAATATTTCGTCTACAACCCCTCAGCCCGTGAGAGCAAGGTTAGTAAATAGAACAACATTTCAGATAAGAAAACAGGAGTTCGGCTCATACTGCTATTGAAAAGGCTGACTGATGTTTGTCCCAAAATACCAAACTCAGCCCGTTGTCACGTCCCCGCCCTCTCACACTTCCGCCCTGCTCTTTTGAAATGTCGCCAACATTCTAGCCCTCACTTCCGGTTATTTATGAAAGTGATTTGCGTACCCATTAATAATAATTGGTTTGGTAATTGGTAGTAGCAAATGGCTCCAACCTTGTTGTTATAATAGAGTATATAGTTGGTGAAAATTTCAATGTACCAGTTTTAAAAACAATGGAGGGTACGGTGAGTTGTTATTCGCTCAAAAATGGTTGTTAGACTGAATGTGTATGTCATAATGGCAGTGCAAATCTTCGGCCCCTTGTGCCTTTATTAAGCCTGAAATGGTACAAAATCCCATTGAGAGACGAAATCCCGCGGCACTAGCAAGCAAGACACCTGCACCCCGACAGCATTCAAACAGTTTCTCAGTAAGATCCAATTTGTACCCTTTTAAGCTTGATAAAGACGCTAGGCGCCGAAAGCTTGCCTCTGAAGCTCGTAATTTTTTTGTAAGCACATTTTGCATCCAAATTTGTGAAAGTTTTTTTGAGTCTTTTTAGAATAAGTTTTGGAGAGTTTCACATTGTTTTATGCACTTTTAGATCAATATGAGGCTATGGACAAGACGATACTCATGCTGAAGAAAGTTAAAAAAGTAATTTTACATAAATTATTTCTGGGGATCTTGTGACAAAGATGGGGATCTTGTAACGAAGGAACAGTTTGATTTCAATTGCACACGTTCCCTTAAATGCACATCCACTTATAAGCAATATCCACCCTATTGCTCAACTAAGGAAAACGAAAAAAAGGCTTGCTGTACCAGCTCAGACCGCGGTCATACTCACCGCAGGCAGGGCATGGCTGCGTTCACCGGCAGTGAGGGAGAGTGGCACGTGGGAGGTGCAGAGATGACGCAGGCAACGAGGCAGGATGGCATAGGCAGAGACGCAGGCATATGCAGCCATGCCCTACCGCCGGCACCGCAAAGTACAACGGCGGCCTTATTTTTCTTAGATTTTATCTAAATGCTGATTTTGAATCTTAAGGAAGCAGATAAATGCCTGTTTGGGTGGGGGGGGGGGGGGGTTCACAGCAACCTACAGATCCCATCATGATACGTACTGAGACAGTAATGGAAATACTAATGGTGGGCGATTAGGTAGTGAGTACCTTACGTATATGGATACAAATGGCGATATGGATTAGAGGTGTTTTTTCACAAAGATTCAAGAGTTAATCGATTCACGAAAATTTGATAATTTTATTTGTCTATATGAACCTTAATTTTTTTTTATTTATCAAATTGATTCTATGTTAATCATAGAGATTTGGATTAATTATAAATAACTTTTTTTTCAAATCTGCAATACCTCTTTTTAAGCAGAAAATACCAGTGCAGGAACTACATATGTACATAGTCACGCGACGAAAACCGTTGAGTGAATAGAAAAGTCATTGAAACCCTACAGAATGACCTCGAAAAGAATATAAACCTTGTCAATCCGTTGATTCCAGCCTCCATACAGAAAGAGAAAGTGTTGTTTCTTCTAAGGTTACTATGCTGATGCTGAATTTGCGTGAAAGGATAACCTAAAGGCATCAGTGCTATGTAGATGAGACCAAAAGTCGTTGCCAAGGCAAAAAATCTTCCCATTCGAATACCATTAACATAGTGAGAGGATGTGACGCCGCTAATAGCACTAACGTCGAAGTGATTTCAATGGTTAGATTCTTATGAAGTGCGATCAAATTTGTTGGTATTCTCTACGATTCATATCATTTCCTGGTTCACTCTAGTGCACTTCCTTTTGTGACGCCATACATACTTCAATTGCTAATGGGTTCCACCCGTGAAATCACTCGGAAATACTGGATTAATCGAGATCCCAAAACACTGAGGGCACACGTGCTGCTCGAAAAAGATTTTTAAGAATAAAGCTGATTCCATTTCAATGACAATAACAATTGCGAAAATCACGGTATATAAACCTGCGCAATTTTTGCAATCAAAAAAGGCCACAGATCTGATTACGTTTATAGTCGCAGAAAATAGAGCGGCATTCAGAAGTGAGACTAGATTTAGTTATTTATTTATTACTTATTTATTTATTTAGTTACACTTTGTGATGTACCACAGAAAAAAAACAGAGCTACGAACTGGAGAATACATTTACTTGTAAAGGAAAAGAAAATACCATGGCAAGCTATTCTACCCTGTACAAACCGCTTCGCCCGCTGAAACTTAGAAATTGAGCCAACAACGGCAAGGGGAACGAATAGTTCTCCTCTCACAGTGCGCGAATGGGCCCAGATGGGATCCTGGTCCCATACACAGGACGCAACTTGTCCACGTACTGAGACTTGCTGACGACTTAACCCAAACGTACAAATACGCTCAGGACTCCACGCGAACAGGCATGAAGGACCTCAAGCGATGGGGCTCATGCCACCTCATGATCCTCGAACAACTTACTTGCCATTATTCACATAATGCTATAATGAAAAGTTAGAACAAGCAAATACCAACAAACAGTAAAAGTAAAAGCCTTTGAAAGAACAAATTGAAAAAATAATGAGAAACAGAATAATTACTCAGACATAATTATATTATATAAGATACACGGGTTTCTTATAAAATCCAGGCCGCGAGTGTAAAAGAAAAGTTTGAAAATGTCAGTTTTGAAGAGCTGTTAGCCGGTGTACGACGGTTTGCACAAACAGATCATCGTTTTGATAGTAGAAAATCAGACTGGAACAAAGTAATGGAACCTTGGCATAAATTATTCAATTGCGGAACGATGCGTCATACGCTCTGCGCGCTTCAGAGTATTCGGGCCAAGCATGTATAGCCAGTCATTATTCTCTACATTATGTACCACTTCGAGGTAATGTATCAGAATAGTGTACAACAAATGAGCAAAATAAAAGTTAGGTCATATAACAGAAATGGAAATGAAATGATGACAAAGAATCGATGAATAAGAATAACGACAAAGAACAAGTAGACAGGAATTAGGGAAAATCATAACTGCTCTTGGGCAAGGTTTAGTCTTGCCAAATGCATAATTGGGAGCCTGAGCATCTGAGCAACTTCAGGGACCGATCCACAAGTGAGCTCTCTCTCCCCACCGATATGATACCGAGTAAACGAGCCAATGCTATCCTTGATTCGATCACTGGACCAAGCGTATCGGCGCCGCTTAGTTTTTCCCCAATTTCACAACAAAGCAAGATACTATATGAGAAAAGCAGGGCTTAATCAACACTTGTTTCATCCGTTTATGGTCATATATGCTGTCCGATGTGCCTGACATGTGTATACAAGCGAAACGCTCCGCTGCCGCACGCTAATTTACAAGGTGATACGGCCACTCGTGATTGTGAGCATCTCTTATTCCCGATTCCATCTACGGGGTAATGGTACTTGCTTTGCTTTACTTGGCCTTTTTCTCTGTCGTAAGAAAATGAAAAAGGATGAAAAATCGTATTGAGCCACACGTAAACAACGATTATACTCTCTGTGATCGGTGGGAACCCGCTCTATTACAGCTCCACAGGAAAGCAATTTGCGTAATTTGCCCCATCTTTTGTAACAAAAAAAAACATTCACCCAGATGGAGCCAGGAACATTATAAGGCTGACACTGCAAAGACTGCAAAGTAGCATAATTTGGAAGATGATAACAAAAAGAGTAGCCCTGCAACTGTCAAACAAGCCGCTCCACTACCGCACGCCTATAGTGACCGTGCGGTGGGTAATTGTGATTGTGCCTGAATTTTTACAAAAAATTGCAGATAACAGTATTAGGATACGAAATAAATAAAAGCTAATTTTTGATTTGTTATGTAGCCTACCTAACCTCACTTCTGTGAGAATTATAAGAATTTCATTCTAATCCAACAAACTAATCCAAAAACACTGATGCTCTCTTTATGCACGATACCGCCCCTCGCTAACGCCGCGTCTTCAGCTCACGTTGGGCCACCACTTTCCAGCATATGGTATACATGCACAATCATGCTCAAAGCACAAAATATAAAAAATATAAACTTGAGAATCATAGATATTATATTATAATTTCATTGTTAAGTTATGCTGTTGGCCTAGAAGAATCGTCTACGCGAGTTTCATGTTCTAATTTCTCTTGTCACCACTTTACTAGATACAGCACATGAATAGTAACCTGTAGAAAAAAAAACGCGAACCTCCGCTGATCCGAAGCAGAAATCGAAGCACTAAAAAAGAGCAAAAGAGCAAATCCTCCGAGTTCCCGCCGTGCAATATTTGAATAGCCGTCGGCGGGCAACGCGCAGTTCAAATTTCCGGTCCGATTTTCGTTAGCTTCTCACTGTGCTTTCCTGACCACGTGATCATCTCCTCTTTACTCCTAGAGCCCTCATAACTGCGCCCCACCTCTGGCCATCACCTTGAGAAGTGTATCAGCAGATTTCCTGGTTTTTTGCGTGAAATTTTGCTTGCGGCCCTCAGTAAGCAAATGCAACCTAAATACAAGGGTAACAGAGGAACCCAAATTTGCGTGGACGATCACTTCACCTCTCTATATGTCTTCATGATGAAAATATATTAACACCATAAGTCGTTCATTAAAATTCTGCAGCTGCCTGCTACACAGGTGCAACGCGTGCCAACAACTAAACTAAAAACAAGTTCCGCACTGATGTCTGGCGATATGTTTGTTGTTTGTAAGACGGAAACAGCTACATTTCTCATGTCAATTATGGAAGTAATTCGAGCACTTACTAAGTCCAGACAATCGGTCTTTCCTTACATACTGAGCACCATGCTCATCAGTCAGCGCAGAGCGAGGGTGCAGTAGGTACGATCTTTCACAATTCACAAGAGAGGAAAAGCGTTATTTTTCAAATGACGCTAAAGATTAAAGCAGACACTTTACGTGAAAGATGTACACAAAGTAACTTGGCTCTTACAGGAGCCGGTATTATTCCTGTACCACACATACTCCAAGTGAGTGCGTCATGTGCTACGGGTGACTGCTACACGTCACAGACCCGCGTTACTTCCATAGAAATAAGCTCTGGCTTTTAGGTCAATGCTTTCGCTCAAAAGGATGATTATGTTAAGGTCTCGCTTCTTATCTGTCTTTTCATTTTATTTCTTTTTTCGATGCGTTGCCAAGCACCCCTGCCTCAAATTTTCCACCCTGCTGTAATGAGGACACATTTTGCAATAACCTCATAGAAGTTCTCGCTTTCGGTAAAAAACGAAAGTTGCTAAAAGGCTCGTTTATGGCGGTGAAGGTAATGGAAACTACTTAAAAGTATTGAAAACTAGATTAGGTTATACCTGCCGCATATGATTTTGCCAAGGCGGGAGCTCACGAACGCGCGCGACGAGAGACGCAGCAAAAAAGATGAGAAAGGTTTAAGTAGTGGTGAGACAACGACATGATGACCAACCACATAGCGGGACGGTGGCGAGCGCAGGAGGTGGACTTACACTCCCAGCCATAAGTCAATGACTTCGCGCATGGAGGACATGTCGGCTCTTGGCGCCCTAGTCACACTATCGTTAACTACAGCGTCTGGAAATGCGGACTGAGCATCTCTCATCATCGCTAGGTTGAAATAGACAAATATAAAAAATATTGCCTTTCACAATGCCGAAATGGACCAGTTTAAAAAAGCGCAAAAAGTAAGACTGCTTGAATCGAACTGCACTTTCGTATACCTTGGTGATATGACCCATAACCCATGCAAAGCACCACTACGAAAAATGTGCTGACCTGCAAACACGATTTTTACCTCCTTTACCAGGTGTTTAGTAGAAAGATGTAATCAACATCGGTTAAAAGTGGATCGTGCCACTTTTCTACGAGACTTCTGCAGCACTTGTGCCAGACTGGACGAGCCTAGTGGTAGTAAAACATTTGAACATCCGAACAGATGAGTGAAGTAGTATCTGAAGAGGGCCTGAGGCGGACTGACCTTCGAGCTACGTCTGAAACGTCACCTAATCTATGCTAAATTGTTGCAAATAGGACACTTCAGAGAAGAGAGCTTGTGAGAAATTCATGATAGACGAGTGATGCCTGCTCGTGAAGAGCGGTGATTATCATTCTTTATTGGAACGCGCCCGACGTTTACCAACAAAAAAAAATAAAGGAATTGCAAAAAACAATCGAGGGATAGCCAGCAGAAGGTTGAATGGTATCGCGGTCCGCGATTATAAAGTTCTAACTTAGGAGAATCTTGGTAAAAAGAGCGCGTTCCACAGCGAGGGAACGATGACCCATTTTCAGGAATTTTCACGAAAGAAGGAGTTATCGAAGTGGGTTGTGGTGGAGCGACCATTTTCCTCGACACCTGGCTGTCAAGGAAATAACTCAAACTCACAACTCCAACACAGGTGCTTCACCGATCCGGCCTACTTCTTCGGCACCACGTTTCAAGCTGGTCCATCCTATGAGAACTGCCTTTGTCCGAGCACGGGCAACGCATCCCCAATAAACGATCCCTTTACATCTGTGTGTGAGCAAACCGTTCGTCTACGAAAAAATGCTAACGAAGCGCAGCAGGTAATTGTGAGGCGGATGGTAAACCGCAGTATGGCAAGTCAGCTGCGGCCTGACTTAAAGGAACCGGAAGGGGTCTGAAACAAGAGGATGCAAAGAAATGAGCATTCTGTGACGAACACTGGAGGTTGGAAGCGATAATAGACGAAAAAACAGGGATTCAAAAGCGCGACGCTGCGGTGCGTATTCGCATCCCATTCGCATCAACACACTGACTCTCCGAGTTGTCCGCTGTAGGAGACGGGCCGTGGGCCAACGTTAGTTGTAGCACCTGACCCCCACCGCAGTGGAGTGGTCATTCCTAATTACATTAGCATTCATGTAAGTACATCTAGAAACAATACGAAAGCACAAAGGAAAAAGTAAAAGGGAAGAACAAGTTTAAAAAAGAAACATCTGCTCTTGGAACCATGCCACGGCGTCAAATTGGCGAGTTTGTGCGATGGCGACCACTTGAACTCGTCCGAACTGCGTCTGTTCTACCGTAAGCCAAAGTTACCCCCTTCCGGTGTCTTTAACAAGTCGATTCAGACTCCATTAGTGACAAGATGTGGCTCGAGTGAAATCATTACAGTTTTCGTTACCCATGCATCAAGAAAAAGCAACGTAGAGCATAAGCTCCATAATGACGATTTGAAACGCAAGAAATAAGAAACGAGTTTTAATTTGAAGAAGAAATATGATAGAAGACCATATAATAGAAGACTGACATAGTGGAACACGATCTCATTCAATTGGGTAACGCTTCTAAAGGTCCGTCATCTTGAATGGACGTGAGAACTACGCCTGGACAGTAAGGACTTGAGATTACAAAGATTACAGGATGTAACAAAATGGCATACCACAATACCTATAGGTGTTTCAGGGTGTGTACCCTTACGTCAGGATTTCGCACGACGACAAGCGGCGTGCGACGCAGTGTGTGCGAGCTATGCGCGTTGCGGTAGTTGGGTCTTAGAACGATAACAACATAATGCCAGAGGTGCGATACGCAACTGACTTTTAATCGCTTCCGGACCAACAACATGGCGCCTTTATCTCGTCCGCATTGCTTCGCTTGAGATATGCCGCGGTGCGAAATCTTGACGTAAGGGTACACACCCGGCGGCATTACTTCGCTTGCGACATGCCCAGTGCGAAATCCTGACGTAAGGGTACATACTCGGCGTTTCAGTCAGCAAAAAGCGTTAAATTATTCGCAGTGTTACTATATGTAGGTCCATATCCTCAAACCGTTGTCTATATTATCGCGTTGCCTTTGTACAATGTGCTTTACTCAATTGCGTTTATGTTATTACTTCAATTGCATCAAATTAGATTACGGTATGCCGTCATGTTGCCCTGAACATATTGTTCTGATCACGTCATCTGCAGTCGAAGCCTTCGCAAAATAGTAATATTGCCGGCCCGAACATTTAAGTGAAACCGCATCGCACTTCAATCTGTTGTTTTTCTGATGCAAAAGCAAGGTGTAGGTGCCGTTTTACCAGAGATTGGATGCTTCGCGTTGTCAATCAAATGTAAAGTGCTCACCTGGGAGGCAGACTTTTCCACATGCAGGCACATGCGGTAGGATAAGTAGGCAATATTATCATTCGGCGAAGGCTTCCACTGCAGATGGCGTGATCAGAATTATCAGTCTAGCATGCAACAGGACGGTATACCGTACAATTTTGATACCATTGAAGTAATAACTGAACAAACTTAATGGAGATCAAACCGTTCAGCACTACTTGTGATTACAAGCAAAAGATCACACTGTGAACAAGCGTATGGCGGCAACCATATGTGACAATCAATTGAAATATCCCATTATTGCAATTATACTTATAGGAACAGCTCCGAGACCAGTTAACGCAAGAACAGGGCCTGCAGCAAACTAGCTGAAGCTAGGTTGGAATGAGGGAAACAGAGTGTGATGCATAGCTCCGCCCATATGCCGAATGAGTTGACCACCTTTGCAGTTCTCGTCATCTACAGCTGATTGTGGGAGACATTTGGTACAAGGGAACACTTACGATAAACTCTGATGCCCAATTTGCAAATATACTTACAGTCCATTTCAGAAAAACTGATTGGGCGTGTCCTACGGTATGAAACTCTCTCAATTCCCTCACCCCGCCACACACTCTCACTCTCGCCACGTACTCTCATACTCGCCATTCACCCAAGTCCGTGGGACACGCCCAATCAGTTTTTTCGAAATGGACTATATGCAGACAGCTCCGGAGTCAGTTAACGCGGGTGTCGATATGAAAGTAGGTCTTGACGATTTTACACACCATCAAGGAGCAATGGAGCGCCACTAGCTCGTATGCTATAATACCTTACCACCTACAGCACGCATGAGTACTACAGCGATTCGGCAGGCTGTTGGAAATAACGTATCTATACCACCGATCCAACACATTGTCTCGAAAAAGGTTAAAGAAGTCGTTAAGTTCCTCTGAGTCTACTCGTAGATTTATTTTGCATTTGCACAAGAATAAGTCAGAAACAGAGCACCTCAAAATGACTTTCGAAAAGGTGGGGCGTCCGAATGGGGGGAGACTACGAGGGCTCTGGGAGCAAAGGGTCGACGGTGTCGTGGACAGGGACGCAGGGGCGAAGCAAATCAATATTGGACGCGAAATTGAATTGCGATCTGCCCAGCGGTGGCTGTCCAAATGTTGTTCGGCGGGAACTCGATCGAGTTGCTCTTCTTCCAGTTTTTCGTCATCAACTTCGCAACAAAGGGAATTTCTCGATTGTCTTTTCGTGTTTGTGCATGCCCTATTTATGATAAGTCTGTCTAGTGGATACTTCCAAGAAAAATTAGAATCATGGAATTTCCGTTGAAGATTTTTTGAGAAAGAGCCAAACTTTTGAGGCATAAAAAAATTATATTTTTCAAAATGACGAAGGTTCAACACGCGGATATATTCACAAGTGCTGGTATACCAGACTGTCATGCCGCGGCAACATTTGCACTGAACTGTAGCTATACATGGAGACTTGCAGTCGCATATTTCTTGCTAGAATGCTGCGATTTTCTGCATAAGACTACTGCCAATCACTAGCAGTCCAGGTAGACTTCCAGCCAATACGTTTCTACATCACAAATCATCGTGTTTTCTTAGGTCGCGTGCACAGGAATGCGATTTCCACCTATTCACGCAATCGCAATTTCCCGGCCCTCCAAAGAATGTCCCCACTTCACTACCTGCTTGTCTTTTTCCTCTAGCTCTAGCCTGTGCGTGTTCGCAAGGCTTCTCAGGGAGAGAGGCACGACGCAAGTAATAGGACAAATTTTTCAACGGGACATCTTTAAAAAATATCGTGGTAGGATCAGTAAACATACAATCCAGAAAAGACGACGAATGCAAGCTCGTTGGATACAGTATTTCTCACAATACAAGTGCCGGAAGACGCTGCTTAGGCCGTCGCCGGACTTAGCGACTTTGCCATTTTACGGTTTTGCGGCTCTGCACGAAATGTTGCGGCAATGTAAGTTCTCACGATCGCAGTATCGCGTGCGGAAGCGCAACACGACAAAGTTGCAAAATCGCAATACCGCGAAGTCTGATGGCGACCTCACGAATCGCTATGGCCGATAGGATGCAAAGTGTTTACCCTTAGCCTCATGCCCGTTCTTTTAGCCAAACTTCCTGATTGACAAGGAATTCGAGCATTATTAGATTTTGTGTTTTGGCTATTCAGATAAATGGCGAAACAGGTGTTTCTGACATGCATGTCGTGCACTTCTAGTAATTCCTTTCATGTACCATGAAAGTGAACGAATTTCGACAAGCCTCAGCCGCCTGATTGAGGCTCCTAGAGAAAATACATAGGTGTAATCCCTGCTCCTCATTCGTGATACGACTTCATAGAAGCTCTAAAGGCAGCCCAGCTAGCTGCTCTTCTCACAGGGGCTCAAATAGGGTCAGTGAGTCTACTAGATCTTTAAAAACAGCATGAGGGGTAATGCATGCAGGGTGGTTAACAAGAAGTGTGACCGAAAAAACAACCCTCAAGTTTGCACTAATCAAGCCAAATAAGAAAACTTATTTATTGGAACTGTCAAAAAATCTTACATAAGAGATTACATATCGCATTTGAAATCTCCGTCATCATCTTCAATATAGTCATCCAATCTTTTCTGAGATTCTTCAGGATGCGTGCAGTCATTTCGGGCGAGATTTTCAGCAATTTTTTCGGCGCTTTTCAATTCCTCCAATCTTCTTGAAGCGTTTTATGGTTCGACGTACTTGCTCGCAATGTAGTTTGAGTGCCTTTGTAATCTTCTTAACTGAGAAGCCACGCTTATGCATAGCAACTACTGCTGCATTTTTACTCATGAAATTCAGTTTCCGCAACTTAGCAGGACTTTGAAAATACGAGAAAAACGAATAACATCACAGAAGCAAAAAAAGCTACAAATGCTCAAAAGTGGATTTTTCTTGACCCGTCACACATTATGCGGACCACCCTGTATTATGTTGGGTCATTCCATAATTATGCTAATTCTTTTCAAACGAGATTTTTCCTATAAAATTACAAGTTTTTGCAGCACGATATATATCATTCGAAAGGAATTTTTCAGCCCTACAAAATTAAACGTACAGTTTCCCGATTTTCAGGCCGGCGAAGTGGTCGGTTTAGTCTACAAAAATTGACCAAACCGGCAATTATTTAAAACACCGTATTTTATTTTAGAAAATGAACCAATCATGTGCCCCATTTTTAGCGCAGACCTCTTCTGCAACATTCACCGATTGGTTGCTTGAAAAGTCACGTTGCTCTTTTTCCACATTTAGTTTTTCCGCCACGACTCGGTGATTTTTGACAAATTCTTCGAACCAAGGCAAGAAAATTTTCTCATCAATCAGTTGAAAGAGTGAGAAACGTCAAGGACAGGTAATGAGCATGGATGGGGAAAATTACTGACCGAATTTTTTGAGTTCCTGTTGAAGAAATAAAATGCGCAATAATGTCAACTGGGCCGCTATCACACATTTTGAAAATTCAATATGAAAAACGAAAACGACACACATTTTTTATAGAGCAGACAAAATCCTTCCGAATGGTTTATAAAGCAATGCTGAGCAAGGGATTTGATAGGAAAAATTTCTTTTTGATGAAACTTGGGTACTTTAGGAAAAAGGAACTCAGGAGAAGAACGACGCGACTTCTTGCTCAACCAAAATTTAGAAAATGGCAGAAGAGGTTGGGGCCAAGTACGGGACACATGATTGGTTGACGTTCCTGAAGCGAAATATAGTGTTTAATCGACGCCGGTTTGGCCAGTTTTCGCCGGCTAGACCTACATACCTCTTCGCCAGCCTGAATGTCGGATCCCATTATAACATACTTGAAAACTAAACAACAATTCTGAGAAAGCAGAAAAATCACTTCAAATGATGTGTGACATGCTGCAGAAACCTGTAATTTTATAGGAAAATATTCTGTTTGAGAAAACTCGCTGCTTATGGAATGACCCAACGGTTATGGGAATTCTTAAAAGAAGTCACACACATGGAAACTAGGGGTCTGAGAAAATTACTTATAGCAAAATCCTGGTCGAACAGCGCGACTCCGAGAGACGGAGTAAAGGTTAACGGTTGACGCTTTAAGATGACAGATCCCGCCTCCAGGCGTCGTGATTTCTGGTTGGCTACTGTGAGAGTGGCCAAGGACAAAGAATCGATGCGAGGATATTGCGGCACAGTTCGCAGTTTTAGCTTGAAGCTCGCTCCAGAAAATAAATGCTGTCGTATTTTTAAACATTCCGTTGTACGACTTGGCTCAATACCAATAGAAAGCTCGTTCGGACTACCCACGAAGGAGGTCCTATTTCTCGGGTCTCCGGCTATTTCTTCCGTTTTTCTTCAACGTCGTATTACTAAGCACCTCGACTTTCATATTCATAAGAGTTTTCACTATTCGTCCGAATTTCCCCTATCACTGCCTTTAAACACGGTGATGGAGGTGAAGTAATGTTAGTAAAAAGAACTCCTTTAAGACACCGGGAGGGGCAAATTCGGCAAATGGGAGGATTACGAAAGACGAGGTGCTCAGCAATATAAGAGTAGAGAAAGAACGACATAAAACTGCGGAAAAACCGAAAAATAGGAACCCAAAAATCCCCCTCTCTCTCGTCCTCTGCGTCACTAGCCGGAATGGACTGAAGACAGGCCAGAGTCTGAAACAGCCGGCCGCGATCGTTGTTTCGCCCCTCTCGGCGACTCCCCTGGCCGCATAACCGCGGAGATAGCTGCGGATATTAGCGCTGCAGTTACTGACAATGCCATTTATCACTCACTCTTCAGTGTCAATGCTCGACTTCCGGGAACTGTAAGCAGTTTCGGTGCTTCATCAAGAGACTGAGTCAGACGAGCAGTGGTATGAGGCTCAGAATATTTGATGTGATGTCCTTGATTGGAAAAAAACATCAGCAACACCTAATACTTGGAGATGGAAGCTGAATACTCTATGTCAACTATGAAAAATGCACTACTGGCACAGTAGTGGGAATTCGTCTCTACGAGTGACAAAAGCTGGATTTCAGGTCAGATCTATTTGCTCCAGAATTTCTCAGGTGTGCCGCAATCACGCTGCACCTACCGGTCTCTCTCTGTAATGACTACTATTAGTGCCACACATTTAACTAGTTAGCACACCTCCTTCCACCGTTTTCCAAAAGCAGCTTATTTGCCTTCCAACAGGTCACGGATACCAACAGAATAAGGTGGAAGTAAGAAAAAGCTGAACTTCGGAATTTCGCTCCCATACATATTCACTTATTCTAGGGTGTTCTTAATCATGGCTCTGAGCTTGCCATAAAAAGTGAATGGTCAATTATCTAGTCAGACTCGAATCTTAAATTCATGGGTTTTTTCAAACCGTAACTTAAAAGCTTCTGTTAAAAGCATCAAGAACCTACCCAGTCATTGGAGGTGGATGTATGCACTTACTAAGATTTGATTTCCGCGCGGCCGCGCGCAACGAGCGGCTCGGCGTGTGCGAGTACCACTGGCAGGGCATGGCAGCCTTCAAGGGAGGCAAAGTAGTATGGGTGGAGGAGGCTAGGTGGTATGAGTGCAGGAGGTAGTGTGACATGAGTGGAAGTGCAGAGGTGACGCAACCACGCTCTGCCGGACTCCTAAGGGCAATCGATTCGGCAAGTCGTACTGATGGCGCCGCGAGTGTGACGCCGCGAAGCGATTTTCCGTCATAAGTGCACATACCCATTGGGGCAAGGGTAGAGGACAACGCTGATCGTATAGCTCATATACACTGAAACTTCGAAGCTTTGAGAAAAATCGCGGTGTGCGTTGGAACCTATGCACCACTCTAACAGATACCGTACATGAGTAGAAACAAGCAAAGAAATCTCCTTTGTTCCAAAGTAGAAATCGAAAACCATAAGAAAAGTAACTCGTTCGTGATTCCGCCGAACAACATTGGAACAGCCATCGGTGGGCACATTGCAGTTTGATTTTCGGGCCCAATGTTGGTTTCCTTCCCACTCTCCGCCCCTGACCACATGAGTTACTTTGAGGAGCTGCATGTCAGCCAGGTTCTCGTTTTTTCGCGAGTAACTTTGCATGCGACTCTTAGTAAGCAAATACAACACAAATATATGGGTTACAGGAGAAATTGAGTTATTTGGGTGTTTATCTGGTCCTCTCAATGACGCGCTACAACAAGCGCTAATGTCGCTAGATTTTTTTGAGGCACCATTGGACCACATCCTAGATTACTACGTGGGCCGACAGCGGACGTGGCCGAGCTCCTTCACCCGCGCGCGCGTCATTTTCCACTGTATATATATACATATATATGTTCGTTGGGTGTGTACCCTTATGTCAGGATTTCGCATTGCGACATGTTGCAAGCGAAGCAATGCGGACGAGCTAAAGGCGCCATGTTGCTGGGTTCCGGAGCGATTACAAGTTAACTGCGTATCGCGCCCCTAGCATTACCATGTAATCGTTCTAAGACCCGACTACCGCGACGCGCATAGCTCGCACACACCGTGTCGCACGCCGATCGCCGTCGTGCGAAATCCTGACATAGGGGTACACACCCATGTTCGTTGCGTATTATTCAGTCGCATATCACGTATTCCTCGTGGCGCCGTTCCAACCTAGGGATGCGGCGCGCCTCAAGATGATGAAGAATTTAGGTTTTCCTCCCGACTGACTGCCGCACCATTCATCACCTTTCCTTTCAACTTGATCAGGCTACCAAATTATTTCTCCTACTGCAAGACAGGAATCCAATATTTGCTCCCACTTAAAAAACACTATTTTGACCATTCCACATCAACCCTTGTAATCACTGACGAATTCAAGCTGAATGACGTGTTGTGCCATGCTGTGCAACAGCCGGATGCCCAGCTGAACAGAGCTGTTCATTCAACAACACAGCAATCAGTTCAGGCTTCTTGTCCACACTGATATCAGCCTAATACGACTACCACGAAAACATATTCAACAAATAACTAACGATTTAGAACATCTTATAGGGGATGAATATGAAAGCGTTCCAAACTGAAGTAAAACATACACGACGTGGGAAAAAAAAATATAACGTCATAAAGACCATACAAAATATCAGGAAAAAATACACAGAGACGTTTCACACGGCAGGAATAAAACACACTATGAAGATGCAATGATGAATACATTTGTAAACAATGTGTAAACTTTGTATAGTGTATAGTATGTAAAACAACTGAACAGTGAGGCATGAGATCATAAAGTAATATATAAAAATAATAGAATAATTAGAAATTCTGCACTAGATTTACTATCAACGGATGTAATCACACTTAACCCAAAAGGTACCTGTGTATTATAACGTCAACCTTTCGCACTTTAGGTAAGAAATCCCACTACGGTGACAACGAGCGCAAGAAAAGATTTTCAACGGGCCGGAAAGAGTGTTGAAACGGATCGACTGTACGATCATTGATCCAGCGGCTATGACCCACCGAAAGAGAGAATCACGAAAACTCAATGCATAAAGCCTTCTGTACTCACTAAAAATGAGCCAGCAAGAGCAGGATTGCCGCACGTGGGGTACATTTCTTTCTGGTGGAGTAAGAAGTGGATGGACAGTCAAATAAGACGAAGAGTGGCTTATACCGCATCGCGATTCACATCCAATCACCCAATTTCCAGACGCGATCTACCCTACACCATTATTGATCCTCGTTAGCCATCGACCCGGATGCTTAGCGTTAGGCATCGAAGGAACCCCGTTGCACTAACACGGATGCTAATCTAAAAAATACTGCTGATTTTGACCACATTTTATTGCACGCAAACAAGTTATGGCAAATAAACCACGAAGAAAACGCGATTCTTCGCAGCGCATGCATTTGCAACGAGACCCAAACCATAGGTGCACGTTGGAGTCTCTTCAAAGGACGAACTTTTTGCTCAGAACAACCACAGGTCTTCAGAAAAGAGTTCCTTATTACCCATTTCAGGTGAGAAATTGAAAGATACTGCCACCGGCAACCACCGACTCGACCTCAGTTGAATTTGGTGCAAATGTGGAATTATGACCAACTAACCATTCTTATATTTACCGCCTTCCACTAACTTATTGCGTATTCACAAATTTTTGGAATAAAACTAATTCAATATAAAACTGCAACTATATTTTGAGAAGTAGATGGCGACGTGATTCAACAGTGACTACCATTACGCTGCAGATGCTGTGACAAGTGGCGCACACCTTTTTGCATGGTCCGGGGTTAAAATCGTGATCAGTGCTCCCCTAGACGAACCACGAAGCGGGGGTTGATTCGGCACAAGACCCGTCCATGGGATAAAAACAATCGACTGGCAACTGCAGGTCATTGTATAGGCGAAATCGAACTCTTCTGCCGCTACGATTCTGAACAAAACTGAAATGTGAGGCGCATCTCAAAAAAAGCGAAATTTCACGCCGAAGACTTCACCACGGGACCTCACCAGTGCGATAGGATGCGCTATGAAGCCACGAACATCGAAACGGATCGGGTATTCGTGATGATGTCAGTAAAACAAGAAAAGCAACAACTAAATCAATACCTTAGTATAGAAAGAACGTAGAAGGAAGAAAAAACGAACATTTCGTTACATACCGGATGGCATCATTTTGAAAATGTAAGCTATGAAATTGTCCAGGATAGTAGAAAAGTGGAAAAATGTTGGATGTAGAAGGGGTGGGATCGAGAGTAAGCTCGTTTCGAGGACCATTCATGACGAAAACCAAGGACAACAATGAACGGCTAGTTAAACTACAGTCATCTTAATTATGATTAGTAAATGAAAAAAAAACTAGTAGAAGCCGCCTGTCAGCGTTGTGATGTCTCTGCTGCTGCCACATTGTTTTCACCAACACACACCTTTGCAACTTCAGCCAACGGCGGCACTAACTTTGGCAGATGATCACCTTCAGAGTCAATCGCAGACGTGAGATCTCCACTCGAATTGCTTGGCGAGGCATTACCTTCGTCAGCAGCACCATTCCTTCCACCATCAGAGCATATCACTTCACCCACAGGATTCTCGAAAACAACTTCACTGCCGCCACAGCCAACGTTCAGATCGCACAGCTGCAAAGCACGATCGTCGAGCTCGTCAAGACACTAAAATTGAGATATTGCCACTAGAAAGAGACACATCAAACAAGCTCATCAAGCAGATAGTTTATAGGTGATTTTCGTCAAGAAAAAAAAAAACGAGAAAGGTTATCCATCAATCATAATGTGAGAAAGTCGTGGGATAATGGATAACTTCTCCCTTCTAATCATCCTTTTTTCCATTTATTGAAGCTCACACCCCGACAGTGGAACGCTGCTTCCACATTAAAATACGCCCTTTGTGTTTTCTATTGAAAATTGATCAAATGTGCCCTTTATCAATATCCTTTCACATGCACACGCTGGGAGCCTATCGAAAGTGCAAAAAAAAAGCACAAGGAATTTCTCTTAGCTCGTATCAACATACAAGTTTCACCTTAGCAAAACGTATTGGTAGCCATTCCTAAGCTAAAAAAACAACAGCCCAGACCGCCGAAAACGACCATGTCTTTCCCGCAAGGTA
Source organism: Trichostrongylus colubriformis (assembly GCA_963978905.1). Lineage (NCBI taxonomy): Eukaryota > Metazoa > Nematoda > Chromadorea > Rhabditida > Trichostrongylidae > Trichostrongylus > Trichostrongylus colubriformis. The sequence goes on from OZ022256.1 coordinate 63,761,747, forward strand.
CCATTGCATATTAGGAAATGGAGCAATGAATTCCTGAATATTCCATTATTTAAGACAATGGAATAGGTAACATTGGCCGTGGCTGGAATATGGAATGTAAGTCATCGAGTAATACAACAGCAGATAAAGAACTGCGTGAAATTTGGAACGCGAGAAGAATCCACTTTTTTCACTCATTCCCTTTGACACTCTCTGCATGAATAGCCGATGAGCGGTAGATACAGAAAGCGTGGGTTACTATAAAGTTGCCGCGCTCTTGCAGCAGCTTGGCAGGAAGTGAAGCGGCTCCAAAGGGCCACTTGGCAACGCAAATGCCGCCACAGATTGTCTCTTCATAACTAGTCTTTTCGTTACCTAGAACATCGTTCCCAGACTGCTTTCCTTTAACGCTCCATTCTGATGCCCTTGATAGGAGCAGAAACAAAACCTAAATGTTCGAGAGAGGAAATTAGTCAACAGAAGGGGGATGCTGTTTGTCTCAATTTCCTATAAAGGCGCTTTCCAATATCTTCAAGAAGGCTATATGGCACGCACCAGAGTACGGGAACGCCATAAAAATGAAACGGGAAGATTACAATCCCGTTTGTTGGATTTTTGTTTGATTTTTAATTTTTATAATTGCTTCACTGATAATCTAGCGCTTCTACTTGGATTTTTAGCGAATGACCATATTGTCGCTCATGCTGCCTATAAGACCTGTTGAAAGTAAGGACCAAACATGAAAAGTAAAAAAGTAAGAGCCTCCGGTAAAAATGAACTGAACTAGTAATCCACAGGGGGTGCCAAGAAAAAGTAATTCTGCTCACGGCTCACATCCGCCAGAATATTTCCGAAATGTTCCTCTAGAAACAGGGGCAAGCTGTGACTCAGTTTCATCTTTTCATCATATACAGAGTCTTCAGTCGGCGCAGACGGGCTTTAGAGCACCTACGGTATCAGGGTTCGCTTGAAACAGTGAAGCCAGGTTCCGTGGTAGGTTTTTTGTGAAAAGCTTTCTAAGGATTGGCTCGATTCATGGAAGCCACAGAGCCTTTGCTGATCGGACAACGCAGCTTCCAAAGTGTCATTTTTCATACCCCCTCTTGAGGATTTTCAGTGGTGATGGCAAGTTTCGGTTGTAGGAAACGAAGATGCTGGGAGCCTGAGAAAACGGAATACTGAAGGGCACCACCCAATATGAATCCCCTCAGGTACCTAAAGTGAACGGTCCTAAGCAAGATTGTGAACGAGAGTGACCAAATTTCGAAGTGTTGAGGTGACACATCATGTCCACTCGGAATAAGCTCCCGATCCTGTTCGAGCAAAAGCCTCTCACGGAGTTAAGTGACAGTATGAGGTGCGTACTCAAACTTGGGGATGGAGATACTTCGTCAGAATTTCCTGAAGTTCGACTGAAATGGGTTGAAAGTGGAAAAGAAAAAGTACTCTGTTGTGGCACCCCAACATAGAGTCACACAAGATGAAGACAGTCTCATCAAACCTACTGACTAAAAACATCACAAGCCACAGAAACTGGAAAAAAGGCGCACGGGAAATATTGCGAATCTGATAGCAAAACTTCTAACTGCAGGAAACTCCATAAACAGTAGTGTTAGTTAGCAAGCGCAACATTTCAAAGCTTGAACCATTGACTGCGGACTTCAATTAGAATTGTGTTCTCTGTAACATGGTAACTGCAAAAAAAAAACACTCCACTTGCCTCGCTTCCACTACTACTGCTGCTGGCCGTGTGGTCCCACTGTTCCGGTTTCGCAGGAAAAGCCATGCTTGGTCCCTGAAATAAGCGGACATCATTCGCAATTTCCATCACAGTTGAAGCAAGTCCACAGAGCTATGACAGCGCTATGACTTAGAAATACTTCACACGCCTGATGTGCCGATTACTTGCACTATGACAAATGGATATAACGGCCGCGTGCGAAATATTCAGTGGCACTGCGTCGCAAGTGGGAACAAATCACCCATCACGACAACTGTATCAGCGTGGTTATTTGGAACATTGAAGCACCAACTAGGACACCGATTGATTATCAAGATAACATAGAGCTCAATGCCTTTTCAGGTCCCACAAAAGTATGCAAAGGGCAACCCATGAAGCAGAGGAGGAATACATATCATATATCCCATGGATAGATATCATACCATAAAAAGCATGACTAGAACATCAAGTTACCTGATCATTACCCGCGAATCACCTGTCATTTCCCACTCAGACAAGTCAAAATCTCATCCCATCAAAGCTAATTGATCTGTTGAATGCTGCCGTTGAACAAAAAAATGGTTGAATGGAAACGATTGAGTTCGAAAGAACAGACCACATCACCCACATTGACTTTATACTTTGGGCACAAGAAAAAAAATTCTCCCATTGCGTGGATTGATGGATTTAGCAAAAATTGCATGACTTCAACAATAGTTTTACCGTCTCGTAAATGTTCCATCTTTGAGCAGAGCGGGTCATTCTTACATGTCTGCCCATATTTCACACATCAGCTACATACAGTAGCGCTCAAAAGTCTTCGGCCAAAACTCTTTTGTCATAACTTTTTTTCTACTTGACCAAATTTGACAAAATTTTAATATATAATGCCTGAACCTATTGCCAACATTTCCTTCTACTTCAGTGCCGCTTGACACTTTTCATGGTTTTTTACAAGAGTTTACTACAAGACCACCCAAAAAAAGTAAAAGGCTTGGTCAAGAAAAACGGCTTTCTTTACAAAAACAAAACGAGCAAGCCTCAGAGAACATCAATATATTGTAGAAAGACCACGACTTTTGATGACAGCGGCACAGCGGGACGGCATAGCGATGGCACTCCAAAAACAAAAAATTTCATATAACCGCGTAACCTATACCGTTGAGCGCCAAAATAATATATTAAGTATGCAGTGTATCCAAGTACAACATACTAAAATTTCTTTTGGATCGGTGCAGTTGCAAAAAAGTTACAAGTGAAAAACCCCAAGTGAAAGACCATTTCGCCGAAGACTTTTGAGCGCTACTGTACATATGTGAGCAAAACTTCAAACAGATATGCGAAAAGTCATCAGGCCGCCGTCAAACTTTGCGGTTTAGCGATTCTAAGACGTCGCACTTTTGTACGCGGTACTACGACCTTGAGATTGTGCAATGACGTAAACGCGTGCGGAGCCACGATATCGCAAAATCGCAAAGTCTGACGGCGGCCACACGAATTAACATTTTGAAGCAGCATCACCGGTACTGTCATTTGCAAAGATAAATTGCAAAATACTTACAAGTGTCGATACAGTCGAGTGCTCATCTTGAAGTGGACATTTAGGCCAAGATGTAGCGGTTCGCAACGGTCCAGTTCCCACAACTGGCACGTTTGGTGGAGGACAGTTAATCTGAAGATGCTTTCCATCAAAATACTGTGTGAATAGACCTTCACATATGGGACCAGATATTCAGTTTCAAAAGCAGCAATGAATCGTACACTTCTCTTATATTTGCTCTGCTTCTCGTCCTCCAGTTTAGCAGCAACGCGACGGGCATCCGCAAGAGCAGCCTCGGCTTTCTCTTGTGCCACTAGATCGTGAGAGTGGATACATCGTGTTATGATGATTAACTGAAACAATCAGAATTCAAATTCAAGCCGCCAAAATTTGTAGCGTTCTGAAACATTTACCTTGAACTCTGATGGCATACTTTCATTTTTGAACGCGCGATCCACTTCGATCAACGGAAACACGTGCACATGCTCTTCACGATTTCGGCGGATCAAAGCGGGGCCCGCTGCTTCAGGCCGACCCTCTGCAGCTGCATCGACGGGCTCTCCACCTGAGGGAAATCGCATTTACCCTAGATTTCACAACTGTTCAGAAAGGAGGAAAAACCCACTTGTGGGAAGAGAGCGCCGTCGTTCATTGTAGTGATCGTGCACCAAGTTGGAAGCATGTGCATTCCGGAGCAATTCTTCGATACCAAATCTGGGTCTGAAACAATCTTTAACGAAATATGCAAACAAGCAACATCCTTCATAAATCAATGACTTTGTAACTCACGCTTTACTTGCATCACCATAGATATCCGTCAACGTTGAGAAAGGACAATGTTCTTCAAGTCCAGGTGGCAATATAAGCTGGAAGATTTCAAGATATTCAAAAGTGGAAAAAATTACCAAAGATAAGCTTACCTCCAGATTCGTCGATTCCCATCGCTCACCCGAACTGGTTGTCTTCCGCTTCTTTTGGCTATCTGAACATCCACTGTCCACAGGCGACATCTGCGGATCGCTACTATGCGTCTTTCGTGAGGCCACTAAAGCAACTATTTGATGGCCACGAATTGAAATAGAAAAAGCATCTCCTAAAAGGGACGGATGACTAGCTTGAGCCATGACAGACGCTTAATTACTGAATCAAACTATAAAACAGAAGTAAGACTGGGCATCACATAATATTACTGTAAGCAGAGTGCGTCTACAGTAACCAGTTTTGGTGCTCTTCCTGAATATTCCAGTTTGCAACAGAACATAAATCACGAACCTGGAGCAGGAGCCGGGGAAGCTGAGGACGGTGTGAAAGCGGGCGCAGAAGATGATGGCGCAGACGTTCTCAATCTAGTAATTGAAGTAGCGCCTTCAGGATATGGTGAGATCTCATCCCCATGCTGATATCCTTCACCACAAGAGCCCGGACAAGTGAACATGGTGTTCAGCCAAACATGTCCAATCTTGAAACAAAATGTAACAGTAGCCAGTGGTGAGTATTTACTGCAGGATGACAATGCAAGATTTTAAGCGTCACCGTACCTTCTCACGCTTCTTCTTATTCTTTCGTAGACGTGAACCCGTGGTTGTTGTTTCAGAGAATATATCGACACGGATATCACCTTCTAAGTAGACGCGATATGGATGCGTCACCGACCAACCCCAAGCTCGCCTAGAACAGAAGGGGCTTATGCAGCTCTCTTCAGCGACATCGGATTAATGTCATTACCAAGAAATTATAAACATAGCAGCAAAAATTGTTCTTTACATACAACAATGAAGCTCAGCATAACGTGGACCCGCAAAATTTCCTTAGAACGTCCTCAGCATTCGTGCACACTGATGTAGTACATAGCAACAGTATCACCGCAAATGGTTCAACAATGGAGAGAACAGTTCCAGTTCCGCCTTCTCTCTTCGAGTAATTCAGCAGTTCTTTACAACCCCCCCCCCCCCCGAATTAGCACACAATATTAGGAAATTGTTTGGAAGAGGTTTGCACATAGAACAGCAGCAAAAAACTCGTTAAATCCGAGACAGCACAAACCTTGAGACACAAGTCTTATCCATATCGTAACTATGCATCGATGGGTTGTAGCTATCTTTGCCAAACGGCACCTTTCCAGCCCATAACTTCTCCTCTTCACTCCTGAAATACATTCAGCAATGAATTCAGGCTTCACTAAAAATATTTCAGTGACTAACCATTGATGCCGTGAGATTGTAATAGGCGCACCAGTGAACATCTCAATGTCGCCTTGCGCAACCCGCATTACAAGATCTCCTTTAAACGTCACACCTAAATGTTACTTGTTTCATTCACAGAAATTAAAAGCAGACATTGATGTTCGCAGATGTAACACGGTTTCATGCACAAACATAGGTTCCTACAGGATTCACCACCGGTCCTGTATCACTGAGGACGAGGCAAATTCGTTAATCGCGGCTATGTCTACATTAGCAGCAGTTTGCAAACTGACGAGAAGCCACTGTGGAAGTGGAGGCCAGCTTCCGGTGAAATGGATTCTTCATCCATTTACAAAGTAGAGCATTACTCAAATAACTTCAAATGATCTTCTCAAAACAGATATTGATAAACCATGAAAATACGCTCAAGAAATGACAAGGATTAAAAAAGCCAACATTTGAAAGGACGCATTCAAAAACTCTAAATTCCGCCCTGGACTGACAGCAATGTGCTGTTTTGTATAGGGTGAGACATTAAGAAAGAGTTGCAAAAGAAAAGAGTTGGAAAGAGTCGCAACAAATGGAAACAAAACGAAATGAGAAAACAAGATACGTTTCCCTTTGACGAGACCTTAATTCAATACTACGTGCTCAGTTAGAAAACTAAAAAGCGGAGGTCGCGAAAATATTATCATAAAAAGCAATGTAGTGCAAAAATAATCGTAAACGGGATAGAAACTGAACCAAACGACTTCAGAGGAAGAGAATAGCAAGCGGTCTCACACATGTGAAATCGAAAAGAAAATATAATTCAGTTTGCGGAACTGTGAACGGTTTCGGAATTGGAAAAAAATTTCTTTTTCGCTAGAGCGGTCGTACGGTACAATCACAAATGTAAATGCAATTGAATGAAATCTCTCCAATGTGCTATAAATTTTTTGAACATTTGCATGCAGCCACTGCTACGGTATGCTTTATTGTGGTTTAGCAAACATAAATGAAAAACTCTTGAATTACGATTCACTGGCACGCTTTGTAATACTGAACAAACGAAGAGAGACATAACGCGGAATGAATCAACATGAAATACTCCATAATATTGATGGCACAGGGAACCGAAAGCAAGTAAAAAGAGCCAAAACTCGTAAAATCTTATGGCAACACAAATCACCGTGCTCAATGAACTAACGTAAACCGCCAACTCACCCGGTTGTGGAGGCCGCTCTACGTATACTCCTACCAGCTCTATCCGTAAAGGTGTATATGTCAAACCATACTTATGCATTTGTGCAAAATAATAAACATATCGACGTTGTGAAGGTATTGTTACACCCTGAAAAGAAAACACTTGGTTCATTCGAAAGGGAAGTTAATGCTCAGGGTTCTTTACATGTATTACAATGGGTGAATAGAGGGATTGTGTAAATAAGGAAAACGTATGTAATAAAATTTGCTGTCTGACAAGGTGGGTGCGAACCAACGGATATCCGAAGAGCGAACACTCCAAAAATCACAGACAGTTGTCAGTGATAAGTACCTTCTGAAGAACTGACTAACGTCACAGAGCAATAGCAAATGCCAAAATCTATAGAAGCGCTCTTTTTGAAGAAAGATTAATCGTCTAGCGTCACGAGACACCCACGATTCTGCTTAAAACACTAGCCCTTCATGAAACAAACGACACTGAGTAAAAGGTTAGGATGATTCTGACGGGACTACGCAATGGTAATTATGAACAAATTTCGCACCATGCTTGAGTGCCAGATTGTTTTTGCTCAGATAGTGCCGCTTACCGCCTGAGCCACATAGTATCGTATCTAGCGAAGCATAGAGTTTCATGGGATGCAGACCATACCCCTGCTCTTTGGCCTCCTTCTCAAGCCCGTGTTACCCTTTGACCAGCTGATCGCATGGAAGGAATCGTTCGGCGAAGCTATGACCCCAATATCCCAAAATTACATTTTTTTGACGAAGAGAATTGTGTCAAGCCGAGATCCCGTCCTGTCAGTCCCTCTTAGCCGAAACCACTTGTCGTATTCAATATAGTAACAGCAGCGGACACTGTAAACAAAATAGTGAAGCATTTCTCCAAAATTGCATCAAGTTACTTGCAAACTACCCGATGAGTTCCTAACAGATCTCATGGAAATTTGTAAAAAAAAAACTGCCCAACAATGCTCCGGCCACATAATGGAATTCAATGCACTTTTGTACCGACATCATATTCATTGATTGTAAGCAAGATGACAAAAACAAGAAGTGTTCCACAACCTTATTGTTCACAGTCCTGACAATCGAATAGTAATCCATCACCTGGCGTGGGAGGTTATAAAAATTAATCGAGACAAGATAGGCGCAGATCATCACACCAGTTCGCCCCTGAAGAAGTTTTCATTATGGCTCGTTAGAACAGAGCGCACGCTCATCAATTTTCTCTCGCTTTTGTTCCACATGTCAGAAATGCATGTATGATATGTGGAATGAAACCTATAATTATGGCATGAATATGGTTAAAAGCATAGCAGCAAACGAAGACTTAATTAAGGGAAAATGCAAATTAAAGAACCATAATTAACCACCGCACCTTTCCTGCTTTACAATGTACAGCCACAACATTTCGAGGGTCCGCCTTTAGGTATTCGTTGACCTATAATAAAAAAATCAAGAAAGCGAATACAGGAAACGTGGGAATGCCCCCATGAAACGGTGTACAGTCATGTGAAATTGTGGGAATGGAATAGCAATTTATAATTCTTACTTCTTTGCAAAAAGGATCCATGAGATCAAGCCTTGGTGGATGATGATCCTTCATATGATATAATCCCACTCGTCCATGAAACTTTTCCACTTTGTAGAAATAGTTTCCCCGTCTAAAAACAGACTATGCGGCAGTGACCAGGCACAATACCTACCTATCCAAAACAAAACACTCAAAAGAAGTGTGGAGGTCACCTACAAATTGAATACTTTATAATGACCAGCGTGATTACGTTCCAAGAATTTCACCGTATGACACATACTATTACGATATAAGCGTTCCAGACTTTTTGCTGGATAACCCATGGCGATTATTCGATCGGTTATATCTGAAACTGGACGTGATAAAAAAACATGTTTGATACTTAAACAAAAAACCTAACCAAACCAAAAAAAAAAAGTGAAATAAGACCTTACATGTTAAGTCAAGATTAAAGCCATCCTCGGTGTACCGTCGCCGATTCTGACTGATCACAGAACGTAAAGGATTAAACACTAAATCTACAACATCCTGAAAGAGAAAAGAGTGAGAACGTAAACAGTGAAAATCTTTCAAGAATTACCGAAACACTTACATTAAAGCTCTGAAAGGAGGGGTTTCGTGACGGCTCTGCGAACTGCGAGTTAGGTGATACGTTCGCTTCGGCGAATGTCGACGTTCCGTCACCACTGGACGAACCTGGCTCAGACGTCGAAGAACTGGAACAGACATCTTCTTTCTGCTTTGACTGGACTGAGTTGAATATAAATTCATGTAGAACCCAATATCATTCAGATGGTTCCATAATTTCCAGCAAAACTGCGGGAAATCCTAGACTTCTACCGTGAACAAGTCGCTCTTGTTTTCATGCCATCGCAAACATTTCATTACTGAAACGCACAAGTGCAACAAACCTGTTCTTCTTGTCGGTGGTCGCTGAATCGACATGTACCCGCATCGCTGCGCCCTCGCCGCGCATCATAAGATCGCGGCGACTCGATGAAGTTCTGATGACGCGACGAGGGGTATTGCTGTTCGTTTCGGACCACCGTTCTCGGAAACAACTGGAGAATGTGGCGAGTATGGCGACTGTGGCGACAAATGCGCTATCACGAAGGTTGCGAGAATTGCAGTGATGCTTGCACTTATACTGTGATGGTCAGTCAGTTTCACGTGTGCACGTATTCGATCGCAACGAACCACTCAAGACACGACGCTCGATCAGCTCGCACCTGCCGCTCCTGAAATCATTTTCACATATCTTTCCTGTTTTTTTCCGCAATCATTTGCAAGCGTACCAGCAGAAAACTAATCAGCGAGCAATGATCATGTCCATCCAGATATAATGAAGGTATTTTATCCTGAAAACATACATTATCGGCATCAAACCACATCAAACGTCTACTATAGGATGACGAAAAGCCAACATACATCTATCAAGCAGAAGACAGCAACAAAATGGAATAGTGAGTGGAAAAAGCTGGCCACTCTACTTAGCAACCAGGGTCGCAACGTGGGCATGGGAGGGGAAACTCTGAAGCAGCATAACAAGGACTTCGCTTAGCTATGAGCCATAAATAGAGGCACGGAGGGAAATGAAAGAGATGAAACAGATGGAAAACCAAAAAATGTTAACCGCTGGGGAAGGGCGAAAATGTCAGGAAAATGGGCAGAATAGCGGAGTTGAATGAGGCTTTACGTGCAATTCGCGTCTGTCAGGAGATAAATGTGAGACACCATTTTTTTTTACTAGATTACATCGCTTGTTCACACGGAATGCTGAATACTTTAATGCATGCTAGTCAGATATTTATCATAAAGTGACCACTCGAAAATTCAGAACGCCTCAGTTGCAATGAGCCATATATCAATCACAGGTGGACTACTGAAGAACAACAACCCACATAAAACCTACGATAAATCAGCCTTGATATAATAAATAAATGAATTTTCAGCAGGATGCAGTTTCATTCACCAGGATTTTCTTTACATTCGGTTACAAGGAAACTTTTCCAACTTTCTTCCTGCTTTCAAAAGCATCCTGGGAGCGGCTTCAAAAAAAAAATGGGCACCCACTCCGATTAAACAGTTGACGTGATCGGCCCAATCTCCATGTTTGCGATAAAATGACGATTTCTAGAGATGGATTTCAATTGCTCCTCATTCACGAGTACCGTCAGGGGACCATCGGGCGAATGACGAAGTTATGGTAGCAAACCACGATAACCACATCCCAAACTTATATCTTGTTTCGTTTATTTTTCTAATTCAGTTTAACGTTTTTTTAGATTTTGAACTAACAACTTACTACATATATCTCAGTACAATAGTCTGCACGAGTATAAAAAATATTTTTTTCCGAAAAAAAAACTAATTTCCAGAGCAAAAGAAGGATTTCGAGAAGGAAAAAGTCTTAAGAACATCTCCAAAAATTCTTTTACGACCTACTACAATCCTAATGTGGGTGAAACACAACCACAACTTCATTTTGTAGTGTGCAAAAATTTTCACACCATGATTTTACGGAAGATATAGTTCAAAATTGCAAAATGGGGAAAATTTTGAATAGAATAGAAGCATTGACAGTGAATTCTCGACTGGCGCACTTTTGAGAGGGACGCAGACGAAATCGATTGGACTCGTTGATCTCAGGGAAGGGAAAGTGCACGAACGAACGCTAGCAACGAGTGCGAGATGGCACTGCTGCGGGACTGCTGCACACTTGCTGGGCCAGGCCGCACACACTCATACGTACATACAGAGGGTATATCTGAGACACTTCGAAAACGTCAATCTCAATCCGGATAACGATAATCCGCTCATCCACCGACGAGTCACAGAATTGCGCCTGGCTTCCTACTTCTCAAGCGTGCGTTGGCTCAATGACGACTTCGACTCCTTCGAACATCCCTCCTTATGTGCCTGCTGAACAAGTGCATGTGCATATGCACCCTTGATGCACTCAACAAAGTGCGAATCAATGTCGTGCCAACGAAATGTATCTCTACTTCCAGGCTATGCTGCGTGAAATTTTCCGATTCGTCAGCCACTCAGCAAACGCGGTTCAAGGCGTCCGCACAAAAACGCGTTGTCAAAACCGATTTGCCTGCACAGCCGACACTGACACATTGACATACTGGATTACGAAATGCACATAACAGTTGAACTCTATCTTATGCTCTCCATAAATATAATTAATGGCACACAATGCATGACTCTTAGCTAAAATATGCTATGAATGCCGAATAAAGAAAACTACTCCCTTCCCCCTTTTTCCTAACAGCTGGCCGGCTAACAATGTTCTTGAACGTTCCCTCCAATAGCATCACATCAAGTTAGAACTTCGCATGTATTTATCAAAACCGATTTTTTTTAGTAGACCAGCTAAGAACGGAAGCTAAGAACGGAACGGAAGAAGGAGGAAAAGTGAGGCTATCTGGGTGTGGAAGAATGCCAGATAGGGTTTGCTTCCCCACCCCCTCGTGTCTCTTTCACGTCCTAGGCTTACCTTAAGATCCACTGCGTTGCCCTTCCGTATGACACCAACAAATTACATAAAAACATGTAAGAGCAGCTAAATTACGAAAAAACACACAGAACAAATACAAAGATGGGGCACAAATGTACCAGAGTGATCTTGCCCTAAACTGACGATATCCATGTAACCAGAATACTAGGTACCATGCGTTTCGAGTGAGAAAAGAGCTCGGCTAAGAGAGAAGAAAGAACCTGACAGTGGGTGATAGACCACTTTGTTTCACCTACGACATAGCTCTCTATAGACTCAACCAACGATACACACACACTGCTGGACTGATGTCCCCCGCCTGATGGGCATGCGCCGAGCCCCGCTTGATTTTCGATTCCTTCCTACGCAGTCGCACACTTCGATGTGAATCTTACACCGCTCTCTTGACCCGATAAGTAACAGAACGTTGGAACTTGCTCGGAATGTGTCACAGCAATATATGACAAAGTAGTGGCGAGCACATGCATTTGATCCCGCTGCGAAGTAACCCTTGCCAGCGTCCTGCATCGCATACAGTGAATTGCAAATGGGGCTCAGTAAGTGTCAACAAGGCCGAAAAAGAACGCCACCGAAGAGACCTTTATAATAAGCGCTGACCACAACTTTGCTCGATTCTGAACTGATCAACGTAACCCACAGATCCACTCTCAGACGTTGGAAATATTTTACGCATTTTGCATAAAAAGACCAAGTTAAGAAAGTTGTCCATTGAAAGCTAACGGCAGCCAAAAAAAACCCTTACAATCTCATGCAAACTACTTCCGACCAAACTGAATGAATTTTCAAAACATCAAAAATTCCAAAACATCACATTCCTCATGCATTTGGGTTGAAATGAAGCTGTCTAGCAAGACAACAGGCAGTAAAGATCGATTCGAACAAAGGGAATTTTGACGCGATTACAGGAAATGTAGGTTCTGAATATGTACATCTAATGGTTAGAAACCGGTCATTGAATTAAAATTCTACCATATGATTCAGATTATGTTGTCGTTGACATGACAGCACGAGTACCCTTGAGATATACCGATATCCAAATGCTAGGGTTCAAAGTATTGCAAAGCAAGATCAGGCTCTGGAAGACCTGTAAATAGGCTGAAGCAAACTAACAGATTTCTGTGAGCATTCAAAGATTTCGCACGTCTTTCACTAGCTTAATATCATTTTTTACTGTAATAATTCTAACGTCTTGTTGAATGTGGGCGACTTCACAGTGTTCGAAACAACGTCGGATCGGACACGGACTCAAACAATGTGAGGCTGCCTCCACACCTTACGACAACAAGCGCCGGTGCAGCAAAGTATGGCGGACGTCGGCCTTTGTAATTTTGTGATTCCCGGGAAACTGCAGTGTCTAATTTTGCGATTCCCGCGAATTTGCAGTGTCACTTCACTCATTCACGTTCGAACACGATATTGCGACGTTTAGATTTCGCGATGCTGCATCTAGGCGTGCGGAGCCGCAACATCGTAAAATCGCGATGTCCAGTCATCTGAAAGCGGCCTACTACATAAATGCTATTGTAAATGACTAATAAACGTAAAAATAAATGAGACCTTGCAATCAAGCCACTAACTCTGAACGAGTTTCGTTTTTCCCAGTCTGACAAGGAAATGTCGGAGCTAATTTAGTTAGTTGGTGGGGGATCTGTGCTCTGCCGTCCTTTACCTGGTAACATTCTACAATAATCAGTTTGTTCACCTAGACGAACATTTTTATCCAATCCTCTCTTGTGGGAAGCAGAGGTTGCCTCTCAAATAAGGCTCAGGCCGAAATCCAAGGCAAAAATAGCGCTAGGCGAGCGCAGTGGGGTGCCCCCTCACCAACTATGGTAGCACCGAAATCTCATCGTCTAGTGAGTGACGATGCTATGGATCATCACAATGAAGAACCGCTAATTAGCCGTTGAACTACTGGGAGGAACCTGGTGTTAAGCATTTAGACGATTATTTTCGAATTCTCGCGGGGCTCAATACGTATCAAGTGATCAAATTAGAAACTTTTTTCACACGACAAAAGAAAATATGATGAAAGCAGTACGCAAACTTTCCAATGCACCTTTACTAGTATAAGAAACGTTTAGAAACAAGTGCGCCAACCGATGAAACACCATTTTGACGAAATTCTAATGTCTCAGACGAGGTCATGAAACTTATTGCCTATAGTAAGCACTCATGGACGTACACTTTAAGTTGTGGCTTTAAGGTTGGGATGTGAACACGATCAAGTTAAAGGAACTATGAGTGGTGGACGTGAGAAAAAAAAAAACAAAAAAGGTGGGGTGGAGGGAAGACACAACTTTGCGTCGACGTCGAAGCTTCTAACCTTCCCTAGGCTTGGACTAAAATTCATATCCCTCCTCCTACATGAAAAAGCATCAGCCAAAGCATCTGTCTCATCTGCGTCAGCCTAAGCCTAAGGAGGTAAGGTTCGACGTCGGTGAAAATTTTGCGTCTCCTCCCGACATTATTTGATCCGAAAAAAAAAGAATAAAGGAGTAAGACAGGATCAAAGACTTTAAGAGTCATCTCAGCTCACATCAAGAACAAGCTGGGCACACTGCATGCAAAACTGACGGAAGATGACAGTTCATAACCGGCGAGATGATAATTTTTCGATGGTTCTGTCAAGATAGCGAGCGAGCTCCCTTCTAGTACAGAAAACTCCTAACTTTTTCGGAGTATCAGAGTGAAGACGTAAGTGCTATCGCAATGGGGGGGGGGGGGTCATCCCACTATAGACATTATTTCTACCTAAGCCCAAAGGGTGAAAGGAACCCCTTCTTTCCCATTTAGGCTTAGGCAACCCTCCCTCTCCCCCCCCCTCACTGCGAATAGCACCAAGACGTAATTTCCTGAAGAAACCCTATGGCCTTCGAGAAATCAATAGAGCAGAAATATCAGGGAAGAATTTTACCAATGCAATTTTGACACAAGAATTTTCACAATAGGTTGGCTATTAGAAGTGATTGCTGCTCGAAAAGTAGTACAGAGGTCTCAAGACATGAAAATAAGAAGTTGTTCGAAAACAGAACACGAGAGTAGTTCTGAAATTCAGCCCCAGTGCATAAGTACTGAGAGACCCTGTGGCTCTGTAGGCTTTGCAAACGCCGCTTATCTACAGACGTGGTTGCCAGAAGGGGTTCAGTTCTCACTCAGTTCATCAAATTACCCATCCGCCTCATAACCACCTGGCACAAATCGATAGTGAGCTGAGCAAAAGAGCAAAAAGCGAACAAAAAACCCATGCACGCTGATTGAACCTCGGCGCCCCCTCGGTGCTCACCATTAAAGGTGCGTGAACGCTGCTGCGGTCCTGGACGGAGAGGGCTGCTTGCGTTCGCGGATTGGAAAAGGAGCGACATAACGGCCGGGTCATGGCGATTTATATACGTCTTGATTTGCTATTATCATTTCAAATATTTCAGAATATGAAAAGAAAGTAAAGACCACAATGAATGGAAATGATTCTATCGGTTCCTCATGGTAGATATGCATGGTATTTCACTATTTCTTTGCTCACAACGCCATTCTTAACTTGCTTCTTTATACATTTATCTACTGCATGAGGTTGCAGCTTCCGATCCAAAAATCGCATTCAAAATTTCACTGCCTTTGTCGCATCCAGTTCTCCTTTGCCTTAGAATCCATTGACTTGAATGGTATTGAGCAATGTGAGAACTAGCAGGGATAGGTACCATTGCTTTTTTTTCGCTTTTTGATTTAACTCCTATAGGCGTTTTTTCTTGTTCTGTGAATTTTTAAGTCTGAGACAACGAGTTGTGGGACTGTATAAAAAGACATAGATGAGAGTTTTCGGTGCTAAGGTAGTTCGGGGGGGCCACTGCAGTAGTGTCTCTGCGTCTCTAACGCATGGCTAGTGCGCAGAGAAGCCATAGCGCTAGCCGAATCGGGTTCGAATTCTGCATTGAAACGATTCTGTAAAGCTAATTCGTGCTTTTTTTCATCCTACGTTAGCCTAAGCCTTTGGAAAGGAGATTCCCTTTCCCTAGGCTTAGGCGAATACGCGTAAGTAGTTGTTTAGTCTAGTTGCAGCTAATTTTTCGTAATATTCTAATGGAAGAGTAATTCAATCGTTTTATCGGTTAGTTAGCTGTATCTAGGCATAAAACAACCTTGAGAGTGCCTATAAGCAGAAATTGGGCGCGATTCTTGCTTTTGTCGAGTGGCCCCCCCCCCAACTACCTTAGCACCGAGTTTTCTTTCTGGCACCATGTTTAGTAGTTTTTACATTGTTATTTTCCACACTGTACTTTGATTTGATCTTATTGATAAATCCAGACATTCGCGCGGCGCGTGTCGTGCGCAGCCTCTCTGGCTTACTGCCAACAGTGGCCGTAGTCCAGCGCGCGCGCTTCCAATGCCGTTGTTTGAATTGCTGTGTGACAAGACGCTGCCATTGACACTTTTCACTGGCTGTTACATTCATTATTGTGACGAATTTGGTTTGGGGTGAAGAAAGAGAAAGAATATGCGAAGTGGAAGAATCGTTCCCCACTTCGCAAATCCCTTCTTGCAAATAGGAAGTGTTCCATCCATCTCGAAGCTCCTTTCTACTCCCTTATCATAAGTTGAAACTCACGTCCAACCACAGTAGAACTTGTATATTTCGTAAAGGGGTAAAGGTGTGAACTTCAACCCGAGACTTTAATGTACCCCTTTATCTAAGCCACAATTGATGAACATAGGGTTCCTCTTCCAGATAAGGCTTAGGCAAAAGCCTAGGCAAAAATAGCGCCAACGGCCGAGCGCCCCTTCACCCCAACTACATCAGCACCAATGTTTGTCGTACATGAATGTCAAATAACACCGCTCGAAACTTTGGCGTTTCTCAACTCTAAGGAGATACAGCGCGCTAGGGCGCCAAAGAAGGTGCGCGCGCGATACGCGCCGCGCGAATGTCTGGGGCCGTATGCTATCCTCTCCCGGCCGGGGATGGGTCCCCGACGGCGTATGCTATGCGTCCCCAACCAGCCGTCGGGAAGAGGGTCCGCCCACCAAATCTCGGGGATGCGTCCCCGACCGGCAAGGGGTCGGGAAGCGTCGGGGATACAGTAATCTTGTGACCGCGGAGCGAAGCATTTGCGCCAGCGCACACTATTTTCGAAAGTGATCAGAGGAAAACTGCTGTATAACAGTATTTTTGGGGCACAGCGCTCGCCTTCTGGTTCTAATTTCAACTTTAGGTCCTGCAGTTGTCCGAGGGAGTGCTGTTAGTCAACAACCTCGAAATTCGCGCACTTTGTACATCTTTTGTTTTTTAAATGTAACTTGCGATTTGGTGGTGATCTTACTGGCGAAGTTTTAGGCATCAATGTTTTTGTTCTGAAATGCAAAGGTTTCGTGTATGTTTTTGCTTTGTGGTCACTTGAGTTTTGTGTTCTGTTTTGGATAATTTTTCAACCATTACAACCCCAAAAGTTGCAGAGGAGGTGGTTGGGGGTGCTATCGCAGTGGGGGAGGGGGTCTCTCACAAAAAGCTTCACACCTGAGTACTTTAGGATTTTTGTGGGGCCATCCTCTCGTTCAAGAGTGAATTTTTGCCTAAGCCTTGAAGGAAGAAGGAAGGGGCTCCTTTCTCCTTCTTAGCTTTAATAAAAATAGGGTCCAGTAGTGGGAACCCCCCCCCCCCCTCACTGCGACAGCACTGTTGGGGTACTGATCACGGAATAAACACTCATTTCTGACGCTCACGCTACTTGGCGTCATTGAATTTGATAAAAGAATGCAAAATACAAGCATATCTAGTACTATCTTTGAGAACATGTCGTTCTTTTCTGCGTTTATGTCGTTCACCACCAGATTAATGCTACATCGTTCGGTTGAATTTAGTTAAAATTACTTATAACTTAGTGAAAATTACTGTCGCGCCGAACCGTCCAGGTATTTGTAGATACTATCCTATGCGTGATCAGCACCTTCAGATACCACATCGTATGAAGTTTCAGTCAAAATAGTTGTTTCGCTTATTCTGAAATTGCTGTGGTTCTAATGGTTGAACAGTGTCCAATTATGTGCTCCATTAGCACTTGCCTGACACACGGTTACAAAAAAGGTCTTTTGAAAGTACGCGCCAATGCAACTCTGCGTCTTTTCCTCCCCGAGGAGCTCCCGGCAGCATAGCATACGGCTGGTCGGGAAGCGTCCCCGGCCGGGGATCTCACCCGGCCGGAGACGTCTCCCCGGCCGGGAGAGGATAGCATACGGCCCCTGGATTTATCCTTGCGATCCTTTGATTTCTTCCTTCTTTGAATTTATAGAAATACATAAACGTCCTCATGCATATAATTCGTTTTGTTTTGCCGTACGATTCCTGAGTGAATCTACAGGAGAGTTTCGAAAGTTACTTTTCTCCTACACTTTGAAGGCATTTGTTTCAAGTGTTGGTCCTTTTTGAATGGAGCACAACTGTTCTCATTGAACGTGCTGCGTTTTTGGCAGAACTTTACTCCATCGTTTGATTGTGAACCGCATAAACGAGGGTTCTGAAAGTTTAGATATGTCGTTTCGAGGACGAGGTGGAGGTGGAGGTCGAGGAGGTGGACGTGGTGGTGGACGCGGAGGAGGTGGATTTCGAGGGGGTCGCGGTGGTGGAGGTGACCGCTCTTTTAATCAAGGACCACCGGATGAGGTATACTTGCTTCTATAGGCAGGAATGAAATGCTTCATAAACAGTTTAGGTTGTCGAGGTTGGGGAATTCACTCATACCTGTGAAGACGACCTTGTATGCAAATGCACTTGTGGCAAGATTCCCTTTTTCAATGCCCCGTTATATTTTAAAAACAAGGAACAAATTGGGAAAATTGACGAAATCTTTGGCAGCCTACTTGACAACGTGAGTATTTGAGATTGGTTGTGCCTGTGCTATGTTGTTCTTGCTGAATAATCACATTGATGAATAGTGTTTTTAATATTGGTATCGTTCTGCCTGTAGGAAGCATGCCATTATTTAGGGTTTCTCTGTCACCTTACAAAATGGTATCAAAGCTAATTCTTTCAAAGAGGGACAGAAGCTCTATATCGATCCCGCAAAGCTTATGCCCATAGAGAGGTAATTAGAGTTTTGTTTACATTCAGGATATTCTTTTTAGGCCTACTTCTTTTTCCTAATCAAGTCGAAACGTTTCAGATTCCTCCCAGGAGCTCCTCGTGCAAGAGGTAGAGGCGGACGTGGCAGAGGTGGCGATCGAGGTCGAGGAGGTCGTGGTGGAGATCGTGGAGGTGGGTGTGTGGTGGTTTTTATGTAGTCGCATATCAAAATCTTTGCTAAAGTTCTCTGAAGGTAAACAGATCCGCACCACTCAGTCAAGGCTGGGGATCGTCCAGGCTTAGTTTACGGGCTCAGTGTGTTTTCCAAGAAATGGCAGTTTTTGGGTGTACGCTGCCGCTGTTTTGTGGTGGTTGACGTTACCTTCTCTGTTTCAGGTTTCCGTGGTGGACGGGGCTTTAGCAACGATAGAGGTGGAAGAGGGGGTTATGGAGATCGTGGGGGTCGTGGCGGCTTTGGTGGTGGCCGTGGTGGTTACAATGATCGTGGTGGACGCGGTGGCTTCGGTGACCGAGGACGAGGAGGAGACAGAGGTATGTATTGCTTCTTGAAGTATGAATCATGCATTGGTCGAGAGATTTCTCGAGGAATTTGCGTACATAACTTTCATGCTAGAGATTGTATTTCCCTGATGCAATAGAGTCTAACTGATTTAAATTCTTCAGGTGGTTTCAAGCGGTCGTATGAGGGGAATGGAACTCCACAGAATAAAAAGATAAAATTTGAGGACTAACTGGTAGGATACCAACGTGTTGATTTTGTTGTTTGACATTTTGTTGCTTGTTGTTGATCTATCTCTCCTTGAATTTGTTTGCAGTTTGGTAACCAAGCTATGACTCTCATGAAATTATTTTGTTATCTTCCAGTGTGGTTTACTTGTTCATTGCACTCATGTTGTGAAAATTGTACAAAAAAGAAAACTTTATTCTCGCTGCTTCTATTTTCAGCATGTTCCAAACAGGGTTTGGTAAGAAGGACAACCCATTCCTTGTACTGCGATGAGATCGTAAAAAGACCCCATTGAATCAGCTATAGCCTTGAGAAGGGCAGGCAACGCACCATCGGCCAGAAGCGCTTGACACTGAAATACTTCAATTTACTCCTCCACAAATCTCACAGATGCCAACTGTTGCTACCTACCACTGGTGGAGTAATTTCGTGGTTAATGTTCGCGACAATGATACAAGTCAGCTGGATGACTTGTGGAATGAGATTAATAAGTGGCAGTTGTAGAATACCTAAAGCACTACATCGCACTGATGAGACCTAGAACAATCCACAAGACACAGAAGTACACCATTGTTCATGAACTGGAAGAAGTAATAGATTAGGAAGCACATGGTGCACAACGTAGGTCCAGGCTGTCCATCTAGAACTTCAGCATGCGGCTCTGGAAGTAGTAAAATGTTCCAGGTTGACCATGATTCATGTTCACACTCACCCTTTTCGCAGCGCTCCACTACTGACTGGAGGTGGGAGTGTACAGTCGAAAATCGAGCAGCCATTTCTGAGGAGATGTTTGCAGGATGAGTGGCCATCAATGACTTCACAATCTATGCAAGACTGATTAGTCATATTTCAGTTATGCCGCGTTCATACTTTGCGATGCCGGCGACAGCGCGAGGCTGCGTGCCTCTGCATCTCCGCCTGTGCCGTTACCTGCGCCGTCTTAGCACCTCTAGTGTGCTCCTCTGCCTCACTGCCTGTGAACGCAACCACGCCCTCCCGGCGCAAAGCATGAACGCGGCCTTACAAAATCCTTTGGTAATCATCAGATCAGAAAAAAAATCATCAGATTCCAGAACCAACCTCACAATGCGTAAGGGTTTCTGTGCAGTGTGGCGCCTTTGAACAGTAACTTGTTGAATGCTTGACGATTGCATTTCCTAAATTGTTCGTGTAGGATTGCCATTAGCAGAACTTTGGAAAAGTTTTCCATAGGAAATTGAGGGTGGTGTAGAAGGGGCCGATGCGGGGTCGCATGGCTCAATACTCAGTTGTTCTTCAAAACACCGTCGTGGAAAAGCTGCGGGTCTCTATCGCGTATTGAGACTGCGACGTCACATCTGCTCCTCCTACATTCCGCTCCGATTTTTTTTTGATGAGCGCGGTATCATCAGAAATTACGCTTCACGCCTAAATTATGACGCTACGCTCACCTAAATTCTTTGATGAGCATGGATCGGCACTTCGCCTGTACTGCTTTGTATAGGTTTTCATAAAAAAAACTAAATATAACTCTCTGCTTGTCTCAAGTGCGAGTTGGTACGGGAAGATAAGATGAATGCGAACTCTCCACCCTTCTGAGGCCAGCTTCTTCGTGCCGGTCAGTGAAAGGACAAAAACTGCTTTCCGGCTTTCAGGTCACATAAAGCCATTGTGCAGGCCTGATGGCTATGCAAACGCCTATGGCTAGAATCAAGGGTGTGGCAAGAACTGAAAATATCTCACAAAGTTATGTATTTGTACTCTCTGTTTCCGCATTATGGCTACCTATAAATATAGTGTAAAGATGTAAGATTTCGTAGGACCACTCATGCTTTGCATTACTTTCATTCCACACGCAAGGCTACTCTACTCTAGGGACGTGGTGCGTGGTGGTCGCGGTGCGTGCCTCATGCTACATTAAAAAAAATAAACATGGTTTTAAAATTAAATAATAAACAAATTTTCAAATTTTACCCTTCAAGTTGTTTTTCGCCAGTGCAATGGAAAATAGTTGACAAGCCGCACATTGCGGATGGACTTCGACTGAAGCTGACCAAACACCGACAAGTATGCTAAGAAGAACGATAAACCACATCTGAAGCACATGGCGTGAGTTCTTGGATTATTCGAAACAGTAGCGCCTCAGATATCATCTACGCACTTTTCAAAATATGTTTGGCCATTATTACGAATTAAGCCCTCTGAAATGGTTGGTGATAAAAGCCACGCAGGAAAGCGACTATATTCTCACTAACAAGCAGTGTTAGTAAGCTTTCGCCTCCACAAACTATCTGCAAATAACTAAAAGAAGTGACTAAAAGGCTTTCCAAATAGTTGCCGTTTGAGGATATAAGAAGGCAAGGTAAACTGAATGAATACTCAAGAGCAGGAGAGAGTTGCTGCTGAAAAGGAAGTTCTTGAATCGATTATTCTCGCTCTTATCGCCCTTATCTCATGAAACTACTCGGCCACAGTTCATGAGTGCAATTCAAGGGCTCACAAGTGAGCAACCACTGAGCTTCTACAACTGGCCAGATCAGACAACTACTTCGCATGAAACTTGTGGTTAACCTGAAGGAAGAATAGTCCCGAGGTAGTGCAAAGATTTTCTTCTCATCCGTTATCGATAACCATATCTGTTGGCCAGTTCCTTCCTTTCAGCCGGTAGCACCCTATGGAACAATCTTTTCTCCACTCAAACACCCACCTACCCGATAACCTATCACTCGTCTTTGTGTGGTCTTTGTTTACGCCATAGAACTCTATTCTCGAATGAGAAGTAAAAATTTATTGCGCATAAATTATATCACATTTCCATTAAACCACGTAAACGAAGACATTGCATAAACAAAGATATCAAAGGAATGAATAGATAAGTTAGGAATAAAGAAAAAAAACCACAAATAGCTAGGCCGGGCAATTTGGTGACTAGGTAAAGCATTCAAGACGTGAAAGAATAGGATTTTAGTTAACAAAAAAGAACAAATACAAGAGCCCTTTCACATAACCAATAATCTCCTGGCTGCCTAGCTTAGACTCACCAAAACAACGATCCACAAATGAGATCGGGACTTCACCAATTTTGTAACCTTTCTTGCTGGCACGGAACATCATTTCCATCTATAAGTAAAATCTATTCAAATGACACTCGAATTACAGACTAAATCGGTGTAAAACTGGCCGCTACTCGATACTATATATTGCTAGGCTAACCTGGAAGACGTATCCTTTACTGACGCTATCACTTATCAAACATGCAAGCACTTCTTTTCTATACAGTCTGAACGACCCAGTCAAATCAGAAACACCGGGATTGAGAAGAAACTGAAATCACGTTTATGAGATTAACGCAAACAAAAGGATCACTCGATGCGCAGTGGGTGGACCATCCGTACAATAGTCGCATACTATCGGGGCTATTGTAAAATCCATTTCAGACGTATTCTCAGATGACTTCATCCATTGGCAGAAAAACGATGAACTTTGTGACTTCGCGAAGCCGAAGGTTAGCACTCAAATCTGGACCCTGAGTTTCCGTGCGCTGCGACCCCGCATGCGAGACCCTGATAGCGCAGAATTGCTGAGTATGTAATCAGCCTTGGCTGTGCGAATATATCTCTTTCAATTGGTTGAAATTCTATGGAATTAAAACAAATAGTAACTGATTAATTCAAGTGAAATGTGACAATACAAGTAAACATCAACCTGTGCGAGAAAGTTAGCTCCTTTGCTTATGGTCTTCCGTTTGATATCCCAACCATAAACTCCTCCTGACAGAGCGTATCGTGTCCCAGTCACAATATCAAGCTGAAATGAAAATGTCGTGGATTTGTAAAGAGAAAACATGTTGGTAAGGGGCCAGAATGTAAAGCTCACATTTTCTTTCTTCTGTAGAACGATCATTTCAGGTATGAACTTAGGATGATGAGATAAGTCGGCATCCATCAGAACAATAAAACTAAATCACATAACAGATTTCGAACAATTATGTGAATACCTTGCTTGTTCTTGTTTGTTGTATTTTTGTTTTGTTCTTTGTTCAACGAAAAAGAGGGCTCTACCATGCATGGGAAATACCAATGGAAACAGCCTCCAACGAATCAACGAAGTAAATGCTAAGTGAGAAGGATACTGCCAAATTCAAAATACCCAATAATAAATCAACTATGGCGGAATTGCTGTATTCTCATCTTTACACCTTTACTAACATTTTTCTACATCATTTCAGAATGATTATTATTAGCTGAATAACAATATTTACAACTCTCAAAAAATATTGTGACTCACTTTCCTCTCGCATACTTGAGACCATGAATGTACGCCGTGCCTAGACCAAGTTTGCCTTCTCTAGGTTTCAGTACAATCTTTTCACTGCCAAACTCCTTTTGTAGTCGTTCTGCTACCACTTGTGTACCATCAGGGCTTGCGTCATCAATTATGATCACCTGTTTTCAAACGCATTTAGCAATCGGAAAGGATTATGTTTTCCCATAACCGTGAATTGATACTTAGGGCAGAATAAAAAGTTAAGAGAGAGGTGAGGTTTTACCGATAAAAAAGTAATACAAGACCAACCTCGTAAGCCACATCCTTTAAATATTTCTCCAACAGCCAGATACATATGGGAAGGTTTTCCTTCTCATTATACGTTGGTAATAAAACGGTATATTCCGGAGCCATTTATCTCCTAAAAATGAGCCCTAGCAAGTGGAAAGTGCTTCAGTTCACTTAAGGTAGTGTGTGATGGAACACCGGAGCAAAACAGTCACAAATAAGGAATATTTATTTGAGCAATATTCAAAAATCAGAACTCTCCTAAATCTTGTTAGATATGGTCTATTTTTTCTTATCCTTTCCTTTGCTCTTGGACGTTTTAGAACTTGGAGATGTTTCGTCCTTTTGAAGCGTCTTGGGCGTACTTTGTAATGCCGAACTTTCCGGTGTGGATGACGAGCTCCAGAACCTCATGTAAACACTAGGATCGAAGTTATCGTCTATCGATTCCTATAACAATAAGTTATTTTAGGCGTTGAACTGGTTAAGGGACCTGCGCTCAAGATCGATAAACCAATGAAGCAGTTGAGATAACGAAATTTGCTACTCGACTTCTTCGCCAAAAAAATGGCATGGGTCGGGAGTTCTCGGAATAAGGGAAACGTATCTAGCAAGGATCATCGAAAAACGGTAGTGGTACTGTCAGAGGATAAAGGAGACATAAGAGTTGTAAGAGCTGTACGGCATTGCGAGCTTCCTTGCCACCACACTTTCCCTACTTTACCACGATGTTGGGCCAAACCACAGCACTAGAACCATTTCAATCCAAACCTTTTCATATGGATCCATCCCAACTGCAATGAGCGCATCATGGGCCCAACAGTGGTTCAGAATTCAGACGGTTAAAAAATCCCACCTGTTTATGACACTATATACCCTAACCAACAACTGTATCACATCAAGTCTCGCTCTTGAGTTATAAAAAGAATAATGAGAGAATTTTCGGAACAATCTTCACAAACCTGAACAATCTTTTTCGCTTTGGGCTTTCTTGCAGCCAGTCTGTACCGTCTTTCTTCTTCAGTCAACGCATTGAGATCTACAGGAAGTTGCACCACCTATAAAGCTACTGAAGCAACATGAATGAAAGTCAGTGTACATCACGGAAGAGTGAATGATCGAGCTTCTTCTTACAATACTTATTTACGACAACACAAAATGGTATGTAGTATAAAATAATTTAGAATACTGAATGGCCGGAGCTACCTAGATTCTACAGACATCATCTTTTTTCAAAAACAAAGTGCAGAATCAAAAAGAAAGTGCAGAAATGAGCAACTACGAATAGATTGCGACACAGATAACCTCCGCACACGCTCCACTCTTAGATGAGTTTTTTTTGGATAAAAGGAGGATAAAACTGGGAACATAAAAGCGTGCTATCGCATTAACAGGCATCCCACTGTGGACGCATACTTGCCTGAGCCGAGAAGAGGAAAGGAATCCCCTTCCTTTTCTCTATTACTCAGGCAAAAATATACGTTTGATTGTGCAGCTTTTTACATGATGCCACATGCCCCCCCCCAACCTCATTGCGACGGCATACTTGTGCCTAAAAGCGTGATCTCTCAACCTCTGACTAAACAAGAGAATTCACCCGACGCAATAGAAGCAAGTTTTGAAAGGAAAGGGAATTACAGTATACAGTAGTGCTACACTACACTGACCCTTGACTCACTAGATCCTCTTCAATAACCAAAAAAACATCACACTTCATGGAAGTTGAAAGTACTCACTGCGCGTGGTTCCAAGTACCGAATTTCCACTGTTGACCCATCAGGTCTGATGAGTGTCACAGGATAATGTCGCAGATACTGAGAACGAGCGATCTTCCCAAGGCAAGCACGCCAAGCATTTTTACGTTCTACAACAACAGAAAATTTTGCATCCTTTCATTTTATCCGCAATAAAGTAAACAAAATACGTAACACGCATCTATGAAGCCTCGACATACCTTGAACAACTGCAGAGGAGCTAGAACTTGGAATAAGCAATGGTCGCAAACTTTTTATGGTGGATAGTGTACACCGAGTTGTCAGCATCAGCAGTTACAGATAACAAGAACGAAAATTCAGGTTGGCCAGAAACGACTTACAGTATACCTGGCGTCGAATAAAATGTGTGTGTATTGGTTGCGGACATCCCTCTACTAGACGTCATCCTTTGTATAATATTTCCATTGAAGACTGCTATGTTTTCGTGAGTGTTTTATGTTACTTCTACCCTTTCGCAAGTGCTTTATGTTACTTCTACCCTTTCGCAAGTGCTTTATGTTACTTCTACCCTTCCGTGAGTGCTTTATGTTACTTTTACCCTTTCGTGAGTGTTTTATGTTACTTCTACCCTTTCGCAAGTGCTTTATGTTACTTCTCGTTTCATCTGCTTAATTTCAGCGATATTCATATATTGGGTATGACTGCTTCATTTATCCGGCTGTGGAGTAGACTATTTATATTGTCGTATTGAATAGGTTGTTAGGCTCTATGCGAAGTCTAAAGAAGCGGCGGACACGAATGTTGAATTTCTTGCCACGTCTGAATAAGGTAAGCCTATTTTTCCAACACTCTCCTGCTTCTACATTTTCTGTACAGTCTGGATACCTTCATTCTTAGCATTTCTGTTCGTTTTTTGCAATTTGTTAAATCTCGGCTTTTGTTTCGTTCAGTGTTGACTTACGGTGAATCCAGGGTAAAGCAAGATCTGTTACCTTCTCCTCCAGCTTCAGTGATGCACACTTCCCCGAGGAAGGTATGTAATATTTTGTTTGGTAGTGCTTCCTTCTGCCGCGTTTATCCATTTCAAAGTTTTCCTCAATTTTTTTGATGTTCCAGTTCTTGTCGAAAAACTTTCTGGTTACTGAACCTTCTTTTTCATTCCTTCTCAGTTTCTTATGAAAATCCTAAGAATCCGTAGATGTGTTCTGGTAGCAATGTTTTCGTTAGTTTCATTTAGGAGTGAAACGTGAATAAGGGGCTCCACTTGGTCAAGAATTATGGGAGACCGAAACACTAGTCCATGATGTTTCCAAGGTAATCTTTTCAGCTTGATTCATGTTTTTTTTCTGATATCTGTACTACCAGAGTGCTGTTAACGCATTATTTCTAGGTGCATAGTAAGTGGAGAAAGATGAAAAAAATTTGGACATGCCAACATCACAGAAGCATCCTCATTCTGTGTATAGGAAATAAAGAAATAGTTCGAAATAAAACTGGAAGATCTTTGGTGAACAATGTTTATTTATGTTTTGTACAAGTTCTGTGCGCATGCTAAGCTGCACAGCTGCGCTACGCAAGTCTGAATGTAGAATGAGAAAAGACCGCACACGCAGCCTTTCTAAAATCAAAAATTGTACCATGTGATCGCAGTACCACAATCAACGGCGACGCAAGCATTAACAAAGCCTCCAAGCGGAAAACGAAAATGTTAATCCTTCAGGTTCTCATCCATGGAAGTGATTGGGTCCTTACCCTCATTACTACTATCAATTGTCAGTTCACAGCAAACACTATTACTTTTCACTCGCATGCTTTCTAGTTCTATTCAGTTCTGACATAGAAAACAATACACCCGCCAGTATTCTAGTTCATTGAAAGTTAATTTAGTCCTTATTACTCTGTTCAGTAGTTCACAGCGACGTAATTCTCACTGACATACTTTTGACTTGCATACTTCTTACTTTTATCCTGCTTTGGGTTGGCCCACAGTACACGTTTTTATTTTGCGCTGTATTTCAGTGGTTACGCATACACTAACAAGACTAGACTCTCAAAGCATAAATGAAGAACATGACATTAGCAAGCGCATTCACTTACTGGAAGTCATCAAAGCGCACAAGAGCCGATTAAACTACTTCAGAACAAACATTTTCGGTGAAAAAAGCTAGTGGCACGAATACTGAGATACAGCGCAAAACGAGACCGTGTAATGTACAATCAAACCAAAGCAAAATAAGGGCAAGCGCTATATTGGATGACGTCTAGTAGGGGGTACGTCCGCAACTATTACACACACATTTTATTCGACGCCAGGTATACTGTAAGTCGTTTCTGGCCAACCTGAATTTTCGTTCTTGTTTACAGATATCAATGGAACTAGGGATGGCGATTTCTGCCGAAGCTGAACTGCTCCGATCACCACAATAGAACATCTTTCTTCCAGTCACTGCGACGCGTTCGTTTGGATTGGAGCATGAAAACCTCACGACTTGCCTGCATAATCCCCACCACGGTTTTGAATGATAAATCCAACTGTACACTCTGCTGTGCCGAGAGTTTCCCTATGTTTCAACAACCTTGTTATAGCAAAAACCTCGGCGCTACTGGAGTTGGGGGGGGGGCCACTCGACAAAAGCAAGAGTCGCGCCTGATTTCAGCTTATAGGCACTCCCAAGGTTATTTTGTGCCTAGATACAGCTAACTAACTAAAAAAAACCAATTGAATTATTCTTGCAAAAGTGTATTACGAAAAACTAGCCATAACTAGTCTAAACAACCACTTACGCGTATTCACCTAAGCCTAGGGGAAGGGAATCTCCTTCTCCAAGGCTTAGGCTAAGTTAGGATGAAAAAAAAGTACGAATTTGCTTTACAGAATGGTTTTTATGCAGAATTCGAACCCGATTCGGCTAGCGCTATGGCCTCTCTGCGCTCTAGCCGTGCGTTAGAGACGCAGAGACACTACTGCAGTGGCCCCCCCGAACTCCAGTAGCACCAAAACCTCTGCATCTCCATGAAGAATCTTATTGTCATGAGAAACAGATGTTCAGGCAATTTCTAGAGGTGTGATAACATGGTGATCTTTCCACAATGCTAATTTCTATTGTGGTTTAGCAGGTTCTATGGATTCATTCGCAAGCTGTTGAACAATCGGGTAGGAATATGGAAAAGGCCTCGGATGATGTGCTGTCTCAGACTTTTGCTTTTGTGGCAGTAGTAGCAGAAAAATACTTACCACTAACATGTGGGCATCCATACAGGTGGAACATGGGAAGAATAGCAGGACTGCGTTAAGCGTGTGGCGTTTCAGTGCATGATATTCTATTTGAACATGAGGATTACTGTCAGCAATGTCTAGGGTGGAGGTTGTGGAGGCGTAGGTCGAATCGAAGCTGGCTTGTAGGCACCGTCGGAGAAAACGATGTAGGCATAGTGAGCTGACGTTAATAGAAAGCTTCACCTGTTTGGCCGGACTCGTTGTTAGAAAACTTGGGTCAATTCAAGTCGGGGGGGGGGGGGGGAGACGCAATTTTGCGTCAAGGTCGAAGCTCCATTCCCTCCCTAGACTTAGGCTAAAATTGATATCCTCTCCTTCCACATGAAAAAGCATCTGTCAAAGCATAGGTTTCATCTGCTTTAGCCTAAGCCTAGGGAGGGAAAGAAGCTCGACGTCGATGAAAATTTGACGCAAAATTGCGTCTCTCCCCGACTTGAATTGACCCGAAAACTTGTTTGGCACAATTTTCTCTTATGTATGAGAGATCAATCTTGTTTGGGTACATCATTCAAGTGACATATGGCAAGTACGGGTGAAGAACATTTTAGAAGGATGCAAACTATGCTACATAGGACTACATCTAGGTGGCGTAAGCGTCAACGAGTAAATAAATATGGCAGCAGTAAATTACCTAAATAATCATGCACAAAATAGCGGTAGATTGTGAGTTCAAGGTATAGATACTACTCGGCCTAATAATGAACTGGCAGTGGAACTGAACGTCTGCCATTGTTAAGGTAGACTAAAAGCTGAATAAAATCGTCTAGGAGGATGCGAAAGGTCGTTTAAGGTTAAGTATCGGTGCCTTATGTGTATCTTCCATGCTGACAGCTGTGTTGCAGGTCACAACCGCAATCGTTCAATTTTATCTCGAAACGTCGATAGTGGCAATAATCCCAATCCTAGCTATGGCGCCGCAGTGGCCATTCCCACTTCCTCGTCCTTCCAAGTCTGAGGAAGTCATCTCTTTTAAAGTGACGTTCGTCCACATAATCATCTATGTCTTCAACATGCAAGATCTCCTCTATCAGTGGATTTTGGATTTTTCATAGAATTATACTAATTGGAAAAAGGGCAATCACATTTGGTGGTTAAAATTTTTCTTGGAAAAATGCGAAAATTTGGGGCTATTTTTACGTACTCCTCCTTAACCTATGAGGACAGTTCGTGAAAAAACTGCTAATGCGATCATTGTAACGCAATATCGCTTTTCATTGCACCAGTTTTTATTAATAGAAAGGGATAGACACATTTACGACTACATTCCTTGAGTCCGTCATAGCAACGTAGTATTTTGCATTTAGTGAGAGGACAGTGTGGATTTTAGCCTATGTTCAGCGAGGTGCTGTGGTTGGTGCAACAAGTTGCTTGTGCACAAGAGGTTCTTCTAAAAGAAGTGATCAACTAACACCGGAGCATCGTCCCCCTCTTTAGGGCTGGGCTCACTTTTATATCTCCTCGCCTCCTATAGCAGCTCTCAACCTTAGAAAGATAACATTATATCCCGCCCAAATTACATAAAACTTATCCTTTGTAAACGTTGTGTGTGACAGAAGGATATGTTTGTCGTGCTGTCAGATGTCCACCACGCCACGAGTAATCCACTCTCCCACGCTTATCCAGCGTATTCTCTCATCATTTTGAGCCTGTTTTCTATTACCGCCCTGCTTCAAAGTTCTTACAGTCTGAACTGTAGCTAATATTGGGTCGATCAAAGTTGGAGATGGGGGGAACGCAAAGTTTTCAGCGATGTTCAAAGCTCCTTTCCCTCCTAGGCTTAGGATGGGTGCGTGGCGATTGGCCAAATCTTCGCTTCGCGGCGTCGTCAGTACGACTCATCACAGTCGTCTGGAATACCGCTCAAGACGCAATGGGCTGGAAACGTGAAGGATCCTGAAAGACTGCACGTTGGAAGCTTCGGATATTCGCTTATCTTGTTGTTGGTGCTGTTTCAACAGATAAAGTGCCAACGACTCGCACTCGCCGCGGCCGGCCACGCGAAAATTCGACCCATCGCCACAT
Organism: Trichostrongylus colubriformis; assembly: GCA_963978905.1. NCBI lineage: Eukaryota > Metazoa > Nematoda > Chromadorea > Rhabditida > Trichostrongylidae > Trichostrongylus > Trichostrongylus colubriformis. Next base: position 63,792,781 of record OZ022256.1, read on the forward strand.
GCCCGCTTAGACTGAAGCAGATGAGACAGATGTTTTTCCATGTGGAAGGAGGGAATATAAATTTTATTCCTTGCCTAGGGAGAAAGGAGCTTCAACTCCCCCCCCCCCCCCCCATTTTTATTGACCCCTCATATTAGCTACTTGAAAAGTACATATAAAATATCTATAACCCTTCAAATTAGGAACACATATGAACCAGTATGTCACTGATGGCAGATTTTGCTTCTACATGGAATATCCCTCACCAAAACTACAACACAAGGCACCCCTCACCTGCACCTGTTCCCCTACCTTGGAGATCGAATTTTCTGTTCTGATAACACTCACACTCCACGAAGAGCTGCACTGTGATTGTGACATCACTTTTCAACACGTTGTCAAACAACCAACCATTTATTGATAAACAAAACAACAAACAACTTAGCGCCTGCGATGAACTGTGCGCTTGACTCTTGGCCGAGGTGGAAGGATGATGCCATCGTACTGGAAGCATGATGAAGATGAGAGAAATATCACATCCGAGCAGTTCATCGAGCCATACCTTCTGCTGGAACCACTTGACGGCTTCATCGCGACTAACGCGATGAGATGGTCCCACGCGACCCGGGTTGCGTCTTCTCTTGGCCACACGACGGCCAGCACGATCCAACACTACATAGAAGTCCATACCATAGATTCCAATGGCTGGATCATACTTGATGCCAAGATCGATGTGCTCCTTAAATTAGAGAATAATTTTCACATGAAAAGTTGAACAACGTTCGAGTAATGATAAAAGTGACTCCAACAATTAAAGGTGGACTGGAAACAAATCATACTTGGATGCCAAATCCAAAATTGCCCGAGTCAGAGAAATTTTCCCTGTAGAGCTCGAATTCTTTGACTTTGAGTCCTTTTTCGAGGATCTCTTCGGCTTTCGGTCCACGAACAGTGCAATGCACGGCTATCTTCTCATTTCTCCTGATACCAAAGGAACGAACAGTGTATCGAGCCTTCGAGAATACAGGGGTCTGCCCAGTCAGCTGCTCCAACACCTTAATCACCTCTGCACTATATGGAAGGTCACAACAGCCATGTACATGACATCTTTACCTTCGCCGCACGAGTCAGTCGATCACCAGATTCTCCCACGCAAATATTCAGGCAAAGTTTCTGGATTCTCATTTCCCTCATTACATTCTTTGCTTTCTTTTCGCGAATCTCAGCAAGTTTTTCGGCGTCGACCATTCTGAAATTAGAAAGTGCGAGGAAAATCATGATTTTCACAATAAAACTCCTCAAAAAAGGCAAAATGGAACTCAACTATCAAATCCGTCATGATATCACAGTTTACGAAGTAGTTTTCGGGAAGCAAGAATCGAAAACGAAGAGGTGCGATTACCGCGAAACGGTGCACGACGAAAACAACTCGGCATGATTACTGTTGAGTCTAGCCTTTATGAGCAATGATTTCTTTCTAGGAAAACTAATAGAGGAATTCCAGCAAGTTAATGCGGACAGCCGACTTCCGGCGTGGATTTTTCGCCGAAGAACAAACGAGAGGAACCAAACAAGGGCAGAGCTTGCTGCAGCCTATTAATAGGAACTTCGAAAACTGAAATTGGGAACATAAAGGTCGATAAAATGGTAGGTAAAAGGTGGCAGAAAAGCACAGACATTTAACACGTCGCAGCTCAAAGACAACGCGATCGAATCCCATGAAAAACACTCCAGGCAACTCTGCGTCACTAACCAGTTTGCACTTCGTTGCAGTACACTCCATGTAGGCAAGAGACACGAATTATTGATTTCATTTCAATACACCCACTGAAACTCAGCTGGAAATCTATGCGAGATGTCCTGGGTGATACAACGAGCCCTAAATAGCAATGAGGACGGAAAGTGGTGCACAGATTTGAATGCAGCACTCTCATTCTCTGCGATGACTGTACACAAGGGTAATCGTTGCAGGACCGTCACAATTTTCGTTAAAAAAACGGTCTGCGCATGGACTATTCTGAAGCGTGGAATTTTAATATTCCACTTTTTCTTTGTGCTTTGCATTGCGAATGGTTCTGAAATGACCTCTTCGCCATTGGTCAGTGGTGAGGACGTGATGATTCGCTGTGGGACAGGACGACTTGTCTTGAACAGTAAAACTACCAAATGAAGGCCATCAAAGCCGACTAAGCCGTAGTCCCTCTGACATGTTCTGTCCTGTTCCATCGTGTCCTCAGCAGGCTTACATGAAAACAACTGGAACGCGGAAGGGCCTTTTCTCTTTTCCCTAGTCTCTCTTCCTCCTTTTTCTTGTCCTTACTTCCTATTTTTTCCTTTTGTTTTTACTTTTGCTCCAATGTTGGTCTGGCAGACGCGACTTCACGTTCTATGTCGCAAGCTGGCATACACGTAGAAAATGAAAGGATGCTACCATGACTTCATGCCTACAGTAGATCATGGGATGCTCTTTCATGTAGAAGGAGAGGATTCTAGCCCAAGTCTAGGAAAGGAAGGAAGCTTCGACGTGAGTGAAACACTTTCATTCGCGAAAAGGGCTTTCTTGTTGAAAAATGCTCCACTCTCCCACAGCATTCTTTCCCTCCCCTGGGTTGGGCTAAACTCACATCCTCGTGGACATTTTTGTCATGTCTTTACGTGTTTGTGCGCAGTTTATGCGCGATACGCTACCACCGTGTCATAGAGCGTAAAGTGCCCCAACCCCCTCTCTCCCCACCCCGGGTGGAGTGCAAGTGTTCCGACTGGTCAAGTCAGGTCAGGTTGCGCGGCGGACACGCCCATTCGCGCGCGGCGGATTGCATTCAGGTAAGTATATTTATTACACGAGGTAGAGCTCATGTGTGATGGTAGGTGAAGCCAGGTAAAAACACCCTGCCAAAGCTCCTCTAAAAGGGCTCAGGCAAATCTGGGAGAGTCCAGACGGCGAAGGACACGCCACCATTCGGACAATTTGTGAAGCGTCGCCGCGCGCGGTGACCCGATTCAGTGCCGGCCTCTAGAAATCGGAATACTTGAACTTACCCCCCCCCCCACATTGATCCTAACTTTTTCTTACTTGGTTGTTTCAATCATTTCTATATTGATCATTCGTTTTGATGTTAGGTCTCTCCTGCTGGCGTCCCCTTGAGGTTCTCAATCCATACCGATTCAAGCAACAAACAAGACACTTCAAAGACACCGGAAGGAGTAAATTTGGCAGGTTCTAGAATAATTAGAGAGTATGAAAGTAGGAGTTCTCAGCAGTGTCAGTAGAGATGACGAAATAAATCGGCGAAAATTTCGAGAAATGGGAACCCTAACCCTGCCCTCCCCTCTCCCCCTCCTCCCTCCCCCTCCCCCTCCTCATTCTTTCCCTTTCGCACCTTGCATCAGTAGCAGGTATGGTGAATGCAACAGGCGGGGGTGGTGTATGCCATTAGGACAGGAAATTCGCGTGGCCGCGTTCATCGCTCGACGTGATGGTGCGAGCTATGGGCACCATATTGTCTGATTTCTGAAGCAGTTGCACTGAGAATGAGACGTAGAGCACCGTTATCGCTTCATAACCCGTCCAATACGGCGCGCATAGCGCGCATCATCGCGTCGCAGACTGAACACCGCAAAGCGAATTTTCTGTCCTAATCCATTGAATTCGCACTCGACGAGTAACAAGGTGCTGCGTGTGCAATTTCTGCAACCTGACGAACTGCAAGCGTCACGGTAAGTCTCACCGTAGGCCAACATTGCCTCCCCCAGTGACTTTACGTAAATAAGTACCCTAATTCGTTCACAGTAAGAGGAAATATCTAAATTCGGGGAAGTTGGGATGAGCTCTAAGTAGATCTAAAATTCTCAACAAAAGGGTTCTCCTTAAGCTTAACGCGGGGAAATTATAATAGGATGAGTACCGCGTGAAATGTTGTATGTTTTCAGAGTTAACGATCGCAATGAATTTCAGGCAACAAGGCGATCGGCCGATTAGGCGATAATGATGCGCATGAACACGATCGATATGCATTTTTTTCTTTCGGCCTGATTGACGATCTATGAACAGTGCTTTAAACTTGAACAACGCCTGGCGGCAGCTGGTTGAGTAACCCTCTGCTGTGAAATAATGCAAGGCCCAAAGGTCGAACCCGGATGTGGGTGACGTTTCTGACCACCTAATGCGGCCGTCACTGTGTTGTGAGAAACAAAGCATTATACCCGGTTGCTCGTGTCTATTTTGCCGTACAAAGTTGTAAAATGCTTTCAGACCTTCGAAAACGACGAAACTGCCGAAACGTCAGGCGAAATAAAAATTTCACCTTAATAAACCTGTACGGCAGAAAATAAACACGAGCATGTGTACGAAAAAATGCCCAGGTTTCAGGAAAGGCGGACATGGAGATTACCAAGTTGCTTCAGTAGGTTGAAGCTCCGTGCCTTGTTCCGCGGTCCTGTTCCGTATTTTCTAGGTGTTTTCACCTATAAAGCGCCGGAAGCCGGCATGAAAGCAGGACTGCGGGTGATGTTTCTTATAACGAAAAAGCCAGCTGTGAGGAGATAGTCTGTCGTGAAAATCGCGTTGAAAAGCCCTCTGTAAGAGCTCTACCATGACCTTATAGTCCTTCACTTTGAGCTGCAGTGCTCCAACAGCAGAGCCCCTGCGAGAGCGGGGTAACGTGTGGCTGGTAGGCAAAGGCATAGCTTCGCCGTTACATGACTCCTCAGCGACTAGTGATGCAGAGGAGATGAGATGGAAGGTAGAAGAGGGGTCTCATTCTCGCGTTCTGGGCCCTTCATCAAGTGCTTTGCGATTCTCTTGCACTAATTAACGCCTCGACTTTCATATTCCACTGTTTTCAACAAGCAGTGGCCTGGGCCAACCGCTCCGTGGCCGCACGCGCAGTATCCATGTGTAACGGTCATGTGTTGACCTACCATATGTTTGTGAATATGCGATAACGACAATGTGCATCTTTAAGCAGCTTATCTTTATTTTCTATATTAGCAATAGAATTGATACGGTTGCAGAAAGCAATAGGAACGTGGTCGCGTGCATGTCGAAAGGCACGACAACTTATACAAGTATAAACTTTGCCTCACCGTGTAGCTACTGCGGTAAAAACACATAGAACTTGAAATGAATACATATTATGGATGGTACATAGCGATGAAGTTATGGAAGATGTAGAACAATAGATCAATCGATTTACATCAATTGTAGAACATCGTAGGCAATATGCGATATGAGAGAGACCGGATTGTAACAACATTGAAAACTCATAATGTGGGAAGAAAAATAGAAACAACCACGCGATAGGTTAGAATTCACAGCTACAAAAGGCTCAACAAATAGCCACACCAAGTCAATTAACGTCTTGCAAAAATAGTTGACAATGAAATTTGGAACTCTCTATTTCATCTGCTCATGTATAAGTTTATATGAATGATTTGCAGTTGTGTGACCCAAGCATATTTCAACTGCATAGAAAGGGCAATATCAAATTGTAAACGAGGGTATTAAACATAAAGCGTTGCATAATATGGAACAGTCCTTGATCACTGTGACACCATAATCACAACCTCAAGTCTTACACCAGAATAAGTAGAGTATTCCCCCTGATTTCGTCCCTAATGAGCAATGGAACTTCATTGGTGCAACGTTAGAACCCGAACTTTGATAGGTTTCAACTTTCTAGCACTTTCACGGAAGTTCGCAAGTTCAGATAGATCACAGAATAGTCAAATTTGACTAGGCTGTGGGGTTTCGTGACCAGTTGAGTTCCACCACAGCGAGCTTTAGCGAATGTAGCCATGCGGTTGTGCTTAAGGCATCAGATGACCGATTACTATCGAAACTCAAACATGAACAACCAGCCGAACACCATTAAGAGGTTTATGCGATATAAGATGGAAATAGGCAGAGTTAATATTGCAAGTTAAAATCAGACTCACCCAAAAATCATAATGAAAAATGAACAGGACATACACGGGCTGTTCACATCAGTGTGCACTTACAGCACGCCTTCGAACCTTGTCCTTGTCGCTTACCACTTTCGGGGTAACGGCGATTTATCTGTCGAATCAAGTCGTAGAAAACCTGAAAAGTACATTACTGTATACTAGCATGGATAGCTGAAGAATACAAAATGTTAACATAGCATCCGCCAAAACGTGGAAAATCATCAAATTTCAGTTGAGAGTTGGAATTTCTCAAACGATGGTGCACCGATTAGAATGATTTCTCGTAAGCTACAGAATTCACGTTTTTTGCGTGTCATTCAAAGGTTTATTAGACTCTAGAGAACTTACTTCGCTAACGTTGATTTTAGCTTTTGCTGACGTCTCGAGGAACGCCGATCCAAACTGACGAGCTAGATTTTGTCCCTGATCTTTACCAACAACACGTTCATCTTCAAGATCGCACTTGTTGCCGACCAGTATCATTGGAACCTAAATAATTAACACCACAACTAACGGAAAAATCAAGGCATATGAGAAGTGATTAAGTAGAAGGAAACCTCATCGGTATCTTTAACCCGGAGAATTTGATCCCGTAGATCCATCAAGTCGTTAAAGGTTGATTGTGCTGTGATCGAGTAAACTAAAACGAATCCTTGACCGTTTTTCATGTAAAGATCCCTCATCGCAGTAAATTGTTCCTGGAAACAATGGAAGCTACGTAAGCGGCTCACAACTGTTCGTGATATAAAGTGCAACAGGGTTTGTTCACAATCTGAACATGGAAATTTCCCGATTTAAAGAAACATGAACTACAGTGCTGACGTTAGGGAACATTTTCACAAACAATGATTTTCTACCCTCTTCAGAGATGCCGAACAACTTTTTGGTACTTTTACCTATCGCTAGAGGTAATGTCAAGAAAAATGTGTTACTTTGAATGAAGCGAGTGCTTCGGTGGTGAGATATCGATTACCGCTTGCAAACTCAAGGATATCAATTTCACTTCAATGAAAATGAAATTTGCAGAACTTCCGCCTCTCCAATCACTAACGAATACTTCATATAGAAAGCATATTCATGGTTCGCTTGATAGGCGCCCCGCTACCGCTTTCAAAGAGTACTCCATTAATGAACCATGAATATGCCCTCTGTAAGAAGACTTGGTTCAACGAAACTAGTTATTAGCTGAACAACCCTTCAAGGAATAAGAAAAAGCAAAAAAAAAACTAACCGTTCCTGCTGTGTCAAGAATCTCCAACATACACTGCTGCCCATCAACCTCCACTTGCTAAAAATACCAAATTCAAGATTTATACAGAAGTAATGAAGCTACTACATCCATAGTGCACACCTTTCTATAACTGTCTTCGATGGTAGGGTCGTATTTCTCTACAAAGATTCCTTGCACAAATTGAACAGTCTGAAATGAACTAGCTGCAGGAAATTTCATGACAGTAGCAATTTCAGTAATTTGTGACAGACTACTGACGAGTCTATGTTCTGTCCTGAAGAGGCTATTCATCCTTTGGAAACAAAAAATGACAACAACTCACCAACGCCGATTTTCCTACGCCACCGCTACCTAACACTACGATCTTGTACTCACGCATGGCTTCTGAAAAACAAGCATATCATATGCATATCCATTAAAAAGGAAGACGGTTTTATTGCGCAGAAGACGCTGAAGCTACGGAAAAGAAACGATCACTAGAAGGAATTAAAATAAAAGAACTCTATTCAGAAGATGCCAGGAAATAGGCAACATGTGCAACATGTTTGGTGACTAAACCAACAACTTCTTCGCCTTCCATACGAAACGTTGTTATTCATCATGTCATACCCGGGTCGCCCACGCTATATGCTTTCTGCTCACAGAAAGGTCACTCAACTTCCACACGTGAACAATCACCAACTCGCGTTCTCCTCTTACTCATTGAGCAGCCAGTGTATTTTTGACAGAAAGCCAAACAAAACTGAAGGAAGAAACGAAAATCTGAAGAGTGTTCTAGGCAATGTCTCTGAAAACTGCCTCTTCTAACTGAGAGTGCAAAATCATAAAATGATCGCCAATGCATTAGCGATTGAAAAATCGTACAGTTGCACACTCATTCCAGAAGCGACCACTAACATCACCTACGAAACGTAGAAGTCTTTTATATAAAACACTAGTCAAAGTAAATTGAAGTCGATTTCACCATCTTCAAGCACTATATCGCTTCTGTGAGCAAAACTGTAATGGAAACAATGCTTTTCGAGCTTTTTTCCTATGTCTGAAAACGGAACCATAAGCAAACTCAACAACCATGTTTAGATTTTATAGTTGGCAACAAACGGAAGCGCCTAAACGGCTTCAAAACTAGGTTCACGACCGCATTTGACAGAGTGCCTGTGCGGAGACCTCCATGATGGAGGGCGTGCATTTGGGATAACCATCCACCTGGTTCAAGGCCATAAGGCCGTTTTGAATACAGATAACGTGACATCAAACGACAAGCGTGACCATTTTGATGGGATTAAACATCTGTAAGCAGAGCGAAAAACTTTATGACAAAAGATGAAAGTCCCCATGCCTACTCCAACGGAATATCCCTTCGAATGAGGTTCTGATAGACAGGATGAAGGTGAAACAGCATTGAGACATCCTGTCTATCACAACCTCATTCGAAACTAACGCTGAAACATCAGGAAAGGTGATATTGCGGACAGGTAAGTTGTGGAAGGTGATTAATATAAGATATCCGACTTTCGCTCTTGAAAAAAGGAAAAAAAACACCGTAGAAGAGATTCTGTTAGTGATATGGATGGTAAACGGCCGCATTCAATAGACCACCTTTGACGGCGGCCGTCCATACTGGCACCATTATTTATGAGTCATTACAGGAGTGCTTGGCGCGGAACCATGCTTTTGAAGCCGATGAAGTCTCAGTGACAGAGAATGATTGAAAACGAATGAAACACGCTCTTTAAATGAAATTCAACAACCACCACACAACCACGGACTGAGTATCACCCTGTCAGGGAATGAGTCATCCAAAGAGCTAATCACACAAAAATTATCAGCAGTCGAAATAGATGAGCGAAAGAGCCAAAAATGCAAAGAAAATTTTGTTGCGTCGTGAAACTGTTGGTGTTGGTCGATATCGATCATGTGACTGAGCAAGCGCATGTGAGATCTCGAAAAGGGAATTCTAAAACGATGGTATGCCTCTTGAGACAAGTGTACAGAGCTCTCGTTCAGGACATAAGCAAACAGAACATGTGTAGCTGTTCCGAACACAAAAAGCACTTAATCCATTTGGACGTCAGGAGAAGCACAAGCTTACAAAGGGTTCACAGCAGAGCATTGCGACTAACCTTGCGTTCCAGAAATGGACTTCTCTACTTAACCCCAAAGCGGCAAAAAAGCTGCGAAGAGCAGCTGCATTTTCAAATTCGCAACTTCTCAGAGATTCCTCAAACCCGATCTAGATCATGAGCCAGCAGGAAGACGATTGTATTATGCATTTACGTTCTTAATGCGAGATACTCTTTCCAACTAATTTCACTGATATAATCATGAAGCCGTAAAGACTTCATTGAAGCAAAAGGTAGACCGTGGTGGCGCTACACTAACATGGGAAAGCATTCTACGCCTATGCATGTACGATGCACCTGCATCCATATCCCCGCACACTCAATACAAACCAATAAGGGGGGGGGGGGGGGGCAATACAGAGAAATGGTTATAAGCCAGGTGTGGAGTCAACTTAAGTACTGGTAGGGGAACTAGCTCAATAATGGAAGAACCAATTCGATTCCTAACAGAATGGAGTCACCGCAGTTTCCATAGCATTCAGATAATTGACTTGGTTGTACTGGTAGCTATTAGGTCTGTGCAGAGTAAATGGCCAAAACATAACTGGCCATAACTTCGCTCAGACACAACATTATTTGCTGAAATAAAAACTATTCGAATCTACAGAATCTTGCCAACGATCTGATAAAAAAATATGCCATCATGATAAAATTCTGGATTGTGAAAATTAATAAAGTAAGTCAAGAGTGGCATTTTTACCCTACATTTTTTCTGGCGCAGGTTTGCATCGAGATCCCGGAAAAAACTGATAATCCGTTGGGGATAGGTCTAAGGAATAAGTGGGGTGAGGGATAGTCTCGATGCATAATTGCATCATTTTCTACTGGGTGCGCAAAACAACGCAAAACCCCACAGTTCGCAAGTCACCCGGCAGAAACTGATCGAGACTCTCCCTCACCCCCTTATTCCTCAGACCTATCTCTGACGAATTACCACTTTTTTCCGGTTCTCGATGCAAACCTGGGTCAGAAGGAGTTCGCCGAAACGATGCATGTTGAAAATGCCATCGTTGACTTTATTAATTTTCGCAATCCTGAATTTGATCATGATGGCATATTTTCTTTACCAGATCGTTGGCAAGGATGTGTAGATTCGAATGGTTTTTATTTCGACAAATAAAGTTGTGCTTGAGCGAAGTTATGGCGTTTTGAAAAAAGTGGTCCGTTTTGGCCATTTATTCTGCACAGACCTAATATAATTTGCGTGCCAATCTTACATGAAAAACTAATGAATCTATTACAGCCACTCCCAAGAACTCTTACATTTCAGAGCGATAGAACTTCAAAACCCATCGATCCTTCTACATACATCCCACTAACCGCGAACATTACAATAACATTTTCACTTTTGAAGATCCTTTCACGCACTCATAGCCATAAGTATGGCACCCCATGCTATAACATTGACAACTAAGGAATCCCGAAAAATGTATTGGTGGTCACACCCTAAAATGCATGCGAGTTCCCAGAAAAACAGTCCAACATAGCGTGACAACTACGACGGTTGCATTGGTGCTCCAGCATTGGACCGACCGACAATAGACGTATAGGCGAAAATCGATCGGCAGTGAGCGGGAAGAAGAAGGGAGCGAAAAAACAAACGAAAGATCGGCTGCATGAGAAAACATTAGCATGGTGCCTCTGCTTACCATGCTCTACGTGACCAGCGAAAACAGGAAAAATACTTTATTCGATAAAGAGTAAAAGCAGAAGGAACATGGATAGCCAAGAGGCTTTCGAGTTTTTTTTTCACAGAAATGTGACTGTACTAACTGTATGATCAATGCGGAATGTGTACGTACCGTGCGTCATTTGAAAGAACAATCAGACTAACGCGAAATGAACGCTGAACAACAAACACGTCACGGGGAGTTCTTGGTCAGCACAACCAACAACAAGACGCCAGCGATTCGATACGCTTGCAAATGATTGATGAGTTTACACAGGCAATTAGCAGGCAAGTTAAGTGAAGGGCAATACGCCCACGAGCGCGCATTTTTCGAGGACCATGCGGTGCAACAGAATCAGCGAAAGCACTCTCAAAAATTTTAAAGGCCAATGTCAGACTTCGCGATTTTGCGATGCAGCGGTTCGTATACGATGTCTAACACTATCAGGAGGGACCTTACGCATATTATTGTTAGAGTGCACCGCGATGGGTAGTTAATTCAAACAATCTCGCTTTTTACTTAACGAATCGCTAGTGAGTGGGCACAGGAACAACACCGTCACGTGGAATCGATCGATTCGAAGAACTGAGCTCTGGTCCTATGCGGGTATGAGGGGATACGAGGGGAGGGGGTATATCAAGCGAAACGAAATTAATCCAATTTCAGAATATTTCGGATTAGCGAAGAAGTATTCGTGGTCAAGCAACTTAATCCTCATCCCAGCGAATTCGAAGTGAGCCATAATATCGGCAAAAATATGATGGAATGATTTGAGTCAAGTGGGTGTGGATTTTACCAGCTTTGTGAGGGAAGAAGCTCGAGGGTAAAGATCCACTTTGGCCCTTCCCACGTATTAGTACCGCCTGTTTATCGGCAACAAAACAATTTTCTTCCACATTTTTTTCAAAAGTTCCAGATGTTTTAATGGGGAATTGTGGCATTTTGACTTCAAAATCACCAGAAATGAAGAGCAGTCTGCAAAAAGTACCCATTTTATTATTAGAGGCAGACAATCAAGGCTGTAGGACAATGACTGGATCAAGGTTAATGGAAGACTCATGTCAAAGTAATTTTGAGCAGTGAAAGATCCATAACGACACCACTGCGATTAGGTGGAATGAGTGGCTACGACACAAGGTCGCATCTATTACAGTCTCACTCTATGCCAACGGAACAGTTGCATGAATACCACCAAGGTCATGTAATATTATATCCACAGCGAAAACACATTGGCGACTTCCCCAACCCAGATCAATGAGTGACGTTTCGGAAAATGTATAGACAACACTGTTTCGAGAGCCATTTACTTTTCAAAGGAAGCAGAGACTATGCACAAACTAGGGGGGGTCACATATTTGGTCCATTTCGGGTCGAATCCACTCCCAACAAGACACCGAAATAAACCAAATGAGGTGCGAGCACGACACGAAGAAAAGATTGTGGGGCAGGAGACCGTGCTGTGGACCTGTTAGGAAGAGAAAGGGAAACAAAGTGAATGAATCTTTTCTGCCCTTCTCCTACCATACCGACAACAGCATCGAAGCAAAGTTTCCAGTATATGACAACACTATTCGCTTAAGCCATTCAAACCATCTAATCTCATGGGAACCGCTAGGGAACTGCGACTAACCCTCATGTTATGTACTGAAAAAAAAACTATTGACGATTGATATCGGCCAATAGCTAAAAAATTGTTGAATCAAGTGCAAAAGAAACGCGAATAACGGTAAACAGTAAAATTTTATGAGTACATAGGATGCTATTTGATTCGGTTGGCATGGAATATCTCAAAAACTCAGAACAAGATAACAGATTCACAAATGCAGGGCACGACATACTAGAGAGACTCACCATTGTCCAGCGCAATAGTGCGCTTTCGTTCCCAGTACTTTCCAACGAAACTTACGTTTTATAGTTCACGCAACTATCAAAGAGAAAGTGGAGGAGACACAACTGGTCAAATCAAGTCGGGGGGAGACGCAACTTTGCGTCAAATTTTCACCGACGTCAAAGCTTCTTTCCCTCCCTAGGTTTAGGCTGGAGCAGATGAAACCTATGCTTTGACAGATGCTTTTTCATGTGGAAGGAAAGGATATCAATTTTAGCCTAAGCCTAGGGAGGGAAAGGAGCTTCGACCTTGACGCAAAATTGCGTCTCATCCTGACTTGTCTTCTATTACATGAAAAAGCACGGGAGACGGTCGTTTGGCGCGGCCCCTTGGAGCTAATTTGCCAATGGGGCACTGCCAAAGCTCCTCCCCTAAAAAGGCTTAGGTAGATCTGGGAGAATCCGGACGGCCCATGCGCCCCATTGGCAAATTAGCTGCAAGGGCAGCGCCAAACGACATACACCCAAAAGCACCAGTCTCATTTGCTTTAGCCTACGCCTGAGAAAAAAAGAGCTTCGACGTTAGTGAAAATTTTCCAGAGTGAAATATGAGAGATGTTCTGAGGGATAGACAAAAAAATTATGTAAAAAGAATGAAAAGCTTGGAGCGCCTGAAGAGGAAGGGCGCGACGCCAAAACAACCTCGTGCATTGCCGCGCGGCTGCGCAGCGTCCGCTAGCAGTGGGGCGTAGTTGTCTATATTGAATGCTTCAACAATGCAGCTTATAAGCAAATAGCCTACGAAAATTGAATTCGCTGTGCTGTGTTCCACGTGAAACTGCAATTTTGGTGAGGAGACAGATCTTCTTTTTTTCTAAAGATGGCAACTGTAGCAGTCGTGCAGGATAACGTCAAGGTACTGAAGTTTGTTGTGGAAGTGTTCGCAGAAATTTGTCTTAAGTTTGTTTGTTTCTAGATGATTTTGGATTTGATTGGCGATGCGTGTAATAAGTCTGCGTTGTCGAAGAAATGTAGACTTGTAGCTGTATCGAAAACGAAGCCAATAGAGCTCATAGCTGGTTGTTATGCAGTGGGACAACGACATTTTGGGGAGAATTATGTTCAGGTGAGGTCACATAACTCAGGTTAGGGGTCTATTGAAGTCGGGGGAGACGCAACTTTGCGTCGACGTTTCACCCACGTCAAAGCTTCTTTCCCTCCCTAGGCTAAGGCTAAAGCAGATGAGACCTGTGCTTTGACTTATGCTTTTTTATGTGGGAGGAGGAGATATCCATTTTAGCTTAAGTTAGGGAGGGAAAGGAATTTCGACCTCGACGCAAAGTTGCGTCTCCCCCCCCCCCGACTTTATTTGACCTCAGGTTAGAATCCAGTCTGATCTTGAAAGTGAAGTATATTTCTATTATGGTTGTACTTAACAAATACTGAAAAATCTACAGTCTCAAAGTGATCTGCTCGCCGTCCTATCTGCGACGTAGATGCTTTTGGAGTTGGGGGTTGGAGTTGAAACAGGGCATCGATTTATTGACTTTGGCTCAGTCTAAAAAGTGTATGCTCAAATTTCCATAGTTGTGTTGATTAGGGACTAGACCGCACAGTAGTTCACTGTCTCCAATCTTTAGGAACTGGAGGAGAAATCGCATTCCCTTCAACATCAATGCCCTGAAATCAAATGGCATTACATCGGCAAAATCCAATCGAACAAGGTATGGTAAGGCTGTGGTCTATGCTTCAACATATACAATTAAAACAGTGTTGCACTTCCACCCTTTTCTCAGTTTTCGTTATAACCAATCATATCGATGCTGTATCGTTTAGATTGGCAAGATCTGCTCGTCGCCTTCTCTTTATTGCGTTGAAACCATCGAATCTGTGAAGCATTGTGATCTGTTTAATCGGGAAATGGAAAAACGGCAAAGCATGCTTGATGTCCTTGTTCAAGTGAACACAAGCGCTGAAGACCAAAAAGGAGGTGCCTTCTAACTTCTCCATAGATTTTTTGGTCTATGTTATCACTTTTTTGTATAAGTATTGCCTGTTTAGGGCTGTCGATAGATGATGCTCCTGATCTTGCCTGCTATATAACAGACAATTGTTCTAGCTTACGATTTTCCGGATTTATGACTATCGGCTCATTCACAAACAGGTAAGCTCTTTCATTTGAACGACGAAGTTTTTGTTTGGTGTGACACAATTAATACTTGGTGATGTTATGCAAAAGCCTATTTAGTCACGTCGTGCCAAACCCCGACTTTGATCGGCTATATAAAGTAAGGAAGGCATGGGCGACCAGAGTGTCGCGATCCCCTGATGAGGTCGAGCTCTCTATGGGTATGTCCGACGACTTCGAAACAGCAATCGCACAAGGAAGCACAAGTGTACGTGTTGGCAGTAAAATATTCGGTCCGAGATTGTACAAGTCCACATAAATGGTACACGAACTGTGAGCAGAGTAATGCCAAATGTTGCACAGTCCTCGTCAATGGGTCCTCTACGATCCTCTGTCGGCAGGCAAGGCCGGTGGTGTTTGGTGCGGATTCGCCCATCAGTCTGCAACTTGCCTAGGACGTTCGTCGCTTTTGAGTATTCACCAGCACATTTTCTTAGTCTCGCCACCTTGCTACCGGCCATTGTAAAGTCTTTATTGATTAACTAAGATTTTCACGAGGTGTTAAGCAGAGTTAGTCCGATATTTAGAGCAGTGGTTTCTCATATTACCCATTGTGATTGTGATAGCAGTTTTTTTGGAATGATGTTTTCGATATTTTTGTGCTACTCCCGAGTTTCTTATTCCCATGTTTGGTCTCTCATGCTGCTTTTGTAGGATGACACCGGTCAACAAATAAATTCCTTAGCAAAGCTTTATGGTATGGTGTTGCCGTTATTGTCTCGGCTTGAAATTTTAGCGATATCATTGCGTTATATTCCGGTATGAAATTCGATGTTTCTTCTACACTCCCATTACTGTTCAAGATTTCTTTATTCAAGGAGGTGAGCAGCAATGCCCTTTGTCAAGACGCACTTCTCAATTCCTTTGAGTGAACTTAGACGCCAGACGACACCAAGCAAGGCACAAGAGACTGGTGGAAGTAATTTTCGACCAGTTTGTGAGTTATTCAATATTCTCGAATCTATCAAACTACAAGTCATTCAAGAGTAATTTATATTGATGTATGAAGTAATATTGCTGTTGAAATCAATTGCTTAGGTCTGAAATGTTGCGTTTTCGAAGGCCCTCCAGGTTCAGCTTACGCAGAGTTCGGTGAGACCAAAGTGCTTGCAAAGGTGTAAGTTGAAATCATCCTCAATTTCTAGCATGCATTATGAGAGTAATCTGATTTATGCTCGTATCTAGATATGGTCCTACCGATGACCCTAATGGCGATTCGAACGCGGCATCTTTATCGGTTTGTGTCGTACCGTTCTGTTTCTCACCCCTACCTACGTAACTTCTAAGCTTAATTACTTTTGTATTTAAAGCTGAAGATGAAGGGTCTTACAAGCTCAAGTCCAATAGCCTCACAGGTCCTTTCTGTTATCAAGACGTGTGTAATGGTCCACAAATACAGCCAGTGTTCCTTTGAAGTCGAGGTATGCTTCCTTGCAACATATCATTCATAATTTATGTTTTTTCTTACCGCTCAATCAAACCGTAAATGGAAGTAATGAGGGAGACCGCTTGTAAGGAAATTTTCGTTCAGTGAAGATCGAAAGTGCCCATGTGTTTTCTGCTACTAAAATATGTAACTGCCAATCGTTGCAGGTAACAGTGTTAAACGACGATGGTGGATTGTTACAGTGTGCGTTGATGGCAGCAACCCTTGCCCTGGCAGATGCTGAAGTTCTTGTTAGTTGATCACATATAAACATGTATAATTGTTTAACTTGGGGTATATGTCAGAAGTGTTGTATTAACCAACAAGGTCACCCTATCGTGGAAGAATCCTTGGTAGGGAAGTCCACTGTTGAATGAAAGGAAGTAAGGCGCGACATACGGTAGCATCTTGGAGCGACGTTTGAGAAAAGAGTCGGTGAAACGCAAAAATTTTTTTGCTACGTTGTGCGACCGTTCTTGAAATTTAACGACAGTGACAATACCTCTAGGTATAGTAACTATAATACAAACTTAAAATTCGTATTTTTAAACAGCCATCCATAACGATTTTGTTTCGTTGATTCATCCTGTTTCTTTCAATGTTTGAGTGTTTTTGTAAAAAACCCCCACTTTTGTTTTAACTCGCTTCTGTCTGAAGTGCCCAAACAACGTACCGCTGCTTTTGCTCGCTCCTCATTGGGACTTCCTAGTATCTTCGATTTCATCCTATCAGTTCTGAAACTTACTCGAATTGATAACCGCGCCTCTGATGTGTTTTTTTTATTTTTTTAAAACCGCTCAGGTACTGGACGTTGTGGTAGCAGCGCACGTTGCACGTACCCCTTCTGGTGATTGGATTGTGGATCCCACTTCTGAGCAGATTGTTAGCGGCTCCTCGGAGTGCACCTTAGCACTGATGCCAAATCAAAACCAGGTTTGTGCTGAAGTTCTTACAAAAAAAGTTGCCTTGCTTAGCTCGACTTATGGTTTCCATATCGTTTAGATAGTATGCTGTGATATACGAGGAGGACATCTTACAAGCCCTCAAATAGACGAATTTATAACCTTTGCCACCGACAAAGCAATGAAGCTTTATCCGGTGTTACGGAAAGCGCTATTAAATACTCTTTCTGTAGAGGGTTCAAGCAATTGTTGAGTTATTGTTTACCGTTCCTGCCTGTACTGATGATTGTTATTTGGTGATTATGTCACGAAACCATGGTTTACGTCCATTTTTGCATAGTTGATCCTCATCTTCCACAATGAGTTGAGTTGTTTTGTTATAAATATGTTGTGTTTGTTGTTGAATATAAATTCTTTGAATGTTCGACGCGAATAGTGTGAGAATACAGTACAAGGCGGCATGCTGGGTCGGTATGCGTCGAAATAACATTTATGTGGGGCCTATACCTAAGGAGAAATGGGAGCGAAGGGGAGATAAGCCGGGTGTGTGGTGGCGTGTAGTGACAGGTGGTGTACACCCCACTCCCATGGTGCGGGGATCAAATCGTTGGATGCGTTGAATGATCGCATGCTCTCTTGCTTACGTAACATGCAAGTCTATGAGGCTTATGGCAGGGTAGAAAGGATATAGGAATCGAAGAGATGGCTGCGGAGCCGGATGTTCTCCGTCTTCTTCACTACTCCCTTGATGGTCTTGAAGGCTTCCCAAGCCGCTCTTTTCCGTCTGCTCAGCTCTGTGCTAAGTCGTTCTATTGACTTCCCGACCCAGGTACGCATAGCTGAAGCAAGTGACGTTCGTTTCATTGAGCGTGAATGGTGCATCAGGTAACAGTCCCTTCCTCATGAACAGCGTGTTCATCAGGTTCATCTGCAGACCGGTTTTTACACACTCGCAGTTGAAATCGGGCATTCGTTCCGTTTGCTGGTTGTCGGTGTTATAAGCACAACGTCGTCAGCGAAGCGGAGGTGGAGTAGATGCCGGCCTGGTCCTTCACTCCCATACGCCCACGCCTTCCCATTCCAACCGACACATGACCTTCTCAAGAGCACAATAGCGAAAAGTTCAGGCGAGATGGTGTCGCCCTGTTTAACCCTCTATTTACGTCAATGACGGCCTCCTCGTAGGATGCGAGATTCTGGGCATGAAGTTGTGGTAGAGCTCACTTCGTGAGCTTCTTGCGTACTGAGCAAACACTTGCTGGTTTCCCAGGGCTTCGATAACCGCTTCTGTCCAACGAAGTGAAGACTTCCTTCAGATCGATGAATATGAGACATAACGGCCTCTTACACTATCGCGATCCTTCAATGAGCCTAGTGACCGTGTTGATGTGATCGACTGTACTGAACCCTCTCGGAAACCCTGCTTGCTCGCATTGCTGTCCTTGGTCTGAAGTTCCACCAATCCTATTCAAGATGACTCCAATGAAGAGTTTGTAGACAACAGACAGCAGGCAGATTGGGCGATAATTGCCGGTGTCGTGTGGATCTCCCCTCTAATACAGCAACACACTCCTGCTCGTTTTCCACGAGGTGGGTGCGCATCCCGAGAGGTAACGTGTGAAGAGTGGGGTCAGTGTTTTGACGATAACTGTCGGGAAATCCTTCAGTTGCTCCGGTCTAATCCCGTCGGGGACGGATGCTGCACGTTTGTCGCCGACGAAATGGCGTGTCGGACTTCGTAAGGAGAAGGGTGGAACGATATATTCATCTTGCTTCAGATTGCTCCTAGGCAGTTGGACATGGCTATCGAAGAGATCCGAGGAGAGGTCGTACATGACCTTTCCCACTGCCCGCTGTTAAGCTAACTAAAGCTGGAGACCGGTCACTTTGGTCCTATAACTGGCGAAACTTCGACGGACATTGCGGATGCTTCCCCCAGCCTCTGCTGCTTCAGCCAGCACTGCTCTCTTCTCTCCTTGAGATTTTATTTTGTCGCTTCTCTGCACTGCTTCTCAAGTGCACACGTCTGCTGCAGCTGGAGATCGCCTGTGGCTCGTGCGGCTCCACGCTGGCGTATGAGCTGGAGTATTACGATGAGCGACGCCTCTTGGTGACTTTCATACTGCTCTTCTGGCACTATCGTAAATATGCTCAACGAGCCGGTTGTACTCGTCGTCGATGTTTTCGATAACGGAATCCTCTCATACACCTGTGAGAGAAACGAAGTGTTCCTAGTTGATGACTGTCTTGTCTTGGGTCTTCGCTCCTCGAATTTCGCGGCTCTATCTCCACGTATCGGAAAGAGGAATTTTGCGCAGACGAGTCGATGGTTTGATCCCGTATAGAACTTCGGAACAACAGCGACATCCGTCAGGCACCGCCACCGATTGAAGATGACGTGGTCGATCTCCTTGAGGAATTGTGCTCCGGGTGACTCCCATGTCCATCGTAAATGAGAAGGCTCGTGGAGTGAGTTACCATGGACGGAGTTGATTAACATAATAAACTCACACAGCGTTTCACCCTGCTCATTCCATTCCGCTCCGTGAGTCCCGATTTTAAGTTGATTATCCGTTTTTTCAGGGCCGATCTTGGCATTGAAGTCGACAACGATGACCTCGAAGAAGGTATGGTCTTCCTTTTGAAAGTTGTCGAGTTCCACATAAAATGCTTCGAGCTCGTCCTTGTCGTAGCTTGATGTTGGTGCGTAGCGACGAAGATGGTCAAAGCCGGGATTGAAATGGATCTTTTCAATCGCAATCGTCCGATTCGGTTTGTTAGATTTTCATACTTCTTCGATGTTCATGGCCAAGTGCGTGTTGACGAGAACGCCCACACCGCCAACCCCTCTCCATGTTCCAAGGAATAGTTCTTCTCCATTCTCGTAAAAGGCGTGTACCGGGGCGATGCCTACTCGTCTCTGTCAGTGCGATGACGTCGTATTTGATCTTCTTGGCTTGCATGATCAGATCTTCGATACTCGCTTCCATGCAACGGTTGCAGAGCACAGATCGCCATCTTATTCCTACTCGATTTAGGCAGCCTGCTATAGTCCTGAGATTTTAAGAGCTTTCCTGAGCGGTCCTGGCCAGCGCTCCGTATTTGCGGTTTGCTCAGATTCAGGGGAATGAGGCCCATAGCCGTTGCTGTTTTCAGCAAGATGAAGACCTACAGTAGCTTTTCAGGCTCTATCATTCGGGCTGGGTATACTTCGTGTAGTTAGCCAGGCTATCGCAAAGTTGACTTGGGATTTATTTGTTGGAAGCGACCCCGGACCCTCTCCCATGTACCTCACCGTCGTTGGAATACAAGTCCTTGGCTGGATCGTATGCAGGATAACGACTGCACCATACAAACGTCCTCACACGTATGCAGAAACGTCTGCATGGATACAGAGGGTGTGAATCCAGCATAGCAGAAACTCCCCTAAAACCACCCGCTCTTAGGGCAGGTGCACGGTGGCCTGGTTTGCGGTTAGTACCCTATCCGCCACCTGGGGTCGCGCCACCTCGCCTTGCCACCTAACACGTTCGAGATCCTTCAGCGAGGGAAGTCCCTAGTGAAGGAGATCCGAGGAAACAATTGAATATACCCTCAACAATTCTTTACGCTGAGCAACATTTGAATATACCTTTACCAATGTTCTACGCCGTGCGGTCA
The DNA here is from genome assembly GCA_963978905.1 of Trichostrongylus colubriformis. Lineage (NCBI taxonomy): Eukaryota > Metazoa > Nematoda > Chromadorea > Rhabditida > Trichostrongylidae > Trichostrongylus > Trichostrongylus colubriformis. The sequence continues at coordinate 63,813,733 of OZ022256.1, forward strand.
CGTTAGTGACATTTCACGCATTCCCCTCCCCTCCCCCCCCCCTCCGATGCCGATTATTTGTAGAACTTCTCGAAACTTTCGAGCTCGTTTTGAATCTCTTCTACCTCTCTGTAGTTGTCATCGATATCTTCGGGTAGAATGTATAATGCTTTATCGTGGTTTTTCAATCCACAGTAGCTGCATCTTTAATTCCTTTCCTGCATTGCTCTGTATCATGGTGGCTATCCGGACAGAGTCGACACTGTGCACGTTCTTTCCTCGACTTCACGGTACATAAGGAGGGCAGCTATCTGAATAGTGTTGTCCATTTACGAGCCAGAATGCGCAATGCGCAGACCAAGTTCTGGTCTTTGGACCTCATCTGATCCACTCTGCTGATTTTTCTTTCCGGTACGGTCGCCATTTCTTTGAATATGCCTTGATTAGACTATTCGCTCTTCAATTTCGAGTGTCTTTTGATCTTTTCCTAACGCCTTTGCTTTGGAACGGTGCCATCATCATCAGAGTCCAAGATGGAACTCGTCAATGTCATGTATCCATATTCTTTAAAAAAACGTCGTTCGGTAAACTTAGAAAGCCTTCTTCGGGCTGCTGTTCGGGACCATTCTTATCCTCTAAGGGCGCTTGTTCCCAAAGCTCTTGCGATTCGCTTGGCTTTGATGATGTGTTGTGCATTTCCAGGAGTTTTTTGAGTTATTCAATCATTCTTTTGTTCTGGTTGCTTATTTTCCCTTGGAGCTGCATGTGTTTTGTTCCATATCCTCGTGCACTTCTATGTTCGTCTGTTTAATGGAGTCGAAAGCACTTTTGTGATGATGCGCTTCCTTAACTTCATTTCCTATTCGGTGCGTGAGTTCTTTCAGGATGTCGATTTCCCAAAAAAACAAAATCTGCTGGGAAGTGAGGCTCCAGTATCGCACCCTGCTCGCTCTCTCTGAAGGAGCTTTTTCGGGAGTTTTCAATTGCACCACATCAATATTCCTTCAGCTGCAAGGAATTTGTCCAAAGTGCTGGAAACTTCGATTTGTCTAGCTTGCTTCTATAAAAAGATGCCTTCATGTCTGTAAAATATCGAGGGCTATTCCGCCGACGTCAGCAAAGCTCACAAAAAGACAGCCAGACGTATCAATAGTACCGACTGATCCGATAAAATTTCTGATCTTGCACTGAATATTCTCTTTCGTTGGAAATATTGGGCTGCTTTTGAGACACGCACTTTTGTGCCGTACTTCTTCGACTAATTTGCGCTCTTTGGCTTGTCTTGTGGCGAATTCTATTTCATGCTCTCTTGCTGCCATACTAAAACAGTGACTTTGGGTGATGAAGCGTATTGAATTTTGTACTCCTTCTTCTTACTATTTTATGACCTTTCCCAATTTTTTCGTGTAACTCTATCTTCGTCCACTTTCCTAGGATTAGATTGCTATGCACTGAGTGAGAAACATTGTAATTTTCAATGACTAGATTGTTGCTTCCATATATACCGCAATCAACAGGCTGCCTCTCTAGACGTGGCAAGGTCACCATATTTGATCGCCTTCTGTTATCACTCGAATATTTAGTCTGGAACATATATATCATGCTTTGATGCTCTCTAGTGCTCTTTCTACACTCGCCTTTGTACTCGTAGTTCGAGCAAGATCTGATTTGCTCCCGAATAGTAGGCTGCACACTATTGACCACAAAAATTACAGCCGGGGTCATTACCATTTTTAAGTGGAGTGATGAGGGTCACGTTTCTCAAGATCGCGACGCTATGTACTGAATATTGCTTTGATCTCGGTTATGCTTCACCATGTTACTGGTCGTTTTCTTCGAGCTGATGTTATATCGGTTTTTGAAGGATTCTGGCGCACTTTGGCTTCTTCATGAAGCCTTTTCTTATTGTAAATCTTCGCCGTGATCTGCAATTTCTATGTGTGAGCTGGTTAATCAGGCGTCGGAGTGTCCGCTTACTACGAAGAACCTCCGCTTCCCGCACCGCTCCTTCACTGCTTGGAACCAACATAGTGATACGTGCCATCTTCAAGTGTTCCCTTTCTGGTGTGAATAGCTCAGACGAACTATGGCTCCTTCTCGAATTTCCTTTGTGTCCCACGTTTATCATCAATGCTTCTTCTATGTAGATCTTGGAGAGTAGTCAATTATTGCTTCTTCCATATCTCCCAGAAGCGTCCTGTCAAGCTGTAAGATGACTTCACTACTCTTTGGGCTTGCAACCTGGTCCTATGCACATGCTTCCTGAGGAGGTAGATAAGTGGAATCAGTGTTATCTTGATCATGGAACATCATATACCAGTCGGGTTGGCCGGCTGACGCCGGCCAACCCTCGTGGACTCGGATTGGCCGGCTTCGCCGGCCAATCCTCGTAGGGGCGGCTTCGCCGCCCCGGCAGGGTGGCTTTGGGGCTTTCTGCTTTGTAGCGAGGAGCGACTCTCGGCTCGCCGCTAGCGCGGCGAGCCGACTTTCGCATGCGCGCTTCGCGCGCATTGCAGCAGGAATAGGCCCTGTGTATAGGGAGCGCACATTGCAGCAGGGAACGGATAATATGCGACTTGTATATATTGTGAGCAAACCTCCAACGATCATCGGCTTTGGTTGAAACTAAGAGACACCACACCCATCTGTAACCCCTTCCCCACTGAAGGCAAAACCCTTTGAAGAAAGGCAGGATTCGATCCGAACACAAAAATAGAATTGAAGCACTTAGTAGTACCAAAGTAAGGAAGATGGATCGAAACGGTCAAAAAAATCCAAGAAAGAAGACCCCCTTCCCATCGTTGATCCAAGTGTGTAAGGCACAATCGCAGAGGGGCGGCCACGCTAAAAGGAGCGGCAGCAGTTGGAGGTGTCTCATCGTGAGCGCTGAGGCGCTCCGTAGTAGTTGACTTTTGAGGATTAAAAGTTTCGAGAGGACGTGCATGTATCAGTTCTATAAGAAACATTGACCTTAACTGATTGCCGAGAGATACACCTGATAATAACACACCACTCCCTAATGGTAACCGAGAACAAACAGTCACTTTGTGAGTGTGGTACCAATATTGCATTTATGGCCGGGCTAGGCTTAGAACTTATGTACTCTATACACAGGGGGTTGACGTGTACAGAGTACATAAGTTTGGTGGGTTGACTCCTACCCAATCCTAACCTGCCCGACCTCCACACACCCGTACCCAATTTGCCTCTTGTGTGCTCCCTCCATTTTGGTCAGTCCCTCCCCAGTCCTTACGTGCGCGACTTCAACAGACCCTTTCCTAACTTGCCCGATTTTCAGCACTTGAGCGAAGACCTGAATTCGTTTACTCATCGATTTCGGCGCGAGCCCAGCCCATGATGGGCGGAGGTAGGCTTAGAATTTATGTGCTCCGTACACTTATGTTTTCCTCTACGCTATTCTAACTTGCCCTACCTCTACAGGCCCGTTCCTAATTTGCTTCTTGTGTGCTCCCTATATTTTGGTCTGTCCCTATCCAGTCCTTACTCGCACGACTTCAACAACCCTTTCCTAACTTGCCCGATTTTCGGAACCCAGGCGAGGACTTAAATTGGAGCACCCATCGGTTTCGGCGCAGGCCCCCCCATGGTGGGCGGAGTTAGGCTTAGAACTTATGTGGTCCGTACACTTGGTCCCTACCCAATAATAACCTGCCCGACCTCCACAGCCCGTGCCTAATTTGCTTGTTGTGTGTTCCCTTTACTTTGATCAGTCCCTCCCCAGTCCTTACATGACTTTACACGCGACTTCAACAGACTCTTTCCTAACTTGCCCGATATCCAACACCTGAGCGAGGACCTAAATTCGTTTATTCATCGATTTCGGCGCAAGACCCGCCCATGGTGGGCGGAGCTAGGCTTAGTTCTTATATGCTCTGTACGCTTAGGTCAGCCCCTACCCACTCCTAACTCGCGCGACCCCCCAGGATACAGTTGAGATGAGGCCCTACCGAGTCTTACTTGCCCGATCCCTACAGGCCCACTCTTGATTTAGCCGATTTTTTCAACCATTTCTGCGCAAGCCCCGCTCACGGTGGGCGGAGCTAGGCTTAGTCCTTAATGAGCTCCGCACACTTTGGTCAACCACTACCCATCCCCAACTTGCCCGACCTCTCCACGTTGCCAGTGAGTTGAGAGTAGATTATGTGACAAAAAACGGACACATGCACACACACACACACACAAACACACCAAACTTCTGGTTTTAGCTTGCCTCTCATGTGCTCCGTCCATTTTGGCTTACCCCAACCCATCCCTAACTTGCCCGACCTCTACAGGTCCATTCCTAGCCTGCCTGATTTTTGGAACCTGAGCGTGGACTTAAATTTGAACACCGGCAGTTTCCGCGCAAGCCCCGCTCACAGTGGGCGGAGCTAGGCTTAATTCTTATGTGCTCTGTGCGCTTAGGTCAGCACCTACCCAATTCTAACATGCCCGACCTTTCCAAACAGCAGTTCAGTTGAGACATCATAACAATGAGATAGGGGTGTATGTGGTGCAGACAGGTTGTAAATGGTTGACGGTGGAGTGTGGGAGTGACATGGGTACCCTCGGTGTATCCCTAGGTAATGTCTCCTTTCCTTACCGGCCCATCACAACACAGCTGCGTTGCCATTCGCCTTTCGAGGCTCCTTATCAGCCCTTATCAGTTGCTATCACTTCCGTTCCTTCACCATTAATGTCCCCTTACCACCCCTACATTACCTTAAAAATTCAGGATCCCAGCTTTGCTGCGACGCGGAAAGGAATTTCCCGCCATTCGCCTTTCGAAGCTCCTTATCAGCCCTTATCAGTTGCTATCACTTCCGTTCCTTCACCATTAATGTCCCCTTACCACCCCTACATTACCTTAAAAATTCAGGATCCCAGCTTTGCTGCGACGCGAGATATGAATTTCCCGCCATTCGCCTTTCGAGGCTCCTTATCAGCCCTTATCAGTTGCTATCACTTCCGTTCCTTCACCATTAATGTCCCCTTACCACCCCTACATTACCTTAGAAATTCAGGATCCCAGCTTTGCTGCGACGCGAGATATGAATTTCCCGCCATTCGCCTTTCGAGGCTCCTTATCAGCCCTTATCAGTGGCTATCACTTCCGTTCCTTCACCATTAATGTCCCCTTACCACCCCTACATTACCTTAAAAATTCAGGATCCCAGCTTTGCTGCGACGCGAGATATGAATTTCCCGCCATTCGCCTTTCGGGGCTCCTTATCAGCCCTTATCAGTTGCTATCACTTCCGTTCCCTCACCATTGATGTCCCCTTAACACCCCTATATTATCTTAAAAATTCAGGATCCCAGCTTTACTGCGACGCGAGATATTATGCGGTGAGCGGACAGACAGACACACATACAGACAGACAGACAGACAGACAAACAAACACACCAAACTTCTGCTTTATATATAGAGTATGATGATGATAGAGTATGATTCCATTCCTTACTTGCCTCATGTGCTCCGCACATTTTGGCCTACCCCAACCCATTCCTAACTTGCCCGACCTCTACAGGCCCAATTCTAGCTTGCCTGATTGTTGGAACCTGAGCGTGGACTCAAATTTGAGCACCGGCAGTTTCCGCGCAAGCCCCATCCACAGTGGGTGGAGCTAGGTTTAGTTCCTATGTGTTCTGTACCCTTAGGTCAGCCCCGACCCAACTCTAACTTGCGCGACCTCTCCAGACAGCAGTTCAGTTAAGAACGCATTATGCGGTGAGCGGATTTCCACGCAAGCCCCGCCCACGGTGGGCGGAGCTAGGCTTAGTTCTTATGTGCTCTGTACGCTTAGATAAGCCCCTACCCAATCCCAACTTGCCCGACCTCTCCAGACAGCAGTTTAGTTAAGAATGCATTATGAGGTGAGCGGACAGACAGACAGACACACACACACACACAGACAAACAAACACACCAAACTTCTGGATTATATATAGAGTATGATACCAAGGGTTAGGTTCATTTTCCTCTGTAGAATGTCGGTTGGACATAAGGGTATTATGTCGTCTTGATGTCGCTTTATTGTTAAGTGAGGGGTCTTCTATTGAGGCAGCCTTCAATTCCAACAAGGAATGTACATAGTTGTTCCATGGTCATAAATGCGCTTTCCTATTGCTTCCGTTAAGCCTGTTCCATCGATTTTATGAGGCGCTAGTAAAATCCATCTCTCCACGGTGAATAGGGGTCATATGCTTCCACTCGATTAGCTGATTGCTCATTGTGCGGGTTCATTCATGATGTGACTTTCCGGTACAAATGATAGGGCGTTATCACAGGTTCCTCCGTTTGGTTTGCCTCGGCGAGCTACGCATCAACGGAATGCGTTGAGAAACTTCCTTGTTGTGCCATCACATACGATTTCCAAGTGTATGTGACGAGGAACACAACACGGGGTTGATACGTGAATATGCATAAATGTTTTAAAAAGAACTGTTTATTCATAGGGGGCTTAAATAGCGGGGTGTATGTCGTTTGGCGCGGCCTCTATAGCTAATTTTCCAATGTGTCGCAGGGGCCGTTGCTCACCATTGGGGGCGTGTCCTTCGCCGTCTGGTCTCTCCCGGATTTGCCTAAGCCTTTTGAGGGGAGGAGCTTTGGCAGCGCCCCGTTGGAAAGCTAGCGCAGAGGCCGCGCCAAACGACCGTCTCCCAAATAGCGTCCTGTATTATAACAGGTTGATATCGTATCGTATGGTTTTCCTCCTTGATTTGATACCAGTATCATACCACAAGTCTTCCTTTGTTATGCTCGCATGATTATGAAATGTGGTAAGACCGCCATACTTGAGGTTAACCTGAGCTAACAGACTTCATATTAACTTTATATAAAGGCTCAACAAGCTTTAACAAAACAATGCAAACAAAACAACTGACTATACCGCTAACAATGCTCTACTCTCTGCGGTCACGTCCGTGACAGCTGTGATAGACAGTATGTGTAATCAAGATAGGAAGATGTGGACGCACAAAGGACACATGTAGTTAGGTCCTAACGAGATTACTCGGCAACTAAGCAGTGTGCCTCTAGCTCCTACGCCTCACGCTTCGATAGATGGAAATCCTAAAGAATACGCGGATACCCCTTGGAATGTTGATTGTGGTGCCTGCGATGTTATGCGTTGCATCAGCGACCAGAGCGCGACCGGTTGCAGAGTATGAACGCTGTCAAATTACCATTAGACACCGTTGCGATCGCAACTTCGCCCACGCAAACACGAGATATAGTGAGAACAATGCCGAAGTTGTGGTAGTGGGATAAAGGAGGTCGGAAGTTTCGTAGCTCTAGAAGGAAGAAAGGAAAGCCAGTCAAAGTCTATCGATAAGACGTAACTGGGTGTCTCATCACGTAAATACCAGCATTCTATGAGTACGTCTCCTCTAAACACTCAACCCTTGTTTATTTACTTTGACGTTCGATGGCATTTTGTCTAGAACCTTGTGCCAATAGTAGCGACGTAGCGAAAAACAAAGGCTCAGAGCTTGCTCAATTAGTGAACCGCATAGGGCAACATAGTGAGTCAATATAGCGTACAAGTTATAATTCACAGCCATGCATGTGATCATGCACCTATCGAAAAGCTATTGAAATTCCACGATGCTCACAGCAGTGCTAGAAAAAACCTCTCGAACTGTGGTAATAGTAGACATTTATCCAGTTTATTTAATTAGGTCTATGCAGAATAAATGGCCAAAACGGACTACTTTTTTCAAAACGCCATGACTTCGCTCAGACACAACTTTATTTGTCGAAATAAAAACCATTCGAATCTACACAACCTTGGCAACGATCTGGTAAAGAAAATATGCCATCATGATCAAATTCAGGATTGCGAAATTTAATGAAGTCAACGATGGCATTTTCAACATGCATCGTTTCGGCGAACTCCTCCTGACCCAGGTTTGCATCGAGAACCGGGAAAAAGTGGTAATTCGTCAGAGATAGGTCTGAGGAATAAGGGGGTGAGGGAGCGTCTCGATCAGTTTCTGCCGGGTGACTTGCGAACTGTGGGGTTTTGCGTTGTTTTGCGCACCCTGTAAAAAAATGATGCAGTTAGGCATCGAGCCTCTCCCTCACCCCCCTTATTCCCCAGACCTATCCCTGACGGATTACCACTTTTTCCGGGTCCCCGATGCAAACCTGCGGCAGAAAAATTATGCACGGTAAAATGCCATTCTTGACTTTCTTGATTCTCGCAATCCAGAACTTGATCGTGATGGTATATTTCCCTTACCAGATCGTTGGCAAAATTCTGTAGATTCGAATGGTTATTATTTCGACAAATAAAGTTATGTCTGAGCGAAGTTATGGCCAATTACGTTTCGGCCATTTATTCTGCATAGACCTAATATTATATATTTGCTGAAAAATGATCCACTTTTCTGCTGTTTTTAGCAAGTCGAATCTCCTCGAAGTATCCCTACACGCGGAAGAGCAGAGGAGAATCCGAAGTTCTGAACTCCGTCGATGATCGAAGATCAAGGACGCTGTCAATCGAAAATTAAATGAGGTGAACATGTCATACGGTACTGCGATGACTGTTTGACCATAGTGGTTATTGACAGGATCCCACGGGAAGTCTAAGCCGGGCGATCATCAGCCGGATGGTCAGACTTCTTCAGTAAAGCCCTGCACGAAAACAACCAGTTGCTTCCGTCCCTGGGGCCAAAAGGGTTCATTGGGCCACTCTAGCTCGCTGCAAGAATGGAATGAGATATTGCCGGCATCCGCTTGAGCTACCCAATGAACTGCTGGACGAGGTGATCCACCAACCTATGCTAAAGCTATTCCATGTGATCGGTCCAATCAGTAGTGTACCCGAGTAGAATCAAACCAAGTCAGGAGCTGTTCGGCGCATTTTCAAATGGCGACAGCTTCCGAAAAACACGAAGGGTTTCGCTACAGAAATGTGCCACGTACCAATTAGTGCAGTGGTAGCCGTAACATGTAGAAATAATGATCCTCATTCCATCGGAGTTATCGAACGTATTTGGCACCTGGACCCACGGGTGTATCACCATCTCGCCTAAGCCGACTTGTATTGTATTTGAAATTTGATCCATCTCATCTATATGTAAACCAGAAGTTTGGTGTGTTTGGTTGTTTGCTTGCCTACCTGTGTGCCTGTCGCATCTTATGGGGACGGCCAAGTTGGCCTGGTGTTAAGTAAAAATGATAAGCCTTGCGGAATGGATTACTCATCACTGCGAATAACAACGGGCGATACGTGGTAACAAAGCAACCGTTGCAAAAAGACTGCTTCTATAGAAAGTGCCACTGACCGGATTCCATCTTGCTGAGCCCCGATTGACTTTTTCAGACCGCTTATTTACTGATTATTAATGAATATCTCTGGTCAATTACCATTTGATTGAGCATTGACACTGACGTGGTATTCACAAGTATTGATCAATTACCTATTTAGCTATCTCTACATATTGGGCGGTAGGCATCTACATGGCATATTTCACGAGTCTATCGTGAATGTGTGTCCAACACGTTGCCTGCGACACATCGATACTTGAGTTTTTTTTCTTTCATAGCCCATTTCGAGTGCTCTCATAGGAGTGAATCAGCGGTGTCGGATTAGCATAGAAGGGGAGGATGGCAAACCGGTCGACGTTGCTGTGTTGACCTTCGGCACTGAGTCACTCTTCACTCGCTACTCGGGTAAACATTCCACTCAAGCATCGCTTTGCATCGGAGACGTTCTTCTTTCGCCACGTATTGCTCTCTAATCACTTACTTCACTCGTTTGTCCCTTCCTTTCAGTTTTTCTAATATCTTCGAAAATACCAGGGAGCGAGGGAATTTACAGGGAGAATTTATGGTAAATTTACATCAACAGTTCGGTGTTTCGACTTAATATCTTCGAAAGTAAATGCAGCGAAGGGAATTTGTTGGAGAATTTATGGTATATTTATATCAACAGCTCGATGTTCCGAATTAATGGGAAAGCTATAAAAACTATTGTTTAACGAGACCACTGCAGTCACGAAGTATGTATAGATGTCTTATGCATTCTTGGCATTTCTAGTCATTTAACAACCCCAGATAGTCCTTACTGAGCACATTGATTTATTACGAGTTGTTTTCCTTTGTACTACGCAATAATGTAGTATACTGTATAGTAAATATCGTATCGTAGTTTATTGACTTTCCGTTTGACAGAATGACATCATGAAGCCGTCGGTGACGCGTGTGGGGGCATAATTGCTGACCATTATCAGCACTATTCACCTATGTACATATGGAGTTGCCCTTGATTATTGAGCTACCTCATTGTCCTTCCGGTGCCACCACTGTGATACCGACACCCCGCTGCGCTCGTACAGCTTAAAGTCAATCTCGTGGGAACCAGACCGGTTCCTGGTTTCCAGGTGCCACTTAATTGATTTCGTGTCGGCCCGGAAGGGCGAAGGCCAACAAAATCGCTTGACATCAGTGGGTGCTCGCACTAAGCATCAAATTTTCTCAGGTATTTTCATAAAAAAATGAGAGGCATGGCGTGCACCGGAAATATCAGTCGGTAGCTATTTTTGTTCCTTTGCTCTCCTTCCAGAAAGTGGACAGACGGAAAAACTACTCCTAGCTTCTCGAAGTAGAACCAAGCACTTTTTTTTTGATATGCCTTTTCCCATGTTTTCCTATGTGGACCTTGCTTGTATAATAAGTAAATGTAAATAAATGAAAGTGTAAACCAAAAAAACGGTGGAGGCGGTTTCTTCTCGTGTTTCCTTCCTCGTGAAAATTAGTGAAAAAAATTAGTGAATTAGTGAAATTAGTGACTAGTGCAATTTGGACACGAGTGGAACTTGATAGTATGTCAATCAGAGATGCTATCCGAGGGTTGCTGAGAGAATGTTCGAGTTTTTCAGCATCTAAGAACTTTGCCCATGCCTCGAAAGTGGCAGTGTTGTCTATTCCTCGAATCCCCACGGGCACATAATACATAGACGTTTCTTCGAAGTCATAACATCACAGGACTAGAAAGGCTATGATTCACTAATGGCTACATTCAGAAAGTGCTTATAAATCATCTCAACGCTCTAGAAAGAGAGAACTTCTAAGGTGACTTGTCACAAGCCTGTATTCAAGCTCCGAAGTCTTCAATTAGTCACAGTGTTTGCCCATTGTTGGGCGAACATATTTAACACAATCGTTTTTATTTCGAAATTTTTCGCTTCCTCATGGCTTATCGCTCCACAGCTGTGTCAACAAAACAAAGCAAGCAAAGATCAAATTACATCTGGCAATCGGAGAGAGTACGGTGAGCAACGCGGATGTCCGGCGGTTTTCCCATCGTGTTAACTTGTGCCCTCGGAAATGTTTAACAATCGTTTGTCGTCTACATACACTGATAATTTTGATTATTTGACGAGAAATTTATTTTAACCCTGTTGAGAACTTCACTATCGACTTCACTTATATACATCTCCGGTCCCTCCTGTCATGACATTTCCGCAATCACGGTCGCGTGCGGTTGCGTCGCAGAGACATCGCGCGCGCGTCAGGCTTTCCTATTACAGGATCGAACCGAAAATGAATGGAAAGTACTGGGAAGGCCATAATCAACTTTATGGAAATAAATAAAAATTTCAAAAAAATATTGAAGTGGCTTCTCGGTGAGAGCTGCGGAGATTCCCTTTTTTCACCCTCAGACAAGACTCCGACTTTTTTTTAGCCCAACTTCACATGTTTAAATGTTGCTCGCCCATTTTCCGCACAAGCATCACTTTTTCGGTCAATAATTTTTAAGTTTCAGGACAATTTTTAACAAGACCTTTTAGACGTTGTTTCGAGAGTTTTAGACTCATTTCGTCAGAAAGGATGAGTTGTCGAAAAACTCTCAGCTTTCTCGGACCTCTAATTGGATCCAAGCGTAAATTTTTCAAAAAATATCAGCGGTATTGTGAGTGTTTCAAAAAAATAGTGACATCAGATTACTCTCTCCAGCTGTCATTTTCTTCAAATTTCGTGGCTTCGAATCAGCATTGCCGGCTTCAGGGGCAGTGTTGTTTTGGAATTCTTGGACCCCAATTGAGAACCATGAGTAATTGGTGCCTGAGGGGATTCTCTTTAATTAGCCACCGCTAGTCGTCGACAACCATGCGTTTGTCGTGGATTATTTATGCCCGTTACCTAGAGCACAATTCAAAATGTCATGTTCGGTCATTGGCGCTTCATATATCACATTTCCATGGTTTTTGATGCCTTAGACTGTTGTCTAAGCACTTGCCGGCAGCTTTGAGGCGCAAACAGAACACGTTTTTGTTGACTGACCTTCAGTGGGTGTGTACGTCGAAAAACAAAACCACAACACCTCGCCAACACAGCTTCACCCATTCTCACCAATGTGGCTCCGTTTCGGCTACTTTTAGAAGCTCTATAGGGTCTACCTGCTGCCTGGCTTACTTCTTAACAGCTTTAGGTCTTTTTGTAGAGCCTCGCATAGGGATAGGAAGCCTACCTTTTCCGACCGACAGGCTAATTATTTTATACCGCATTTCTATAGGATATGCCGTTGCATATGCCATATAAGCAATCAAACGCTTCTGCATTTCGAATGAGATGTCACATGCTTGGCGCACGTCGAAATCATCGTCAAACTCAGTGCTTCGTCGCTGAACTTATTCGCAATTCTTTACTTTTTGTCTCTTACAGTAGCGTTCCGTTCCTGAACAGGTGAATGCGTACTCACTGCCTTTGTTCAGCAACGCTGAACTGAGAGGCGCTTGACGCAGAACAGCGATTCCCAATATCTAAAACCAGTTTGCTCTGTATTCCTTCAGAATGATAATTTTGTACTTTCCTGTCTAGTTGTTCGATGCTCACCTACCACCGTCTCTTAGCCGGCCGCTTGTTCTACTGGTCGGGGATTGTTTAAAAAGCGCTCTCGCTATTAATCAACCAACACACGACCAGTCCACCAGCAAATAATGGGTATCAGAGATTAAAAAGATCCTGTAGTCATGGAAACCCAGTATAGAGACAGGTATCTGATCCGCCGTATTATCGTACGTGCAGATGGCTCGTTCGAGAACGGTCGTATAACCTAATAGCCCCAGCCTACCGCACCGAAATCCCAGCGGCCTTTGGCAGCCAGGCAATTATGGTAGAAAGGTGTGCTCGAGCCCCTTTAAGAAATAGTTTCGATCCATTTTTATGCCTACGTTCAAATTCTCTTCATCAGTGGAATTTTCCAATTTTTGAATTGTCTACCAAAAGTTCTTTTTTAATCTATCAATGAATAATCTAATTTTTGTGACGTCTCCCGTCCTCTGAAACCTTTAATCCTTTTAATAATCCTTCATTTCAACTACGTTCGCTTTTTTTCGCCCGGCAAATGCTCTTCTGATCCCTTCAGTTCGTGTTCTCCTCGTTCACATTTTTCTTACAGCCCTTATCTTTTCTTTTCTTCATATTTTGTAATCCGTACTGCTCCTATGTATGCATTTTCTACCGTATCCGTACAATGCGTAAATTCAATAAAGGTGATTCAGATGTGCATCTTTTCGGCGTGTGGTCAAATCGTCTTTGGCTCTGTTATGGGCTTATGCCTGATTTTTACAGCAGTTGCAACTTTTGATGGAAGTGCGTTGGTTAATTATAACAGTAAAATGAAAAATTTGTATTCCGTTGGAGCCCGCATACAGCGGGGAGAGCTGGCATTAGGAGGCGGAAGGAAATAGTTCTGGATCGAATTAAAGAATTTTGCAAGTTCAGCCACTTGTAAAATATGTAGTCCTGTGCTCTGGTACTCAGTGGTTTCCGTAATAAGAGGACATATGGAGGATGGTGTTGGGTTGCTACATATAGGGGCAACTAGGTAAATGGAAGCCATTGATAAGCAATTATTGAGGACTTAGTGATATTATATCGATACTCTCATAACCGTGGAGGCCATAGTGGTGAAACTTAGATTGGTAAAACCTCTGAAAATTTTTGTCAATGTGTGTCAATGTCAAGTGCATGGCGCATTTTTCGGTATTTCAAACGAATACCCTCTTTTCCAGGAATGCTTTCATGGGACTGTCTGAATCATGAGTTTCAATGTAGTCCGTGGCAACATGTTAGTTTTCTATATTTATAAAGAAATAGAATAAATTATCGAATCACATCGCTGGTAGGAAATAAATCAATAAGTAATGCGTAGGTTGATATCTATTCCAGGCTCAAAGGGACTATATGATTACGGTGGCTGTATTCCTTTGTTTGGCCATTGTGTTTCAATTGATAGCGTTGATATGGAATTTTGTCACATTGTAAGTTCGGCTATTCCTATAACTATATTCAATTCCGTGGCAACTTTTTCGCTGTATATACTTCCCTGGAAACAATCGAAAAACAAGAAAAAAATAAAGCGATTAGGAAATATGAACTGACAGTCGAAGTACATTCAATCAAATTTATGCTGAACAATGTGACACTCTAAAATTTAACAAGCACTTTACAAAATAAGAAATGAAAAAATCAACAGTAACAATAGCAATACTTTATGATTCATAAATATATCACTAAAAGCATTATCAATAACTTTTAAAATTTGAAATAATGAAAATTCCAGTTTTTTTTAATGGAGACCTTGGAATAGAAGAAACTCCGAAAAATAATTAATACTAAATCAAATTCTCGTTTATACTCATTGACTTTGTGAACTTTACATAATACCATTGGCTCTTGCATGATGATCGAACTATTACATGGGCTGCAGTTCTGAGCCAGTTTCTTCTTTTTTCATGAAAATCCCCATTTAATGATGTTTCAGCTGTGCGTGCTGCTGTAAAAAGTACATTATCCATCCGTTGGTAGGACTTTCCTTCGTCGTCACCGTATTTCTCTTTATTGCTGTGATCGTCTACGTGGCTTCACAAGGGGAAGCAAATGGTGAGCTCATAATTTATAGCCATAAAGGTCACATAATCTTGCAGTGCTTCAAAAGCGGCACGTGAAACCATCGGAAACCAGCTGTTAAAAGATAATATGCAAGGGCTGCGCCGCAAAAGCAACTTTAAAGGCACCGCCTTGACAAAGCGCACACCGGTATCTTTATCGTCGATGTGCTGCCATTCATTCGTTAGGGGAGTTGTTGGGAAGACGAGGCAACGTTCGCGGTCGGCTGATTTAGCCTCCAACCCCTCTGCAGTCTACCCCCACCGGTTAGTGATGCAGAGGTGGCGAAAGAGTAGATGGGTTTCCGGGCTCCTACTCCTCGGACTATGACCTTTCATTTCGTTTTCTCTACTGTTACATTACTGATCACCCTGACTTTCATATTCCACAACTTTTCCACAATCTATTCCATTCCGGCGTATTTACAACCGCAATAAGGTTGCATTCAGACTTTGCCACGCGATCGCAACAATCGTACCACAGAGCGTGTTCTGAGGCGTATACCTTTACCTCAGTATTTCGCACCGCGGCGTACGAGGAAGGGGCGCCGTATCTAGCTATCTGGCTGGGACAAAAAAGATTACCTCGGTCTAGACGTAGGACAAGTCTGCCTTTTTGGGTCCCACCTACAGGCAACGTCCCTACCCCGCACGCATTTCGTTGTGCGCTGCATGCCGTGCTGCGAAATTCTGACGTTGAGACATACACCCCATATCCTGTGATGGGTGTCTCTTGCAATCGTGTTCGGTGAGAGCATGGTAGCGATCCCGTCGTCATCGATCGCTCCAAGATATTAGTTGGGAGGCCGGTTTGCGGGTGTGTCGAGGCATTTGCGATCTTTAAGTTTTCCTCGCTGAGTATGAATGTAGCCTGACCAGAATATTGCCGGCTGGTACCACTTCTGAAGAAGGAGGTGCTTTCGGGGTTATAACTCCACAGTGAGGTACATAGGATGAGCGATGGGACTTTTTAAAATGCGGAAAATGCTGTGAAAATCGGGACCAACTTTTTGTTCCGATTTTTGGCTTTGAGTGTGTAGCCTTATGGTGGATTTTCGCTTTGCGGCGCCGCACTCGCGGCAGCATCAGCACGACTTGTTGCGGAGTTAGAATTTTGCTCAGGACGTAAAGGGGTAATTAGAATTTTGCTCGGGACGCAAGGGAGAGTGCGCAGTTCGCGCAAAAATACACGAGAAGATCAGCCGCGCGAAAATACGACATAATGCTAAACACCTTCGGCTTTTATTGAACCCTGAGGTGGACATCGCATTATGCGTCTAAGCTTATTCTCTTAAATATTTGCACACAAAAAATAAAATCTGATATTTTGTGATGATTACCAGTTACAGAATTCATCACGTACCGAAACCATGTATATGACTACTCATTCTGGTTGGCGGTATGCGCTCTGATTTTGGCGGCAATCGACACCATCGTCGCTGGAATGACCGTGTGTCTAGGAGAACGAGGACTTTAAGCATGGAACATTATCTGCGATCAGTAAACTGCCAATACGCCACGGTGTAGTCATGACATGATGATAGCTATAACAAGAGGTGCTTGAACGTTTTTGCAAGCTTATTATCTATACCGTGTACTAAGCAATCAGTAAACATTCCAAGCTGGAATCAGCATTTTATACTGATCTTTACATACATTTTGCATCTTTACATAATCACTTACATAATTCATACCACTGCATCTGTTTACACGAGTTTCTATCTTTCATTCTTTTCGTTCATCCCTCCTTGCTCAAAAGCCCAGTGAGCCGATACGAATAGGTGCTTCGCGGAAGCGTCGCGTTCATACAATCCGCACCGCGACCGCATGCACACCGTTGAGGTTCCATTGGGATTGAGCGCTTTGATGGATCGAACTTATGGTTTGTGATTATTTATCAGCATGTCATTTTGAATGTTGTCAATTAGTTTCCCGCTGTAAATATGTCGATTACCACCAGTTGCACACGCATTTTTGAGTTGTTATTGTACCGTTATAAAGAATTGTATGCTCTGTATGAATAATAATTACTTTATCAAGCCACTCTTACCCAAAGAATTAATCACACGGTAATCAGCAGCATTCCAATTACCTATCACACAGGCACTTCAGTATGAGTAATTGTTGTCCGTCTGTCCCAGAGGTGTTGGAAATTGGGAAGCAACTGGAAAGTGGCTGAAACTAAAGTGATGACTATCCAACTAGGGAAACCACGCTTCCTGCTAATTCGTAACGGAGCTAACAAAGCTTTGGTGCAATTTGGTACGTTACGCGAGACCTTGTTGGGCAGTCCTGGCGCACAGCCATTCTCGGAATAAGAATGTAGCCGGGCTCGACCCATATGCTGGACTTTCCATCGACAGTCCATGAAATTTCTGGGGGTGCCAATCTTGAAAAAAAGGACGAATGGGCATCAACGATAGGATATTCGATATCACTGTCGCTTGATATCATACTCGCATGCCTTCCCAGGCGATACCTATCAAGTATTTTTTTTCACTTAATCCCCTAGTTGCTTGTTTCATCAGTTTTGAACAATGCCCAACCGATAGCATTAGACCGTTCTGTGAGAGAGCATCCAAACCTCTCATACTCACTTTTTTTTTCGTGAGATGGAAATGTTCATGCTTCACAGAGGATCAATGGGAGAGTAGCGAATGGGATATAAGACAGCATCTTCCTAGTTCCTACTCTGTCTTCCTGCGTCGGTAGGGTCTAATCAGGTTACAAGCCACGTGAATGGCTTCGAAGCCAGCGCCAAATGGTTTGTTGTGAGTTAGGCGCGCGCTAGAGGGTGACTTATTTACGTTAATCACTTAAAAGGGAGAAGAAAATAACTAAAAAATGGAAGGCATATTCTTTGTGAACGGAGACTCCAGTCCAGAAGAGATGATCTGAAGCGAGGCTCCTTTGAAAAATGTGCGCCTTGGGGCCTTTTTCGCGATCTTATGGTGCTGCCAGTCACACTGCTTCGTATCTGCTGGGTGTGGGCAGATATGACAGCGAATCGCGTGGCCGCCCGCGGCGAGCGGCGCTGCGAGTGCGAGTACCGGTGGCAGAGCATGGCAGCCTTCAAGCAAGGCAGTGTGGCATGGGTGGAGTGCAGAAGTGACGCTGTCACGCTCTGCCGGGCTCCCAAGGGCAAAATCGATTCGGCAAGTCGTGCTGATGGCGCCGCGAGCGGAACGCCGCGAAGCGATTCGCTGTCATATCTGCCCACACCCGTATCTGCTGGGTGGATTGGAGCGATGCGAGACAACGTTTGCGGCTGGCTGACTTATTGTTAGCTTCTCTTACGTCGGCATCTACCCTACCGACCAGTGATGCAGAGAGCAAGAAAGGGAAGGGGTGAGAAGAAGGATCTTGACCGTTTAACTCCGTTCATTCCCTAAAGTCACAGGTACACAGGTAATACTTTATCACCTGCAGCCTTTCATATTCCAAAACTATTCCGCAGCCTGATAATTTTACCATTAACGATTCCTTTGGCCGGCATACCTTCAGTCAAATCCTCACGCGGCCGCGAGCGGCGAGCGACGCGGCGAGTGCGCGTTATAATTATCTTAACTGTTAAAACAATAACAACCACAACAAAGGCGACTCCCGGAGTTTACAACCCGAACCTTCAAAGATCCTTCACGGTACCAGCCCATTGCATTCTGAGCGGGATTTCAACCGACTGCGACAGGTCGTGGTGATGGGCGCCGCGAGTGCGACGCTGTGAAGCGGAAATTCGACTGAACGCTACACACCCCCTCCGATCGATACGCAGAAAGGGCGGGATCCGATGACTCCAACTATAATCAGAACTCCAACACTAGCTGAGGATAGCCCGATGAGCCGCAGAGAAAGGTCTTCTTCTTCAGTGGAGGGGGACCTGAGGAGAGAAAGGATCCAGTAAGTTGGACTAGTGGAGGAGAGGGGTGTGCATCAGTACATAGAGTTCGACGAGGTCAGGTTAAATGAGGTGTGTAGCGTATAGTCGAATTTCCGCTTCGCGGCTTGCACTCTCGGCGCCACCAGAACCACCCTGTCGCAGTCGGTTGGAATTCCGCTCAGGAAGCTAGTACCGTGAGGGATCTTTGAAGGTTGCGGGTTAGAAGCCTGGAAGTTCGCTTGTGTTGTAGTTAATATTGCTTTAACAGGTAAAAGCTTTAACAACTCGGATTAGACGCGCCGCTCGACACGGGAGGCCGAGTGGTTTTTGAACGTGACGGTACACACCCGCAGAGGTGTTGTAGTGATAGGTGGTGCGCACTCCCACCTATGATCAAGTTCGGCATCAATGCTCGTTCAGACTAACCAAGTTTTCCATCTCTTGGGGTTGGAATTACTGGTACCAGACTCGTCTGGAGAATGGAAGCACTGGTTGGCTCCCACACAATGGCTGGCTCCCGCAAACTACTTTATGTGCCATATCGCATTCATCTGCCGCCATTTACACTTTAATACGAATGAAGGGCTTGAGGCCGCGTCCATACTTTGCCCAGCGACGCCAACACTGGCGGTGTCGGCGGCAAAATCATGTGCCCCCCCTCCCCCCCCTCCTCCTCCCGGCACCGCAGCGGCACTACGGTAATGCTCTCCTTTTGTAAAACGCTCGACTGAGCCACGCTACGAATTCGGATTCGTAATTCGTATAGCTTGGCATTATGCCAAGATTCGAACTGAAGGGCTCTCGTCAAGATCATCATGCATAGTTTAGCACTACGCCAAGATTCATATTCGAATTTATGTGCTATCGCCACACTCATCATACTGTAGTGTGATTGATTCATCATTTTTGATATTGCCGCCGCCGGCGGTTTCGGCGTCGGTGCGCAAAGTATGAACGCTGCCTAATAATATACGATAGCGCCTTTTTATTTACCATATTGCCACCACTCCATAGTGCGCTGTTGGCAACATCCCCTAAGATCTGTTCAAATCACCATAACTGAAGGAAATAGTGCGCAAAGTATGAAGGAAATACTTATCTATTCGTCTATTATGATTATTATTACGTCACAAAGATGCCGGTAACTGAGACAACTCTGATGGCGCAATGAATACGAGCAGCCCGTATAGGAAGTGGAAACCCGATAACACTCGGTCGCCTTGTCCGCAACATGTCCAAAGACAACCTGGAATAAGGTACTTGGCTCTTAATTACAGGTGATCTATAACTTACCAGGAGTGAAGTGAGCTGGCAGGAGGATGTGTATACTGACTACGAACACTTTTGTGAATTCAGATATCCGCTGGAGAAGTGGTCACGGAGTAGTAGGCATCTGGTGATCCGTATAACGGGAAATAATGTGGAACTACTATGGCAGTAATAATGCAATGTAAGGCAGTGTTCATAGTTCACGATTCAGGCGATCACGCGATTCAGGCGGAAGGAAAAAGATACATATTGATTGGGTGATTCAGGCGATCACGCGATCGCGTGGATCACGCGATTCAGGCGGAAAAGAAAAGATATATATTGATTAAGTGATTCAGGCGATCACGCGATCGCGTGGATCGCGCGATCGCCTGAATCTTAATCAATATATACCTCTTCTTTTCCGCCTGAATCGCGCGATCCACGCGATCGCGTAGATCGCGCGGTCGCCTGAATCGTGAACTATGAACACTGCCTAATGCAGGTAAACAAGCTCTCGCATCAGCATCATGTGAACTTCCCCTGCGGTCGCTCTCACCGTATCTGCTTGCTTTTACAACTCGAATGCACTTCATGTCGCTCGCATAGCCACCATGTTCGGCGCGTTCAAAAGGGGAATGATGAACAATCAATTCTCTATCTGTATTCGGTACAGATGGCTCGTGACCTGCTTTTTTAATGACCACTAGTACAAATCCTAGTATGAATCAAGCAATAAGAATTAAAACCCTTACGCAGGTTGTCGACACGTCAGCTGTAACTCATATTCCAGTATAACAAACCTTTTTGGAGTTGCTTGCATGCGCTCTTACTCATGGACACTTATCGAACATATCAGATTTTGCGTGAACCATCAAAGAACACACGTGGCTCGGAGCACTCAAAGTCCACAGTGCTTTTTACATTCAAATGGCATACAAGCAGTCTCATTACGAAGCACTCAGCTCTTTAGCCAGCGCCTACAAACGCGTTGTGTGGCGGCCTCCACTTCAACTAAGACAACTATGTATCTCCTACAAATTCTTTGCGCTCTCGTGCTTCTCATCGCCATGGCTCAGTCGGAGGTAGGTCAACGTTAATCCTCGTAATATCATGTACACTGCTGAGGAATTTTCAAAAGCAGTCGTATTTTGGGTTGTTTAGTGGGAGCAGGAAGCGAATTGCTGAGCGCCGATCGAGGAAATCATCACTTTCAGGGGAGATGAAACATCGCCTTACATGTGCAGCTTCGTTCAAGGTGACCGTGGAAACTGCCAAAAAACCCATTGGAATAGCTCAGGATGACTCGGTCAGAAACTTCAACTTCTTCTGCGCCCTCATCCTATAGGAATGGCACTGAAGTGATGCATTTTACTGTTATACAGACCACTCACGGTTATGTAATATGATTGGTGAAGTAAGGTTTGTCGTGTCCAGATGTAGCGTCCTTTGATGACGCCATGAGAAGTAATTTTTTTGGGTAGTCAGGAGTGGGAAGCCATGCCTGTAGTGTTTTGGTTCTAAAGAGGGTCTCGTGAGGCGGGGTATGGCGCAGCTCGTGATGGGAGGGCAACTTCGGTCTTCTTACATGGCCCTATGGTAACACACCTGGTCACAATACGTCTGTAAGCCGCGGAGGAGTCTGGACACGACCAAGCTATCTTCATCAATCATATTACATAACCGTGAGTGGTCTGTATATCAGCAAAATGCATCACTTCAATGCCTTTCTTATAGGATGCCGCTGTGCGATCTACAGCGGAGGGGTGAGGAAAGGGTTTAGTAAGGGAGAATATTGACACGCAAACACGTCAACAACGAGGATCAAGGATATGTCATACAGTGGAGAGGTGAAGGGGGTCTAATTTCTGATGTTTTTGCTCATTTTATCACTGTTTTCCTAAAATACATTTTTTCGTACTTTTACCTCAATTTTCACCAGTCGACTAGGGTACCTCCAGCGGTGCCCTAAAGGGTTCTATCGCAATGGTGGTAGGGGATCTTAAGGAAAGTTACACCTCCAAGCATTGTGCAGGGATCTTGGAGGGGTCAATTTGCACACACAGCGGATATTTTGAATAAGCCTCAGTAGAGGAAAGAAGGGAGGGCCTTCTCCCTTCTAGGATTACGTAATAGTAAGTCCATAGAAGGATATGCTCTCTTGCGATAGCACCCTTTCATGTTGACAAGCATAGAGTGAAATTATCAATAATAGATATGCTATGTAGTTTTATCTCATTGTCAGTAGAATTGGATGATACCGTATATTTTCAGCAATGCAGAGACACAAATATATGGGCAAACTGTAGACCTATGAAAAAAATGGCAGGTGTGCTGATAAAGACACACGATCGAGAGCTTATATGAAGAAGAAGTGCAGAAAAACATGTGGATCCTGTAAGTGACCCATTTTGCTCTTACAATAAAGCTTTTCAGTACATTTCTGTTCCCGGTGAAATGCTAGCTCCTCAACACAGCATTTTTTTGCTCCATGGCTACTCAATCACTCACATCTCCCGTTCTTCAGCCAAATTGAGCCCAAACAAGATCTTCCACTCCTACTGGATCGGCTGATCGGAATAATAGCTTCACCCTGAACGTACTCAATTCTGCGAATCATTGTATCTAACCAAGTATTTCGATGAGTATGTCTGTCGGTCTGTGTGTGTGTCTTTGTTACAAAATTCGAACCTCGCGTCGTGGCGACGGTAGGATCCTGGATTTTACAAATGATAATATCGGTTTCGACTATACCTTCCTGCGGCCCACAGTGATGTCGGTAGAGAGGAGACTGAAGGCCTGTAGTGCTGCAAAAGAAGTTCATTTCGAACATCTTCTCGAGTGAATGATTGTTAAGCATTGCTCTACACAGAAGTTGCATCAGATTGTATAACCGTTGTTTTTTGTTGAAGTTATCAGTAATAAACTACGCGCAAATAACTGGGAGCCACCCTGTAGAGGTGGTACGAAAAAATCAACACGTTGACTGCGATGTCGGCCGACCTCCACTGATGTCGGCACTGCAGATCGACAGCGATTATCGTGAAAGAGTACCAACTTCTCTAAGGTTGGGCCTTCGGAAGCTAATATATTAGGTTGTCCGGAAAGCTCCCAGTGTTTTATGCCACTATTTTTGTACATTCTTTGATGATTGAAAAGCCATCTCTCTGCGGCTCAGTAGTTCATCCTCGAAAGAAGTTTTGCACTATCTGACGGTATAACTGCCGTTTCACCATTGCTTGATAAAACCCCTTTTCCCAAAACCCTTTGAGGCATGTCAAAAGCGCAACTTCTGGTGATAATTTTCTTCAACTACAAGTTGAGCCAATGCGCACTCGAGACAGCTCGATAATTCAACCAGATGTGGATGTTGGCGGAGAAAGCACTGTGTGACAATCGTTCAGTAAATCCCATAGAGATTCCAGCCGTGAAGATGAACCTCGTAGCGGTCGACCTAGAGCATTAACTGACAAGGATCTGAAGGCGTTTGTGGAGACTGATCTATCTCTGAAGTTTGAGAGATCACAGAAAAGCCAGGCGTTGGCAATATTTTGCCTAAGCCTCACTGGAGGAGAGAAGATGTTCTTTTTCCTTTTTAGGCTTAGGTAACACTAAAGCCCATAGTGGGATGCCGCTCTCTTGCGATAGCACCCCTTCAAGTTGGCAAAGATGAACGAAATTATCAATAATAGCCCATGTGTAGGTGAGCAATGCTGAGCCCATGTGTTTACATGCCAATATTTCACACCATTGATCTTCTGTTTTATTGTGCGCACCTTTGAGTGTACTGATAAATAAATAAATAAATAAATAAATAAATGAATAAATAATAGACATGCTATGGAGTTTATCGAAGTAGCATTGGATGATACGTATTTTAAGCCATACAGGGACACAGTGAGATGGGAAAACTGTAGAAAGATGAAAAAAGCAGGCAGAAATACTGATAAAGACACACGATTGAGAGATCATATGAAGTAGAAGTGCAGAAAAACATGTAGATTTTATAAAGAACCATTTGCTCTTGCAATAAGCTTTTCAGCACAGTTCTGTTTCCGGTGAAATCTCAATAACAACGGCACCTTTTACTCCATGAGTGCTCGACCACTCACATCTCTCGTTTTTCATCCAAAATGAGCCCCAACAAGATCATTGCCTAGCGAAATAAATGTCAGTGTCAGAGAGCGCTAGGCTTATTCCGCCCAATTGTCTGAAGCAGCTTTTCTATTGGCGAAGGAGGCTAACTTTTTAAGACAAGCACAAGTCACGTATTGCCTCTCACACCTAAAAGGCAGCGTAGATGCTGATTTTTTTGCTCATTACAAATGGAATTTGTGGTGCCACTCAGGTCCTTCACACTTTCGGCATAGACGTTAGGATGCTTCATATATTGCGCTGGCAGGGCGTGGCTGTGTGCACAGGCGGCAAGGCAGAGTGGCAAGGGAGAAATGCGAAGACGACGAAGTCAACGAGACAGGTGGCACAGACGGAGAAGCAGAGACATGCAGCAACCAGCCGTCGGTACCGCGCAGTGTGAATGCGGCCTCAGCGCGGATGCCGCAAAGCATAGAAGCAACCTTGATGTAGCACGGATTAGCATGGGTGAATCGAGAGATGCGGCGAGAGAGAAAGTATGTCCGCGACAAGGGCCAACAGGGGAAGAGGTCTATTTCTAGGGACTTTGGACGCGTCATTTCATTGTACTCTACCATGGCACTTTTCGGCTTCCTCTCTTTTCAGTAATCGATCAAACTATTCTGTGAGGCACCACTAAACAGAGCGAAAAACATTGAATAATAGCATTCTGTGCAGGCCGCATGCAGTGGATGTGGATGGCACGGCCCTATCTCAGCCATGTACAGACTAATAGAAATCGAGAGAGGTCAATAGAAAGAGGATGATGGGAATAAGTGATCGTTCTGAAACGAACATTCTAGAGGTTAAAAGCGAAAATCGGTAGAGAAACCCGGATCAAAATGCGCGACGTTGTGGTCTGTATCCGCATCTCCCGCTCATCTCTTTGAACTGCAATGTCACGTTTCCGAGTTGCTCGCTGTAGAATGCCATTTGCTTTCTCGTAGGATATATTTTGTTCACTCGTGATGATGTGAAATAAGTGATAACAACGATCAGCAGCCATCAAGTGGAACAATGAATGGGACAATAAGGGAAAGGATAAGGAAAAAGATGTTTGTGGTGAAAAAACCTATCGACTTCACAATCGACGTCTCAGCAATGTCTACAACCTAACAGACTGCAAGCGTTACATTATTTCTCACGGTATGCCAATATGCCACCTCTTGCTGTCTTTGAACCGTGCAGCTGATTACGAATCCGGGGAAAGGAAGGACAGATGTGCTCCTCGAAATCCAGAAATGAGAAATCTTATGGAGAAGTTGCATTGAAAGCACGTGGTTTGTGTTGGAGATTCATTTTGCCTTTGCAGTAGACCTTTTCAGTATAAAACTGTTTTTGGAGTTGCTTGCATGCGCTCATACTCAGATACTTATCAAACATATCAGATAGTACGTAAACCACAAAGCACCTCGTGGTTCAGAGCACACAAAAGCCTTCAATGCTTTTCACATCCAAATGACATACATGCAGTCTCATTACGAGGCACTTAGCCATTTTGTCAGCGGGCGCAAAAGCGTTGTGTGGCGGCCTCCACGTCAAATAAGACAGCTATGCATCTGCTGCAAGTTCTTTGCGCTCTCGTACTTCTCATCGCCATGGCTTATGGAACTGGACAGTCGAAGGCAAGTCAACGTTAGTCGTAATATCGTTCAACTTTTGAGGAATTCCAAGAGCATTCGTATTTTGGGTTGTTCCGTGGGTGCAAGGAGCGATTTGGTGATCTCCGATCGAGAATATCATCACTATGAGGAAAATGAAACAATGTCTCCCAGATTCGTTCAAAGTGTCCATGAGAACTGTCAAAAAACGCATTAGAATAGCTTAGGTTTACTCACTCAAGTGCTTTTACCTCTTTCTTGGCCTGTATTCTGTGGGAATTGCAGTGGTGAATGCCTTTCACGGCTATACAGATCACTCACGGTTATCCTATCATACATGATTCGCTCAGTATTCTGTGTGTGTCCGCCTGCCTATCAGGAATTCATATCTCGGGTTGAGTAAAGCTGGGGTCTCGAATTTTACAAGTGATATAAGGAATAGTAAGGGATGGCGGGCTGAAAGTGATAGCGGCTGGAAGGGGCTGATAAGGACCCTTGAAAGGCGATTTTGGCAAAGTCGTTTCGTCTTTTGCGTTAATCCTAGGGCGCTGATATTCATGAGTGTTTTGCGAGATGGGACGGGTACATTAATGGTTTGAGATGGAGTGTCGCAAGGCAAATGCCACCAAATCCGTTTCGCTTTTCCTGCTAACAGTGGCATGTTCACATACAATGGTACTGCATGTTTCGGGAATGTTCATGGTACGTTGTCGAAACTAACAACGGCTTATGGGGATTGACCATTGGAAAGTGGATAGGATAAAATCCGGTACACCGCTCACTACTACTATACAACCGCTATGACAAAAGCGTCTGATGCTCACTGCCACTTGGTGAACATATTTTGATTATGTTCTGATATCAGCTGTCGATGTATCTACCGCTAGATTGCCTAGTGTCTGAGTAAGGTTGAGTAATGTTCTGATATCAGCTGTCGATGTATCTACCGCTAAATTGCCTAGTGTTCTGAGTAACGATTACGCTTTTTGATACTGCTTCTACAAGGTCGATCAAAATATGATTAACTGTGAGAGTAAAGCAAGTGATCGCTTCCTCATGCAGTACCAACAATACTGCGTATGTGCGTATCGACCGCTAGACTATGTGAAACGTGGTGCATGCCCAGAGAAAAAATAAGCATCGTTAACTGCACCTGGATCCACCACCAACATGTAGGTAATAAATTTTCAGAGAGTGGAAAAATTGCTACCAGTCGATGCAATCGATAACAAAACTATCGATCTCCAAACTATCTGAGCTTCCAATACTGACCACTTCACCTAAATTATTAGTGGACAAACACATTTCATTCCTGACCCGTTTCATTGATATTATTGTAACAAGAGGTATTGACCGCAAAATCATCTGGACCTCCGAAAAGTGGCAGCCTTCTTCAGCGATGCGATAGGCAATAACAAATGGCCAGGTTATCGACACCCAGTAAATCAAGCACTATATGTCAACAAGTTAGCACAACTTGTACTTCGATATCAGTAGCAACGGGATGTTTCGACCGTGGAAATGCGTGGGATTCCGATTAGTGGTAGGTATTCGTAGAGATGCCGGCGCTGGGCTAGGGCTCAGTACAGCGCTTATCACAGTGTGATGCTACGCAATATACACTTCTTCGATATCGGTCGCTCAGTATCAACTATCTCAACATCACATAATTCTGTTGTGTTATTTACACAGTACTGTGCGATAGCCCAACTCACGTAATATGTTCCGTGCGATAATAACTTTGTCGTGGCAGATATAAGCTATTATACCTTCGGAGGCACCGTAGGAGAAAATTTTTTGGGTATTCGAGGGTGGGAAGCTAGGCCGCTAACACTTTTTTCATACTTCTACCTCAGTTTTCAACAAACGACCAAGGTGACTTTAGCGATGCCTGAAAATAACTAAATAAATAAATAAAATAATATAACCAAAAATCAAATGGCTATCGCAATGGTGGTAGGGCATCTTATGAAAAGGTTACACCTCCAGGCATCTTGCAGGGATCTTGGAGGGGTCAATCCAGGCGTATATTTTGCCTAAGCCTCAGTGAAAGAAAGAAGGTGTTCTTTTCCCCTTTTAGGCTTAGGTAACAATGAGGTCCATAGTGGGATGCCGCTCCCTTGCGATAGCACCCCTTCGTGTTAACAAGAATAAAGTGAAATTATCGTCGAATTATCTATAGTAGATATAATATTAGGTTGGACGGGAAGTTCTGGGACACTTTTTGTTTTTTCCTGTAGAAACCTGTAAAGCTTCGGGAGCATTTGGTAGTGGGGGGTATATGAAGCGTCTGAAAAGGGCTTCTGAATAGCACATTCATATTCTCTACGGCTTCAACTAGCAGTGAATTTACGGCAATTTCGCGAAAGGTGCGAAATTCACGAACACCGCCTCGGTTCCTCAGCATGCGAGGCCACTAACAAAATTAACCAGTCGATGGACCCAGGTACTGTCTCTCATATGGCGGCAGCCCGATGGCTCGATCGGCTCAAATTGGAACAGGAAAATATTCAAAAAATTGCATTGAGAAAAAAACTTTTTTTTTTTGAAAATTTTCAAAAAAATAGGAAACTGTTACCATCCAACACGACAGCCACTGCCGATCTCTACTGCAGGCAATTGGACACCGGAGCGCCAAAACTTACCGGAAAAATGGACCAAGACCTCTTCCTCCACGATAACGCTCACCCACATGTGGCAAAGTTGGCGTGTCAAAGGATCCAGGACCTCGGCTGGACGACGCTTCCCCACCCACCATATTCCCCGGACATGTCCCCAACTGACTACCACCTATTCCGGTCGTTGAGCCACTTCCTTGACGGGCGACAGTTCAAAGATGACGACGATCTCAAGAGCGGGCTCCAGAACTTCTTTGACCAGAAGTCTCCCGAATTCTACCGGAAGGGTATCTACGATCTTCCTGAGCGTTGGCAGTACATTGTAGATCACGATGGTGCATACTTTGGTGACTGAAGTTACATGTGAGTAAAATTAAAATAAATTGAATTTTTCTCACAAGGTGTCCCAGAACTTCCCGTCCAACCTAATAGATGTAGGTGGACCGCAGTAGTATTTGATGATACTATGTATTTTCAGCCATGTGTGGACTCCAATCCATGGGGAAATTGCAGAGTTTTGAAAGAAGCAGGCAATTGTGCTGTTCGAAAGAGAGCTACTCGTAGGAGTTATAGTTATACGAGGGAGAGGTGCAGAAGAACATGTGGACTCTGTTAAATGCTCATTCTGCTCTTGCAATAAAGCTTTTCAGTACAGTTCTGTTTCCGGTGAATCTCAATAACAACGGCACCTTTTACTCCATGAGTGCTCGAGCACTCACATCTCTCGTTTTTCATCCAAAATGAGCCCCAACAAGATCCTCTTTTCCAACTGGATCGGCTGATCGGGATAACAACTTAACCTTGAACGTAGAATTCTGTGAATGTTTGTATACTGCCACATAGTATTATTCGGTAAGTGTTTGTGCCGGTCTGTGTGTATTGGTCACAAAATTCGCATATCGCGTCAAGGCGACAGTAAGATCCTGAATTTTGCCAGTGATAAGATAGGGGTAGTACGGAAAAATTGATACGTCGACGATGATGTCGGCTGACCACCACTGCTGTCGACACTGCAGACCAACAGTGATTTCGTGAAAGAGCATCAACTCCTCTAAGGTTGGGCCTTCGGAGGCGCATATAAAATCGCTCATTCTACGGTTTATGGATGCGAGCAGTATTGTGCTATCGCCGAAGTGGTAGACTTAATATGCATCCCGGAATATTCAACAACAATTGAGACTCCACAGTCACGCATTGACGAACACCGCAGAGCATTGGTATAAATCCATCCTCTTATCCCAATAGCAGCTACTGCAAACATCGTACAAGGGTATATGCACATGAAACACTTCCTACAATCGTTATCTGGACTACACCGCTCAATAGACAACCCTGTGGAAAGAAAAATACTGGAGGCCGCTCAATAGACAACCCTGTGGAAAGAAAAATACTGGAGGCCCTTGAAATAAAACGGTTATCACCATAAATAAATAGTAAGGACGACTACGTGACATTCCACATATCTTCACTTGATCACAGTCATTCTTGACTACTGCATGATCTTTCTCATATCAACTGTCGGCCCAGTCACATGTGTCCTACACTATTCAATGGTGCGACCGGGTGGGTTCATCTTTTTCTGCACCATACGTCCTTGGCAGGGTGAGTCAAGCCAAGAAAGTTTTTGAGACCGGGCCGTAAGCTAGTGGTATACAACGTATATCATATATTAGCTAACTTGCACAGTTTCAGGCCTGAAGAAGGCGTTAAAGGCCGAAATATTGCAAATATAATTTCGAGACTTTCAAGACCTTCGAGGGGTCTTTTGCGTCTTTTGAATAAATATTTTGGAGTCTCAATTGTTGTTGAATATTCAGATAGTCATGAGACTTTGGAATAGCACAGTATTAAATGCATCCCGGAGTTAAATACCACTAGAAATCCATATCCAATAGAAGTCAATTCTGTGGCGCTTCACAGACTCAATGGATACATGCGGCACTGGCATTTTATTTACTTACCTATTCATTTGATTTTATCACTCTATGCCAAGATTCTTTGAATTCGTGGGCTCTCGCCACAATCACCATACTATAGTGTGGTTGATTTTTTCATGATTTTGCCGTCGTTGCTGCTAGTTTTGACGTGGTGCGCAAAGTATGATTGCTGCCCAAAAGTATACGAGAGCGCTTTATTACTTTATTATTATTTTGCTTACTTTATACTTTAGTCTTTTTTAATATTATATTGCTACCACTCCATAGTACGCCGTTAATAACATTCCCAAAGGTTTGTCTAAACCACTAAAACTAAAAAACATCTATTCGTCTATTATTTATCATCACAAAAATGCAGGTAGCTGATGAGACAACTCTGATGGTGATTGAATACGAGCATAACCATGTAGAAAGTAGAAGCTCAGCACTCAAAATGGTCGCCTTACGCAACATATTTAACGAGGATCTGGTAAAAGGTATTTGGATCTTGATCATAGGTGGTCCATAACATACGAGAAGTGAAGTGAGCTGGTAGAGGAATGTGTATACTGACAACGATAGCCTTTGTGAATTCGGAGGTATCCGCTAGACAAGTGGGCTGGGAGTAGTAAGGCTCCTGGTGATTCATATAACGAGAAGTAAGGTGAAACAACCATGGGAGTAGTAATGCAATGTAATGTAGATAAATAAGCTCTCGCATCAGCTGGCATGATACTCCTCGCCACATCGGGGGAGGGGTCACAGGCACTTGCCAAACCTACGGGACACGGGTTCACCGGACAGCCATGTGCATTAGACACGTGGATAGCATGTTGAGGTAGATGACGTTAACACAAGACAAGAAGTAAATAAGGAGTTTTGGAATCGAATTCCGATGCTCGTAACCAGCATCCTCTGCATTCTACATAACAAGTGTTCATTAGGTGTTCCTTTGTGTCGTCAACTCAGCTCTTACTGCCTTCACACGTGGAATCCTCCATTAGCACGTCATGTTTCTATACCATCGCCACCATGTTTGATTCCATTATATAAATTTATGCTTGCCATCAATTTATATGGAATCAAACAGCAGGTAATTTAGCGATAGTGTTCTATTATGTGAGCTTTTTGCAAATTTTAATAAGCACATTATTCATACCGTACAAAATGTCAATGCATCGTTTAGCGATGCAGCAGCACTTAAGAATGCACCTATAGAGCGATTGTCATACGCGCTTACTTATACATCACTTAACTACTTATGAGTATTCATGGAACCTACAAGATCTCGCTCAAGCTGCAAAAGAGAATGTATATGTTGAAATACGAAAATATGAGCATGTGAATATGAGCCCGAATATGTTTAAGCCAAATTATACACCACTTAACTGTTGCTATTTGTCTAGAGACATACTTGTCATTCAGGAGCTATTTACGTGCTGCATGTTCTTCAATGCTTTTCTTGCCTACCGAAATAAATGTCAGCGTCAGTCAGTTTGAAAGGGCAGCGTCAGACAGCCCGCGGAATCGCCTGAAGCTGCTTTTCTATCGGCGATGGGGGGGCTACCTTTTCAAGAGAAGCGCAAATCAAGTATTGCCTACCACACCTGCAAGGCAGCGTTGATGATGATTTGGTTGCTCATCAGAAATGGATTTTGTGATGCCATTCAGGTCCTTCATACTTTCGGCATAGGCGTTAGTTGCTTCATATATTGCGCTGGTAGGGCGTGGCTGTGTGCACAGGCAGCAAGGCAGAGTGGCACGGGGGAAATGCACAGACGACACAGTCAGCGAGACAGGATGGCACAGACGGAGAAGCAGAGACATGCAGCAAGGCCCTGCGGTCGGTACCGCGAGGAATGAATGCGGCCTTAGCGCGGATGTAGCCTTTATGTAGCACGGATTAGCATGGGTGAATCGAGAGATGCGGCGAGAGAGAAAGTATGTCCGCGACAAGGGCCAACAGGGGAAGTGGTCTATTTCTAGGGACTTTGGACGCGTCATTTCATTGTACTCTACTATGGCACTTTTCGGCTTCCTCTCTTTTCAGTAATCGATCAAACTATTCTGTGAGGCACCACCAAACAGAGCGATAAACATTGAATAATAGCATTCTGTGCAGGCCGCATGCAGTGGATGTGGATGGCACGGCCCTATCTCAGCCATGTACAGACTAATAGAAATCGAGAGAGGTCAATAGAAAGAGGATGATGGGAATAAGTGATCGTTCTTAAACGAACATTCTAGAGGTTAAAAGCGAAAATCGGTAGAGAAACCCGGATCAAAATGCGCGACGTTGTGGTCTGTATCCGCATCTCCCGCTCATCTCTTTGAACTGCAATGTCACGTTTCCGAGTTGCTCGCTGTAGAATGCCATTTGCTTTCTCGTAGGATATATTTTGTTCACTCGTGATGATGTGAAATAAGTGATAACAACGATCAGCAGCCATCAAGTGGAACAGTGAATGGGACAATAAGGGAAAGGATAAGGAAAAAGATGTTTGTGGTGAAAAAACCTATCGACTTCACAATCGACGTCTCAGCAATGTCTACAACCTAACAGACTGCAAGCGTTACATTATTTCTCACGGTATGCCAATATGCCACCTCTTGCTGTCTTTAAACCGTGCAGCTGATTACGAATCCGGGGAAAGGAAGGACAGATGTGCTCCTCGAAATCCAGAAATGAGAAATCTTATGGAGAAGTTGCATTAAAAACACGTGGTTTCTGTTGGAGATTCATTTTGCCTTTGCAATAAACCTTTTCAGTACAAAACTGTTTTTGTAGTTGCTCGCATGCGCTCATACTCATGGAAATTTATCAAACATATCAGATCTTATGTAAACCACAAAACACCTCGTGGCTCAGAATGCTTAAAAGCTCTCAATGCTTTTTACATTCAAATGGCATACAAGCAGTCTCATTACGACGCACTTAGCCATTTTGTCAACGCCTACAAAAGCGTTGTGTGGCGGCCTCCACGTCAAGTAGGACAGCAGTGTATCTGCTGCAAGTTCTTTGCGCTCTCGTGCTTCTCATCGTAATGGATTATGGAAATGCAGAGCAGGTAGGCCAACCTTAATCATCGTCATATCGTCTAAACTGCTGAGTAATTTTCAAGAGCAGTCGTATTTTTGGCTGCTTGGTGGGCGGAGGGAGTGACATGGCGAGCACCGATCAAGGATCTTTGAGGAAAGATGGAGCATTGTCTCCCAGCTTCGTTCAAAAAGACCATGGGAACTGCCTAGGAATCCATTGGAATAGCCTAGGATGACTCCGTCAAATTCTTTTTATCTTCTTGTGCGCCCGCATCCTGTGAGAATTGCGGTGCATCCTTACTTATATAGAGACCACTCTTGGTTGTCCTACCATGTATAATTCGCTTAGTATGTCTGTATGTGTCCGTCTGCCTGTCACGAAATTTATACCTCGCTTTTTGAAGCTGGAGTCTTGTATTTCACAAGTGATACAGGAGATGGTAAGGGATGGCGTGCTGAAAGTGATAGCATCTGAGCTGAGGAGCCTTGAAACGCGAGTTTCGCCAAAGTCGTGTCGCCTTTCGCGATAATCCCATAGCGCTGATACTCATGAGTGTATTGTGGGGATGGACGGGCACATTAATGGTGGGTGATCCAGGCTGATAAGTTTCCATAAGGTTTGATAAGGAGCGTCGGAAGGTAAATGCCGCTAAATACGTTTTGCTTTTCCAGCTGAGAGTGGAATGTTCACATACACAGGTATTGCATGGTTAGAGAATGTTCATGGTGACTCACCGAAACTGATAACGGCTTACAGGAGCTGACGAAAGCCATCAGGAAGTGGATAAGATAGAATGTTGTACACCACTTACACTATTATACGACCCCTAGAGTGAGTATCTTAAAGCCACTGGGTGAACATACTTTGATTTTGTCTTGATTCAGCTGTCGATGTATCGATCGTTAGATTGCCTGGCTCTATTTCATACTGCTTCTACATGGACGATCAGTTACGAGCTACATTTGTTACCAGTTGGGCGGGCGCACACTGCTGTGCGCTTCACACATGGAAGCATGCTAATTGGGCTTGATAGTATCAATAGATTAGTATCATTATTGCAACGGTTCGCAGAAACACGGAATTCGCAAAAACGGGAATTGCTGCCACGCGAGATATGAATTTCCGGTCAAACACACACACATATACACAAACACCAACAGACACACTTAGCCGATTATATGTAGTAGGATAGGAGAGCAAGAGATTCATTTCCTCATGCGGTGCCAGCAACAGTACTGGGTATTGACCGCTAGAATATGCATAATTTCCAAGTACTGGTGCATGTACACAAAAACGATAAGCATCGAAAACTGCAGTTGGATCCACCACCAGCAATCCAAGCAATCAGATGTTGCTCAAAAAGTGAACCGATCGAAGCAATCGATCACAAAACCTTCGATCCTCAAACTATCTGTACTCCCAATAATGCCCATTTCAGCCAAAGTGATGGTTAGCGCTTAAACATAATATTGGGTAGTCTAAAAAGTTTTTTCGTATTTTCAAATACCGCTTTCTCCCTCCAAACTGCTTTCCAGCAATCTCTTCTGTACATACACATGTAGTACAAGTCCACACGCATCTATAGGCATTAATGTCTTCCATCTCCCGGATAACCCTTTTCGGCAAAATAAAATATCAACGGTCAACCTCATTTTCAATACAAAAATTATAAAAAGATTTTTCTTTGAATCACGTTAGACAGGGAAAGGGAAAGGTGATAATCCGATGGAGCAAGATGAGGGCTATAAGGTGGATGGGGCAGCAATTTTTATCCAAGCTCGAGAATTTTTTGGCGAGTCATTTTTTCACTAGTGATGAAAATTTTTTTGAATTTTTTCTTTTAAAAAATTTTCGAGCTTGGATAAAAATTGATGCCTTATAGCCCTGATCATGCTGTATCGGATTATCACCTTTTCCTTTCCCTGTCTAACGCCATTCAAAGAAAAAAAATTGGAATTGAAAATGAAGTGACTTTTGATATTGTTATTTTGCCGAAAAGGGTTATCCGGGAGATGGAAGACAACAATACCTATAGATGCGTGTGGACTTGTACTACATATATATGTACAGAAGAAATTTTCTGACAAGCAGTTTTGAGGGAAAAAGCGGTATTTAAAAATACGAAAAGACTTTTTAGACTACCTAATATTTCGTTGCTGACCCATGTACATTGATCGTCGATAGCAATGCAACAGGAGGTATCGGTCACTAAATCATCTGGACCTCCGAAAAGCAGTGGTCTTCTTCAGCGGCGCGATATGCAATGACTAATGACTAGATTATCGACACCCAATAAATCAAGCACTATTTGCTCAACAACTGAACATACTTTTAGCTCCGGTATCAGTAGCAACGGGATGTTTCGACGATGCGTGAAATTTCAAATAGTTAATATCGCAGAGATACCGGCGCTGGGCTAGCGCTCAGCACCACGATTATCACAGTGTGATGCTACGCAATATACGCTCCTTCGATATCGACCATTTCAACATTATATAATTGTTGTGTTATTCACACGTTCTGTGCGATATCTCAGCTGGTGTAATATGCTTTATGCGAAAATGACTTTGCCGTGCCGTAGCAGATGGCTACTTTTGGAGGCACCACAAGAGGAAATTTTTCAGGTGTTCAAGAGTGGGAGGGCGTGCCACTGATACTTTTTCATATTTCTACTTCAAATTTCAACAATTGACCGAGGTACCTACAGTGGTGCCTTGAAGGGTGCTATCGCAATGGTGGTAGAGCATCCTATGAAAAGTTACACATCTAAGCATCTTGCAGGGATCTTGGAGAAGTCATTCGTACACTTAGGCGTATATTTTGCCTAAGCTTCAGTGAAGGAAAGAAGGTGTTCTTTCCCCCTTCTCAGCTTAGGTAACAATGAAGTCCATAGTGGGATGCCGCTCTCATGCGATAGCGTCCCTTCATGTTAATAAGAATAAAGTGAAATTTCGATAATAGACATTCTATGTAGGTTGTTCTCAGTAGATGGATGATACCGTGTATTTTCAGCCATGTAAGGACTTATTTCCAACGCGACACTGTGAAAACATGAAAGAAAGATACAGCTGTGGTGAAAGCTTCAAATTTCTCAAAGATAGCATGGTTGAGCATTACAGAATTACTTGCAGAAAAACATGTGGATACTGTTAAAAATCCATTTTGATCTCGCAATAAAGCTTTTCAGTACTGTGGTGAAATGCGAGCTCATCACAACAACACCTTTTGCTCCATGACTACTCAATCACTCATATCTCTCATTCTCTAGCCAGATTGAGCCCCAAGAAAGTCCTCTGTTCCCACTGGATCGACTGATCGGTATAACAACTTCAACCGACAGCGATTGCCTTGAAAGGCACCAATTCCTCTGAGGCTGGGCTTTAGGACGCGTATATAAAATCGTTCATCCTACGGTATAAGAATGCGAGCAGTTTTGTGCTAGCGTCGAAGTGGTAGACTAAAAAGCACCCCTTAGTTAAAAACCATTAGATCCATATCCACTGGAAGTCAATTCAGTGACGTTTGTAAGCGCGTCCAGCTGTCTCTCTGTCCCATGGCTCAATCCGAGAGTGGGACTTTTGTACAGAGTTCTCGTTAGCACATTCACCCTCACCTACTTCGTACCTATTTCGCACCTAGGCTCAACTGAGTGTTCTGCCTGTCACCTTTCTCTTGACAGTGACTGATACTCGAAAAAAATGAAGCAAGTTCAATATGGTAGGGGATCATGAAGTAACCAAAAGTCATACAAGTAATAATAGTATGCAATTTATGAATCTATAGACGCGCAATGATGTCCTTTACAGCAAATTACTGATGCACCCGATATTTCACTCCCAAATTCATAAACGTAATGGTAGAAACTGAGTATTTATTGTAACGAATTGAATTTTATTCCTTTCGCATATTTACCCAATTGACAACCTTTTCACACATTCGAAGTAGTACAGTTGATGTGATAGACCTCATTCATTTCATTGCTAACCACTTCTATTTGCTCGCTGACCACTTTGATTTGCAGAATGGACTGTGCTTTCCATCCTGCATTCTGTGATATATCATATAATAATTTATACTGACATTTGCTATGCTTATTCGATCGTATATGGTAGCCACCACTAATCTGTATGGAACTCTGATGCGCGGCGCATCCCACGGAAGGGAGTGGTTAACGCCGCAAATCCTATCTTTAGCTTCAAAAAGTTTCCCGCTGAAGCGGCAAAAGCATCACAATGCCCTAGTTGTAGTCACATTATTGCTAATAGCGAAAAGCCTGAGAAGGTATGGATTTCAAAGGAAAACAGAAAAACGAAGAAAAGAAGTGAAAAGAAAAGGCAAAAAAGGACTTCATATTCTAAAACCGGCCGAGCGAAAGTCTCACACTAGATTACCGTCAGAAACCAGTCGAAAAGGCAACTATCTCAGATCTATAGACTGTGGTAGACCATTCTAAAAGGCCGAAATACAGTTTCTTGTACAGATGCTGTTTTACTGGGGATGGTCAATAGGTCAGCCTCGTCATTCTCACTTAGGCGCAGATGGCTGTGTGAGCCTTGAGACGCTGAGCTAATCTGCTCTTCAAATTAGCGGAACGACTCTGCGAACAAAGTCATGAGAGTTTTTCTGAAGGAGCCATATTGCTGAATAGTAAGCTAGGCGTGTTTGCGCAGAGTCACTGTTTTTCATCTTCAGAAGATATCGTTATGAGCGAAAATTCGGATTACTCTTGTAAACACGTAGCTTCATCGAGATATGGAGAAAAATTTGGAAGGATCCGTGGCTAACTGCAGGGAAACATCTTCAACGAAGGGGAAGCAGTTCACCCTTGTCAGAAAATGCTCTTCTTTGGCGCTTGCTGCAAAACGAATCTTGTGTTAGGTATATTTCGGTGGGCTTTGCTAAACATAATTGCTAAGTATTTCATGTAGAAAGTGGAAAAGTACCACTTACTCTATGGCTACCTCACTTTACCCACGGATCCTTCGAAATTTCGGCCAAATTCTCGAATAGGCTGAAAACTAGTAAAATGTCCTGCTCGAAAGCGCTATAGGTAATGAAAAGAGCAAATCATAAACTTAATAATACTGAAAAAGATTTTGATCGTCACATATTAATCGATTATATGGTATAAGATATATAAACCTACATCATGACTCATAAGTTATCCATAAGAACTAAGAAGTGAGGTGGGCTGATGTTATAAAGGAATGGACCCAGTACTATCGAATAGTTCATTTGAATTGTTCCAATATCTCTACCTGGGAAAAAAATAACTTTTTCAGAAGATGGGTTTCGGTGCTCCTTCTTGCGCATAGGTTCCAACGCGAACGATGGAGCCGTGGCAATTGAACCGTGCAACTGAAGCCACGTGAAGCTGACTTCAAACTTATGTTTTCGACTATTTTTCTTTTGATTCATAAAACCATCTCTCTAGGAACTTCAAAGTTCC
This sequence comes from Trichostrongylus colubriformis, assembly GCA_963978905.1. Classification (NCBI taxonomy): domain Eukaryota; kingdom Metazoa; phylum Nematoda; class Chromadorea; order Rhabditida; family Trichostrongylidae; genus Trichostrongylus; species Trichostrongylus colubriformis. Next base: position 63,852,498 of record OZ022256.1, read on the forward strand.
AAATATCATGTATATTTCAACCAGAAAAAAATCGGGAGAAGTGACCGATGTCCAATTCATCCCAAACACACCTGAAATGAGCGAAAACCTGCCCGCAGTAGGCGGAGCGTGACGAGGTAATGGGCACCGAGGGAGTTTATAGAAAAAACGTTGCCAACCGCCCCACTGACGCTCATGATGTTACGCGCATTATTGTGCGCTAGCCCAAGTGGCATCTCAATATGTGAATGCATTGGTACAAACAATAAAGCAACACATGTATTTCAAAATCGATCGGTTAAAATTGTAATTCGACTAAATGCTACACACCCTCAGAACCCAAATCGATTGCCGTGCTCTACGCAAGGCATTTACTTTGATTCTTGACTGGAAAGACCCTAGCTCGCACGTATCACGTCGCACGCCGCCCGCCGCGGTGCGAAATCATGGTGCAAGTATGCATGGCCGCCGCGGTAGTCATGACTCTGGAATTTGAGGATCCAATCAGTCTGATTCTGTTTATGAAACATTGGAAATCGATAAAATACCACAAAGAGGTATAATTAAGTTGAAAGTGATTTGTGCAGGTGAATGAATAGAACAAAGGCGGTGAGAAAGCCTATGAAAAACGCGACAGCTGTGTGTATGTGTCCAGTAGCTGCATTTACAAGTGCAACCCCAAAGATAAATTTGAATCCTTTTGTCTCTTTATTGCACATCTCTCTGCACTCATTCTATAGCATTCCGCCACCTTCTTTTTTCGCCTGTATGCTCTTCAGCTGTTCACCTCTTTTTGGCATAATTAGTGGATGGTATGGTATATAAATGAAAACAAAGCTCGTATTGTTAGCTACTTTTATGCTAGCATAACTATATAACATAGCTACCTGTATGCCTGCTAGCAGTCGTGGGTGTGGCATTAGTATGAAAAATTCATGTCGCAGCGTGCAGCGTGCGACGTGATGGGCGCGAGTTAGAGGCGCCGTATGCAGTAGGTCCCAAAGCGATTTCCATGTCTTGATTCAGGCGCAATCAACTCAAAGACACAGGGAGGAACCAATTTCGGCTCACGATAAACTCATCCAGTTGGCTCACTTGCCGCAATTGCACACATGACACCTTGCCAAGATGTCGAGTGTGAATTAAATAAGTTTTTTTTAAACATAGGCACCGTTTTTCCTCCTCTGTCGCTTATTCTCGATTTCATTATCTCACCTGTTTGTCGCTGTTTCTAGGTCAACATGTTCAACATAACTATGAATGAAATCTAATTCGTCCCATGCAACATCAAATCAAACTTCTCTGCACGCTGTCAGGAGGCAACTCGGTCACTGAAGCGTGCAGCTCGAGACGTAGCGCGCTAGGACCACAATGGCGCCCCAGTACACTAGAAAGCTGAGGAGCGAAGAGGCGACAGCCTTGTGGTCAGAGACGCAGAGTGAGAAGCAAATCAAGAAAGGGTGCGAAAAGTTGAACCTCGCCCTGGCGTTTGACTATTGTTCAATGTTTAGGAGGGAATGTAACGGGGATTCAAACGAGTTGCTCTTCTTCCAGTTTTCGATTTCTGATTTGAAATAAAGAAAATTTCTCAGTTCTTTTCGTGTTCGTGTTCGCCTACTGTGTATAGACGAATGATTTTAAAGTCATGGATTTTCCGTGGACGATCCTTTCAAGCAGTCAAACCATATCACTCAAATTTGAACATATAATTTTTCATTTTTCATGAAGTTCTTCGATTGGAAGACGTTGATTTTCATGAATGCTGGTGCGATCCTTTGCCATAGGTGTATTTGTGTTCGTCGCTGCTATCGTCCACATAATTTGCTATAAGGAGCAGTACGGTAAGTCCTGGGTCTGAGATTGCTGGTCCGTTTAGGCAACATGCTTCGCGCCACGCGGTCTGGCACCGGACGGGTAAGCACGAAACCCTGCGAAGTCGTGCACTGAAAAGGTTCACGCAAGCTGCGAACGCGCTCAGCGGAAGCGAGGAGCGCGACTGGCAGCACTGTGGGATCGCGTGCTCTTCAATAAGAATTTCACCAGATCACCTTTTCTGAAGTGGAATGTTCTTCACAAAGCGCATGTCATATTAGCTGCCACTTTGTCTCTATTCCTGATTCTACAAAACTTTGTAAAAACGACGTTCAAAAAGAAAATTAATGAAAAATGCTTCATGAATGCTTCTACCTCACTTTCGGACTATACAACGCAGATACGACTCCCTATCAACCAACCATACTACGAACATTGGTATAGACATCGCCACATTCATACTCGGCGAGCGATCGCATGGTCGACGCGCCCCGCTGTGCTGATATCAATTGCGCTCGGTGACGAATGAAATCGAGTATAAATGCGGTCTAAACACCGAGGGCTGCTGGAACCTGCACCGAGTCATCTAATCTTATTCAGAACTCCAGAATCTTCGAACGGCAAGATAACCCCTTCGTTCGGGTGTGTGCAGATATGACAGCGAATCGCGTGGCCGCCCGTGGCAAGCGGCGCGACGGGTGCGAGTGCCAGTGGCAGGGCATGGCAGCCTTCAGGCGAGGCAGTGTGGCATGGGTGGAAGCTCAGAAGTGACGCAGCCACGCTCTGCCGGTCTACCAAGAGCAATCGATTCGCAAGTCGTACTGGTGGCGCAGCGAGTGAAACGCCGCAAAGCGATTCGCTGTCATATCTGCACACACCTCCTTCCTTCACACCAGAGACAGCATGGGGCAGATCTTTATCGCAAAACTTTTCCTTAACCAGTTTGCTTGAAGAGTTCATAATGGCTGAATTTTTTTCTTACATTTTTTAAAACCTTTATTAGAGCCCTTCGTTATGAGAGTGGTGCTTTAATGTTTCGAATTTTCTGGAACCTCATTCAGATGACTCCGATGCGACGGATTACCGCCTTTACCAACGTCGCGAATATGGTAGTTCATTGTGGCTGGCACTCGGTGCACTCGTGTTGGCCGCTATCGACACTGTCATTGCTGGGTTTTCAGTTTGATATGATTATCAGTAGGCAGGCACTTCGCCTTATCAATGGGCACACTATTTCGATTATCAATTGATTTGATGGCGTTTTATCAAATTTATCACTGCTTTTTCTTACTACCCTTGCCGTTCATCTGATCCACCTTCGCTTCCAGGTTGTCTATCGTTATTCTTAGCATTCGTATCAGCACTTCGATTATTATTGGATTTCTGTGCTTTTGGTATGTATAGAATGCTTCATTCACCGGATAGTTGTTTGAATTTCTCACTTTACCTCTTTTCAATGACTTGATGAAATTTTATTGATAATTTCTGCTGTTTCACAAGAGCCTGTTTCTCCTGTGATGAATATTTCAGTAAAATACTGTGTTGAAGAAACAAAGAAGTAGTGAGTCAAATATGTCTATATTGGTCGAATATTAGACAACATATTGTACGCCACTGTAAAATGACATCAAGTAGCTGAATAATCCGAGGAATGGCCCTTATTCAGTCGCTGGCTCTGGCCACGGATTTGCTTGTTTGCGCGCGGTTTCATTGACGCATCGATCCGAGTCAATTGGCATTGTGATGTGTGACGGTCAGATGCACTACATGACTAGAGGCCGGCCCTGAGCGAGTTTGGTTCTCGGTAAATCGAAAGGAAAACAGAAAAATAAACTTATGGACAACCACCGAGGCTGTATCCCTGTCGATATTCTCTCCTCTTCCACCTCATTCTCAACTCTCTCTCCGGTTTTCTGGCAAAGCGCATTCATGAATACATGCAATAAAGTGTGTTATAATCACGAAATGGGCTCTTCAAGAATTCTGGGCGCTTCCCCTCCTTTCTCTTTTTTCTTCCCATCTCACCAGTTGGAACATCTTCTTTCACTACTGAATGCGATAAACACCCAAGATAATTGCGAAACGTGCCCTTGAAGGAATCGAACGTCGAATTAACGGTCTTACGATCTTCAGGAATTCTCCTTTGGCTCAACGGCACTTCCGTTGAATGCATTTTCCCTGAACAATGATAGATTCTCAAGGAAAACGACAACAAGCAAACAAGCAGCCAAAACAACCGTCACCGATCGTCCCTTAACACTGTTAACAATGGTAGCGATCGTTAACAGAAGAAAACAATAATGTGGTAGAGTGGGAGATGGCCGCATAGTCCAGCAAAAAGCGGTTGTGGTGGTGGGTTGTACCGCTAGTCACGTTCACATTGATATCATCCCCGTTGTCCATCGCTGCTACTGTCACCTACGACTACAGACATTCTGAAGCAAGTCTGCCCACCGACAAGAATGCCGATTTGTTGTCCCAGCCTACTCGTGAGTGATTTTCTGTACAATTTTTTGAAAAATCAATTTTTACACTGCATGACGTTTCATTAGTCAAATTATCATTCTTATTTTGTTCGAAAACAGCCTCTCATTACGTTTTACGAAATAGACGTTATTGGCGGACAATTATTTCACCATCATTTCTCGCTGCTGTCATATTTCAACGTTTTTTGTCAAACAGATCGGGCGTCATTCATATAACGTCTGTATTTTGACCTAAGGATTGCGTAACTTCGTCTCCTCAGGCCTACTGATTAGCCAGCTTTCATTGAAGGCATTGGGAGCACAGCAAGGAAGGAAAGAGTGATTGAACACACTGCCTTCTTTAAACAAACGTTCGAGCTTGAAAGTGATAATGTGTAGCGAAACTCGGGTTGAGAAATGCGCTTTTAAGACGCTAATGCGATCTGGCGCGCTTCACCTCGAACTGGGGTGACGGTGGGACACACAGTCAGTGGGGCCACCAGGTCACGCGATGACCATGCACAACCCTTAAATCGTTATAGACATCTTTTATATTATCATCATTCATCAATACAACAAAACAGACGTAAAAGGAGGATATGATTTACATGAACAAATTGTCTAAATAATTTATGTCACAGGGCAAAAGCCACAGGTTGTCTCAGGCTGGGGCCTAGATTCGTGTGTTCCAACCTACACCCAACGAACTGCAAGAGAGCTCACCGGAAACACTGAGAATAGTGAAAATGAAAAATATGGTCGAAAGTAGAGGAGAGAGAATACAGGAAGAGGTCATATGCGCTCGGAATAGAGACCAGACGCTAGAGGCAACGATAAGGATAAGATACGAAGGCGTTATGGCCTTACGAATTCATCAGCGATGTTCTTCCCAGTCCTCAAACTGTCGAACCTGCACACACTTCCGTTCCGGACCGCCTAGCTTACAAGGAACAGCAACGAACGGCGAGTAACAGGAACGTGGTTTTAGACGACCCACAACAAATGCAGAATGAGGTGTAGAGGATGGTTTTAAATGTCAAATCATCCTTTCCACGTTCAATCATGAATTTTTTGATGGTGAAAGCCGTTTTCAAGGTGTCAAAAATAAACTATGCGTGGTGTAAACAAAGGCACTTGTTGTGGGAAGAACGTCGTGGGTGATGGGTTTAAAGGGCACAGTCCAGATTATGTGCGTGATTCAGCTGTTGTGTCATCACAACAGCGGGTGGCTCGCATATGACGTGGTTCTTTGCTTTTTTTTCGGTCGAATATTTCAGCATCATAATTCAACTTTGTCGTATTGTATTCGGTTTTTGTGAAAGTCACCTGAAAAAGTGAAATTCGAGAAAGCTTTTGTTCCCAAGGAATAATAATGGCATATGTAGGTTCTCAGTCTTACTATTAATATGCGATGACATATCAATAGAAGATTGAGAGACACATGATCCCCCAATTAGGACCGGGAGACGCGTGACTGTGAGTGAGTAAATGTAAAGGGCATTGATCATTCTTTGGGACGCGCCATGCAGTCGTATTCTATATGGAACCATGACAGCATGAATCCATATGAGCTTTACACGAACCCATAGACCAGGTCCTGTGCCATCACCAAGGCTAAGAATCTGCAAGCACAGCGATAGGTTGATGTCTGACACTCCACTTCATGGTGCGGAGATCAAATCTCGCATCAACGCCCACCCAGGCCAACTAAGCCTTCCATCCCTCCGGGGTCGGTAAATTGTACCAGACTCGTCTGAGAGGATAAAAACTCAGTGACTGTACATCGGCTGGCTACCGCAAGACATTATAGAGGCCACATCTCATTCACCAGCCATCATGATTCTGAATGGAACTTGAATGTGCGGCGCATCCCATAGAAGTGATTGATAACGCCAAAAACTTTATACTTATCCTTTAAGTGGGTGTCTGAAGGGACCCTGGGAAGAAGATTTCGTGAAAGAGCATATGTCTAACTGAAAATAGAAAATTTTTACTCTGCCTTTTTCATAGACCGCAAACGAATTCCATTTTTTCTTATGTTATGTCGCGTAGCCTTAGCAAGTCAAACGAAGATGTAAAGTTCATATAAAGGCCCTTCTACCCTCAAAGGCATTGCTCACGATGAATTTCATGCCTCGTCGCGCCCCGTAAAGACTCTCGTGGTGCTAAAGAGAACAAAAGTGAAGGAAAGAAAAAGAAACCCTTCTAGAACCCTTCATATAAGGTACTCCCGACCTTTGGCTTCGACGAGTTTGGAGTACCTCGAGAAGCAAGCATTTCGACTAATTTTCTCGTGATAATATCATCCGATCAGTTCAACTGTTATAGTGGAATGAATCATAACTCACCATAATCCTTCAAGATCTTTGAAATTCAGGACTTCAAAAAATTATACTAAAAAATTTAGTTACTTCATTCAATTAAATTTTCCGCAACTTACTACTTAACCCATAACGGACGGTGCGCCACATGGTTACTCCCAACATTTAAATCTAGTTTTGTAATATTTCCAAAAAACCAATTATACACGTATACACTACAAGTATTGAAAAATAACATATATTTCCAGGACCGGTGCAGCGCAAATTTTCAACAAACATTATGCGAGTAACTTCAAATACAATCCTTTCTAGTTGTACAAACAAATGACAACAATTGTTTTTAGTTACAGTCAATAATCCATTAGAATCCGTAGACTCCGTTTCCCATTCGGAAACCCTCGCGCTCATCTTACTACTCGAAATGCATAACTTTTTTGCAGTAATAGGTAGAGAGAAGTACCGCGTATAACAGCATGAGGTGATACCACTACACAGTGATGACCTTTTCATCAGTAGCAACTGCATAAAAAGGTTACAAAAATGACTCAATTCAAAAATTGGTGAAAGATTTGATTAAAAAACGGCGCAAAAACGCCGCCGTCTGTTATGGGTTGCGTGGCCATGTGGCGCACCGTCCGTTATGGGTTAAGTGATGATTGAATCTCTGCTTATATGTGAACGCCTTCCGCACATTGTACTGCACGTCAGAATCTTATAATCGCCAATTGCTGTGTATTCTTACATTTAATTACAAAGGCAAAAGCTTCAAACTGCTCTTATCATTAGAATTGATAGTTGATATTCGGCATGGTTGATATATGATATTTACAAATGCCACTTCTTTGCGAAAGTTCAAAATCTAAGGGAGCGTAGCGAATCTATCGGTAATCTTTGGATCTCATCATCGATAGCGCGGCATCGGTGAAGGATCCGTAATGATGCACGTATACAACGCGTTAGTGAAACTCTTCTATCTGCAAAATTTTTCCGGAAACTTGGTTTCCGATCGCAATCGTTCGTCTTTCTCGAGTTTTCCCATACTTTTTGTGAATTTGTCTGATGCAGTGAAAGAGGGAGCAGTTAATAGGCCTCAGCTTTGACCGGGCCCTCTAATCCCCTACTACTAACCTTCTAGATCTCCCCGACCAAGTGCACGTGGTCGTCTTGCGAATCTGGTCCCCGTCAAGGCAGATGGCTTTTTGGACCCATATGTGTCCTTTGATGTGTTGCCACTTTCGCAAGCAACGTCGTGGTCCGTTGATCGCCGGGACGACGCAGGTTGGAACAACGGGTGGCTGTCTCGTTTGCATGGATCCCGCGAAACGTCTGGCGCTTCACTCTCAATGTCGCCTTGGATGTGACTTTATCATAGTTTCTTTTGCTTCCGCATTGCCCAGATGTCTTAGAATATTTACGTACAGATGCGAAATCTCGTGGCTATCAATGACCATTTTCCCACCTTTTTTCTTTTTTTTCTCGGCCATATGACGTTGTTTGGCATTTCAATGCCTTTGAGTTTATTTCAAGCCGCCACTTGATTAGGAGAATAGAACCTTTTATTTGATCAAGTCCTATGAAATCTCCCTTTGACCTGACCTTGGGCAATCGTACCCTACACGGGCTCAATTATTTCGTTGGATTTGTTTCGAGCCGGGTTTTCTCTTTGCAACTCAGCCGATTTGACCGCGTATGATTCGTACAGAACAGTAAGATTGGAGGTGACTTCGGTTCATTTCTTTGTGTAATTTACATAGGTTTAATTTTGTCACATCGGTTTCCTTTCATTGAACTCCATTTTCACATTCGTGGTTTTGATGTTTTTGATTCTATAAGTCTTTCATGCTATTACAATTAAGGGGGACAACTTGTTAAATGTTAAACAGTGACATGAATGGCTGTCAATAACTTTACATGAATGTCAAACAGGCTGACATTAGCATTACGTTATTGACAAGTCACTCATGAAAAGGCATGTTGGTGTTCAAAATCAACAATTTTCCCGTCTCCCATTCCTCCGTCCCCTCATAATTAATATAACTCCAAAATTTCTTCCAAAAATCCAAATAATATTACCCACTTGAGGGTTCATGGATGTTACCGTGTAGATTTTAGCCCATCACTCTATTTTCCCGTCTTCCTTCCCTTTTTTCCACATTGTTACGTCCAAAAATCCAAATAGTTCTGAAGAAATCGAGTGTACGTGTTTCACCCGGCTAGCATAGCGTTTTGTTAGGAAGAGTGCCTTTCACTGCGATTCGTGCCATCCACTGTCTCTTTAGAGCCCCTTCTTCATTTGTAGTAAACCTGTTTCTTCTTCGTGAACTCAAATCTCTACTGTTGCCTTTAAACCCACCAACTCCCGTACCTCGAAATGACCAATGTCAGTTTCAGCCCGATCAAAGTTAATCCTAGAAGTAGGAAAAGCCGATGTGTTGAAGGGGAAGGGTTGGAAAGGTTCGGAGATTTACACACAGATGAAAGAATGAATGGTTCAAATGCCGCTCATAGTGGTGGAATTCGGGTTTTGCTACGAAATTCTGGAATGTGCAGAGAAGGTAAAGATACATATGGAGTAGCAGGCTCCGCCTATTGATAGGAAATAAAGAAATGAAACTTTTACAATTCCGCACTTTTACACGAAAACGAAATTTCCATACTTCTTCCGACCGATATGTATCTAATCCTTTTCCGCAGATCCCACAATTTCTCAAAAGCGCAGATTTCACCCCTGTGAGCATGCCTGAGCCACTGTTTCTCCTTATTGTCTAGTCTATCCTGGCTTCTCATTCTGCCGTCGTCCGATCGCTCAAGTTGAACTTATCAGCCGAGATATGGTCTTGCCTTATCAGTTTGCCCGTCCGGTTTTGCTCCCATTGGACTTCTCGTAAACGGATACTCACAAAAAGCTTCACGTATGTCGTCCTTTTGTGGATCGCATTTAATTGCCCACTTAGACGCATAAAAACTACTCACTGGTCTTTCCCTTCGCTCTTTCCCTCGAAAAGGGAACGACCAGTGTGTAGAAAAGGGAAGAGAACCTGGAGTCAATCATAAACTTTTGAGTTGTGTCATTTGTAACTTTGCAAGCGTTCGCACTTATTATTGACCGGTTCCGGTGCTGAACGGTAGTGTAATACTTGCGCAAGGGCACCCAGCCTTACTGAAGCATATGCATTTCAGGGTTTCATTGCTAAGTCAACCCTCCCCCCCCGAAACTGTTATTTGAATCGGCTTTTGAAGAATTTCATAAGCCTTTTCCATTCATAGCTTGACTACTTTTGTAGCGACCACCTTGTTTGATAGCGGGAATTTGTTTTGAAATTTTTTTGTGTATTTCCAAATTTATTAAATATAGCATGGCAAGAATGATTTACCAAGTTCTCTCTTCTTGAAACCTCAGCATGATGTTCACATTATCCGTGTACTGCCCTATAATAAAATTGGTCCTCTTAAAAACCTCGTTCGGCTAAGCGGTACACGGATAATGAAGGCTGATTTAATTACGAATTTGTTAAGCTTCATTCGGTTTTCCTGCCTTTCACCATCTGCAAGGGTTTGTCGACTTTTTTCCACCGTATTTTGTATATTCTTTTGTTTTCCATCCCCATACTCACCGATGAGCCTCGCGGTTAATGGAAAACGCAGTAGTTCATACGAGTAGAGGCGAGACGAACTAATTTTAATATATTAGTTTTTTTAAAATTCTTTCAAGTCTTTGATTCTTATATACTTCCAAGTTTTTGATTCTCATTTTCTTTCAAATTGTTGTTTCTTATTTGTTCAGTTAAAGGCCATTTTGATGAAGTTCATCTGTTCGGTAATACTGCTGTCCATCACTGAAATAATCTTTCATTAACCTGCATCCTTCGCTATAGTAATCTCCTATAAGTAGTAAATCCCTCTAATCCGTGGTCAACACATTATTTTTAAATTGCCGATCATTTTCCCTTTCTAATTCTGTTATATCTGTGTCGTTAGGCTGAGGTTACACTATGCGATCATGCGATCGTGTGAAACCTGGAACCGCAAGTGCGTCTTGCGCACTCCTTTTCAAGCGTGCTCTTTTTCCCCTACAACGCTAGTGTACCATCAAGGGCATACCGGAGTGACTGAAGACCTGAGAAAATAGCACGCTCCAGAGAGAGTGAGCATGACGACAAATACGATTATGCGATTGTGCGATACTGCGGATCGGAGAGTGGCAGATCGATACGCACCTGATCTTCAGTCGAATGTGAAGCGAACTGCGATCCAATCCCAAGGTATAACCTCAGCATTAAGGTTACAGTAGGACTTGAACCACCTGGTCTGTATCTCCATTTATCTGATGAGGATGTTGACGTTTGAAATACAACGGCTGATTCAACCTGTCTTGAGGGAGGCTCCCTAGTATCTTGAGGATCTAAAGAGGGCCGGAGCTGTGCAGAGAAATTGGCGGTGGTTTGAAATCGAATCCGCGGACTCCATAAGTACCCACGTCCACCGATTGTACATATGTAGGTCGATGCAGTAAACTGGGAACAGTTGTCTGCTGTGTTGTTCGCTGGGATAGAATCAAAATCTTGGAAAAACTAAGAAGCTCTCATATTCCTTGTCCTTTATTTCTTTGTTTCGTCCGCCTTTCTTTTTCGCTCCTGCATAAGGTGAAGCCTCATGAGAGGAAAAGCTTTGGGAAATACTACCTCTCACGCGCTACAACGCTAGTGTACCACCAAGGGCAGTGACCCTGATAAAGTCCTCAATCGATAATCATAGCATTGCTGCTTATTAATGAGCACGATTATATATTAAGACTTCCCTGGAGGTCGTTTTATCAGTCTAGGAACCGTCAGAGTAATGCTGAGTTATGGTGTGCAAAAGCTCTGGTCTCAAACGGGACTCGAACTCGCACTCTATGCTTTCCGAGACATACAGTCCAGTTCCCGAAGGCTGGCAGGACGTGGCCTGCAGAGTTGGGTGAGAGTGTGTGGCGGGGTGAGAGAGATCGTTACAAGTCCGTATGCCTCGCCCTGCCAGCCGTCGGGGAATGGACTGTATGTGCAATCTATTATACTGCCGAGACTCCTCCGATCTTAAAGACAGCGATAGGGGTAATGTGGTTATTGGGAAATCCCTGAAAGAAGTCATTCACATGGAACTAGGGGTTTAGCAATAAGAAGCTGGCTTTTACTACTTGTGGCGAATTTCCCGTCAAAAAGGAGGGACGCCGTAGCGGTTAACGGCTGACGCCTTCGGATGACAGGCCCCGCCTCCTAGGGTCGATTTTGCCGAGGAATGACTGAGGTGTAGAGTTTTATGAATATGATTGCTGTATCATGCTCATTACTTTACACCTCAGTCATTCTTCGGCAAAGTCAACCTTAGGAGGCGGGCCAGGATAAGAAAGGCAGTGTGGGCTAAAAAGGCCGCCTCCATCACAGCTCAGGGGGTGCTTTTTTGTGGGGGGATTTCGCCGCAAGTAGGCTTCCTAGATCTTTAGTTTTGAAGTGTATGACATCTTTCGGGGATTCCTTATCACCCACATAATCTCTATCACTGTCTTTGAGTAGATATTAATTTTGATGTTTTTAGTTCTGAGGAGGTTGGCAAAATGGAAAGGAGTGGTATGCGAGTGTTAGGCTCCCCCGAGACCAAAGCTTTTGACCATGACTCAGCATCCTTGTAACAACTTTCGCATCGTTAAAAAATCAACAGCTATCAAAAATCAAAAACATCTTTCTAAATGACGATTCCTCGAGCAATCCTCAGAAACCCCGGGAGGATTCTAAAACCCACGCTTCCCTGCTCTAGGCCGTTCCTGTCCTTTCAGAGATAACATATATCCACTCCAGCGGTCTTCATTTTGTCCATCTGGGAATCACGGTACCATGTGTCGATTGTATGTATGTATGCATGTATTTCATTTTCTTGCCCAACGAGAACCATTATTGGATAGCTTTATGACATTCGCCTCCTCTTCAGAGGCCGAAGATCCTAGCGATGATGCAGACATCAACTCATGTCTCTGCTACTGAAGGCGAAATACGGATTCGGGGCATCTTCCCCATTTGATCCTTCTTCTTTCTGTTCTTCTTATCTTCCCCTTTCTTACCTTCCTTATTTTTCTTCTCCTTCTATTTTACTGTACTTCCCTTGGAAAGAACAAAATGGTATATTCTAATATTGCTGATGATGTTTGCATAAGTGCGTGTCAATTTGGGTTGTCACTCAACTTGTTGTTGGCGTAGCTTACAATCTAATAAACATATTCACCCCCACATGAAAGCTCCTCTGCTCTGCATTTCGAAAACTGGCAAGCGAATATCCTGTTTTCGTTCTAAAAATATCATTTTAAAAGTGTGATTTCGTACTTAGAGAAACTCCATAAAACTTGTATATACAGCTGATGTTCCCATACATATCCCTCGTTGTTGTCAATGGTATTGCTTCCGCGCTTTTTTCTCTTATTATTTAATAATACTATGACCAGTCCAGCTCCACAACCTTATGCCTTTCTCCTACGTATCGCATATCTCCTACCTGTAATAGGTCCCACTTATTTTTCAGAAGTAATACTTATCATTACTTGTTATCACTTCTTATCCTCCAAACCCCTCTTTCAACACCTTTCGCCTGTTCAGTGGAATCAGTAAAGCCAACAATAAAAAGGCGCGCTTCGTAGAGATGATCTATGACGAAACTCGTATAGAAAAACGCGCCTGGGGATTTTGTCTCGACTTCGTTTGGTTGCGTTTGTGTCCTGTGCTGATGGCCGAGTAGTCGCAGAGGGCGTGGCAATGCTCAGAGGTGGCCGGCTCGTCTGCACTCGCCGTGTCTATATCCCCTTCAGTGGTGCAGAGATACCCTGGTGGGGATCAATGGTAGAAAAGGGTCTCTTCTCCCGGGTTTTGACAACTTTATTCCGTTCTTTCTCTAATGTTGGACTATTGAGCATCACTGATTCCACATCCCACTGTCGAGCAAAATTACCTCTAACTCTGAAGGCGCCCTTTTTTTCACATGCTTAGCGCCATGTGAAGGATATGTTTGCAGTAAAACTTGTGATGGAATTCGCTTGCATTTAATCGCAAGCCACCAGAGGTCGAGAATCGTGGCCACTTAATCTCAGTGATCTGTCGATTATATATGTTCACCTGCTCCAGAATTTATCACTCCCTCTCTGAGCAGGTGAATCACATATGTAGTTCAAGGACTAGACTTCGCTACTCAAAGAAAATTGGTTGTGTGTTGGACATGCGCAAGCTTGCAGGGCCACCGCACCTTTCTTCCATGCTTCTTTACACAGCGATAGTAATTTGAGTGTTTCCACAATAGTGATCCGTTGGCATTCTGAAAAGATTGCGCCATGTAGTTCATGTCTTTGTTCCTTAACCAATTCACTGTACCATGAACGAACATTTAGGCGAATAAAGATAAATAAATAAGAAGGTGGAGCCGCGTTCACACTTTGCGCCTGCATCGCGGCTGCGTTCACAAGCAGCGAGGCATGGTGGCGCGGGGTAGGTGCAGAGACGACGCACGCCAGAAGACAGGGCGGCTCAGGTGAGGACGCATCGACTCGCAGCCACGCTCTGTCGCCGGCACTGCACAGTATGAACGCGGTCCAAGGCAGACCACGCGAAAAATGGATTCTACGCGTTCCAGGCGACCCTTCGTGGTTTTTTGATCGACAATTCACATACAAGATTAGCGCTTTTGATGACAGTGGTGCTGTACATTGTGGTTTGAAGTTGGCGGCAAAGGCGCGCGAGCGACGAAGGCGGTCAATATTTGGTGATATACAAGGGTATGTACATGTGTCGCAAAAGCTTCGTTTTGAGGAATTTGAGACATAATGTGTGGGTATGCCACTGGAGTGGGGAGATAGGGGGGGGAGGGGGGGAAGGGTGTCTCTACTGCGCTATGCGTCTCTATCGCCAATGTATATGTAGAGGAGAGAGTGGTGTGGCGACAATCCAATAGGGCTGAATGTTGCAAAGAAACGACTCTAACGAAAGGAATTCAAATCCCTCAAAACGCTCTATCCTTTCAAGCCTAAACCTATGTAGGGAAAAGGCATTCTCTCTAGTGGCTTAGGCAAATACGCAATGGTGCATATTTTTAGCCCAGTTGCATTGAACTGAAGCGAATTTCTTGAAACATAGCTATGAAAGAATGATTTACTCGTTCTTCAATCCACTTAACACACATTAATAACATAATGATCTAAACATAATATAACCTCGAAAGTGTGCAAACGAATTGGGCGTGGCTTATGCTTTTGTCTTGTCGAGTGCCCCCCCTCCCCCCCTCAACTGAAGTACCGTTGCGCTTTCGGAGTATAAGCTTACTTTCGGAGTAAACGCCTGAAAATTCAAACGTGTCGAAGACTTCCCTCTATTCCAATGTTTTTAGAGGTGTAGGGGGCGGGGGGTCCAGCAGGGTGACAGTGAGCAGCACCACCCACCACATCCCCCATCACCCCCACTCCCTCTGGCGGCGAATAGATGAGAGCAAGTTAATATACGGAAGCAATCGACAATTTCTCTAAGGAACATGTTAGGTAATATTGCTATAATCCTAAGGGAGGTACACGATGCCGTACCTTCGAGTTTATTTCTGCTCCAATATTTATTGATCGACTTATTCACTTTACCGGAAGATTTTTACTTTATCCTGTTGTTTCAGCATGTTAACGACCATCGCTGCCAACGTGTCGATAATTCAGAGTTTTTTTGGAAATCTACTTTGTGTCGCTCATTGCTTTGCTATTCTAAAAGTGCTCTTTTTGGTTAATGTCACTCCACCAAATGAGCTCGCCTTTCTCCTGGATGAATTAGCCTAATGATCACATTGCCGTGATTTTGCAGTGTCGGAGTCGCATGGGCACTGCCGTTTCAACGGGACGTACGCCTCTCGTCAAGACTTCATCGGGTCCAGTACGTGGGCGAGAATATATTCTGCATGATGGCCGAGCAGTTGATATGTATCTGGGAATCCCATATGCAGAACCACCAGTAGGAGAACTCAGATATAAGGTAAGGTTGTGGAAAATAAAAAGTATACAACGCAATCAATACTTCAAAAACGAACAATGCTTCAGAAACCAGAGCCAGTGAAACCGTGGACGGAGGAGTTGAACTGTGTTACTTTTGGGCCAAGATCTATACAAACAGACGAGTACTTTGCTCAGGTACGTGCTTTTTGCTATGGTCGCCGTCAGACTTTGCGACTTTGCGGTGCCGCAACTCCGCGTGCGGAGCCGGCACCGCAATCGCGAAGTCTAACGGCGGTCTAAGTCGCCTGTAGAAGCCAGTATGCAGGCGCTGGCGATAGTGCGTAGTGTGTCTGCTCTAAAAGCTCCCTGCTAGCCATCGCATTTACATATTCATATGTCTAATCGATACTTCACACACGCATTGCAGTATAGACCGCGTTCATGTTTTGCGCAGGCAAGGGGTGGCTGCGTTCCCAGGCAGCGAGGCAGAGCGGCACAAGCGTAGACGCAGAGACGCGCAGCCACGCCCTGTCAGCGGCACCGCAAAGTATGAACGCGGCCTCAACACAATCTTCCTTGTGTTTTTGTACATTGTTTATACCATGACACTTTAAATTAAGTGATTTTCAGTATCTAAATATTGTTGGTCAAGATGAAGCACGTTGCTTGACGCTAAATGTATTCGCTCCACGATGGGCTCATGATAACGTGAGTAAATACAGGAAATGTTGAAATAATGACATCACTTCATTTGAGAGATATTCAGAAATTGTGGTGTTGAAATTTAAACAATTGAGAGGTATCTCTGAAAATTCATGCATTGAAATTCAAGCGTTTGAAAGGTATCAAAGAATTGTGGTACTGAAATTCAAAGGGTGCCTTTCTGGAGAAATATATGCCATGGCAAGTGTGGCCCAGAAGTTGCATTTATACCCCGCGACCGGTGACTTGATCCAATAAGTTTCTGCTGCAACAACATCCATGCAAGCTACAGATCGATGTTCAAGTACTCGGTGAGAGCCGGTCCCCTGCAAACTCCGGGGACGTGACCGAGGATCAGTATTGTCACCGTGCTCATCTCGGCACATCCCCACATCGACTGCACATATTGATCGCGGTGCCTGTGTTGCTCTCCATCGTAAGGCCGGATTCGTACTTTGCGCACCGACGCCGACAATTCGACGCTATCGCTGCCGGTGCTGGTGTCGAGTATAAACGCCGACTAAGACTAGTGGCTCGCTTTGATGATCATAGGGCCGCTCACTAAGTATGAAAGCGGTGTAATTACAAACATACAGAACCCACCAAGGTACAAAAGGTTCCACAATTCCATTTTCCGACTTCTGCATTTCGGCTACTTGGTTCTCGCCCAGAGAGGATTTGGCAAAACGGGTTTGATTATTCAAAAATTAGTCAAAATTTATGGAACTAATTGGTTTCCACTTGTTCACCGGTTCAAGGCTCTTGTCCTTGCACAGGTTCGAAGGTCTCGAACTGGAAGGCATCTGGGATACTGCCTTGCTTTTCACGAATTTTTCTTCAGTAGGCTTCCAAAGTACAATTTCAGGACCAAAAACTTGCTGTCATGGTATGGATTCATGGTGGAGGATTCTCCATTCATTCCAGCAGCAACTACGGTGATACTGCCATAGCAAGGTAACACTATAGCTGCAAGCCAATTTAGGCCTAAATGTCTTTTCCAGGAATTTGTGCGCTAAAGACGTTATCGTCGTGTCCATTAACTATCGACTTGGCCCACTTGGGTTCTTCACCACTGGTGATGATGTATGCAGAGGTAACATCACCACTATCTTTTTTATGAGAGTCACTTTTGAGTTCCTATTACAAATCTATTACAGGTAATATGGGACTCTGGGATCAGACTTTGGCTCTGCGCTGGGTAAAGGATAACATTGAGGCATTCGGTGGTGACCCAGGGAATGTGACCGTGTTTGGTCAAAGTGCCGGAGGAGCCAGTGCGGATTTGCTCGCCATCAGCCCTCATTCAAGAGGTTTTTGTTATTGTTCTTCTGTTCTTTTATTAAACATTGAGTCTAAGCACGGCGTGACATAGAGTTCGTTGCTGTCCTGCACCTCGAACGGCAACGGGAAACCTGGACTGCTCTTCTATGTCAGTTCCCGCGCATATATGCCGTGCGTGGCATGACAGAAGATGCTACCGTTCCCACGTGAGCTTGTTGTTCAGTGCTCATTTAGAGGCAGCATTAGGAGAAAGTCGGACGAAAAATAAAAGTAGTAGTGCATATGAAAGTCGAGATGCCTAGTAACAGGACAGTGGAGAAAAAACGGATGAAAATGGCCAAAAGCCCGAGAAATAGGACCCCCTTTCCACTGTTGATTCTCGACGCGGACGACCTGTCCGTCAAGAGCGGGTAGTCCGATCTACTTTTTCATTGGCATGTTGCTAAGTAAACACAGGGGAGTGTTTGGAAATACGACGGCATCTACTTTTGGAGTGAGCTTCAAGCTAAATCTGCGAAAGCGCACCGCAAAACCTTCGATCCTGCCGCATCTCCTTGACCGCTCCCACCCCAGTCAATCGGGAATTACGTCATCGGGAGGCGGGACCGCTGTGTCCAAGAGGCGGGACCGCTGCATGGTTGCGGCGTTTTGCGGCGTTTCTACAGCTCGGAGGGGCGCTTTTTCACCGAGATTTCGCCACAGATAGTCTTCTTAGGCCTAGGACCACCATGTGAGTAACATCCTGTAGGGATTTCTCCATTACCGCATTACCCCTAATGCTGTCTTTAAGTGCTATTCCAGGTCTATTTCATCGTGTGATTCCAATGGCAGGGTGCGGTGAGTGCGACTTCGCAATGCGTACCAGCGAAGCCCAGGCTACATTGGGTCGAGAGTATGCAAGGTATTTAGGTTGGACTGGGCCAGGTACTGTCACTGCTGTCCTTTTGTTAGCACCTTCTAACGAGAATTTTTCCAGACGACGATTCAGAAGGATTGATGCATTTCATGTCAGCTCAACCGTCGTCTCGTGTTGGAATGGGTATACATCCAAAGAAGGTGCGTAATCTATGCCCTTTCCATATCCATTGCTAACTGTAAGCCTTTTTCTAGGGATTCCATCCTTCCATATCTGGTAATCTGTTGTTTGTACCGAATTTTGATGGTGATTTCTTTCCAAAGCCGATGAGTGAGCTGAGACGTGAAAGCCCTAAGAAATCCATCATGACTGGTACTACCCAACATGAGGGACTCTTTTTCGGTATGGTTGCCAGAATCCTTTACTTTTTTTTCGTGGGCTGTAAGTGATGGCATGCTTCAGTCGCCCTCGGTGGTTTTTCCAAAACGAAAGAAGGCTTTCGACGATTCTGTCAAAGCGTCATCAAAGAATGTGACTACGCTGATGATGTGGAAGAGATCCGACGGGAGGTTTATGAGTTCTACATGAAGGACGTGGTTTCCAAGGACAAAGCAAAAATCACTGAGCGACTTGTCGAGGTATTTCTATCAGTATCTTTATTCAACTTTCATGCGAGTAAATGCTAATCTTCACAGGCGATTCATAGCTCATTTCACCTAGAAAAGTGAGACTGATTCAAAAACAGCAGTTCAATGATCTTGCTATCTGCACAAAAACGGCAGCAGAAGCAAAGAGCCATAGGCTGGAAGGGTGGTATCATTTGGACAGATTTCCACACCGCGGCGGGCGGTGCCATGCGCACGAGCTAGCGACATCGTATGCGTAGTTGGATCCTAGGGCGATTGATATGTTCCGTGCCTTATTTATGTGATCGCCGAGGACTCGACTGAGTACGGCGCCCCCAGCTCGTACGCATCACGCCGCGATGCAGATCTTGTCCTAACGATACACATACCGTTCCAGAAAACTTTTGTGGCACGTCGCAGACGAGAATGGATACAAAGCGGCGCCGTTTTTTCGCGTGGGACCAATAGTAAGTAGTAGTCGAAGCGACTGAAGTGCGATATGTAATTCCACTAATATGGACAAATGCAAATCGCGCCTAAGGTCAGTAGCAGACACAGACCGCGTTCATACTTTGCGGTGTCGGAGGCAGGGCGTGGCTGCGTGTCTCTACGTCTCCGCCTGCTACACAGTCTCGTTGTCTACGTCGTCGCTGCACCTCCCTCGTGCCACCCCGCTGCCTGTGGACGCCGCCATGCTCTGTCGGCGCAAAGTATGGACGCGGCCTCACCTGCCTAGACGTTGTTTTGTTGGTTACACCTGGCGCAAGAGCCATCATTTCTGTGATCCCTGTTACCGAACTCTAATGTTATTTTCGCGACATATTGGAAGGGCGGAACCTCTGTTTGTTTAGCTCATGGGTGATTATGCGATCAATGTTGGTGTGTTACGGTACGCTCGGAAAATGTCAGAATACGGGAATGACATGTACTTTTACTGTTTCGATTACTTTAATCCGGACGGATTTGGTTTCCTGCGATTTATGCTGCCATACAAAGGTTGGTTGTTTTTGGATTCATTATGAGATCTTTTCTCATGAAAAGAAGTAACGTGTCATTAAGGGTCAACTCACTGCTCTGAAGTGCGATATGTGCTCGGTAAAGGAATATTCTCGAAATTTAAGCCAAACCACGATGATTTGAAAATGCTCGACATCATGACCACATACTTCACTAACTTCGCCAAATACGGGTATCTCTTATTGATTTGATGGTGGCGGCTCTGTTTCGCAAGGCGCCATTCGCGGCACCGTATCCTGCCGGCGCATTGGCATTTCTCTGATGCGCGCATATGTCGCGTCTGACGCCTCTTGCGACTTTGCGATCACCGCCGTGCCGTGAACAGTGTCTCCTGAAACTCATTTTGCCCGTAACTGAACAGAAGGCTACAAGCGAGGACCTATAGTAATAATGTCCTATTTGTTTCAGGAATCCTAACGGAGCTTTATTGTCTTTGAATGAAGAACCTCCATGGGAGCGTTACGATCCTGCACAACCATTCCGCCATTTACGTATCCAATTGCCGACACCTGTAATGGCTGACGACTATCAGAGAAGACGTATGGAACTGTGGGAGAAAATTTTACTGAAAAACCGCTCTAGGGCACGGCTGTAGGCGAATGTACTGTGTAGGGATCTTTGATGTAAGGAAGGTGAACACTCTCTAGTCTGTGGCTAACGCGTCACGCCTGAGAGTGCGTTGCGCAGTGGGGCGGGGCTCAAATCGCCAAACCCCATATCAACGTTGTGCTGGTTGTTTTGATTCTTCTTTCTTCTGCAGGTAGCGCCTTGAATTAGCATGATAGGAACATCGACAGACTCCCATCTTAGATGAAGATCGTTGTTTATTCAGAAACGGATGTTTACTAAAAGGGTGTGTATGTAAACACAGGGATACTTAATAAGTGACTCCTGTAATTCATTACTTGTATTGAAGTAGCGCTTCAAATTTTTATATCACAGTGAAAGGGTAAGCGCTACTCTCTCCAGTTCCTTTCTAATGATTTAGTCTCTCATACTATATCTCATATAACCAACCATAAAATTCAAAATTACGGTCAGTAAGCACGCCACGTCCACGTTGGATGGACATTAAAGCGCGCGGTTGCGCAGCGGTTACGAATTTTCTGATCTGCCATGTACATCGTTTTCTGTACATAAATAAATGTATCTGTGTCCAAGGATTTCTCCAATTTCAAATTTATATTGTACTATGAGTTGTAGATTAAAATATACATAATGTCACTTTTTACAAACTGGTTAATTGGCATTAAGGATTCTACCCTTTTTTGTCAGTGATGAGAACAAATGACAGACATGTCCAAAGTGTTCTTCATTTCGTGATGCACCGTGTCATGGAACTGCAATGAGATTTGTTGAGAGACTTAATTAGGTTATTAGCAATCTTTTGTGTTAGTCAACCAGTGCTTGTGGAGTGTATCCCTCAAAACTATCATGCCGTTCAAGGCAGACCGGCTGGATGGAGCTGTGTACCCTTATGTAAAGATTTCGCACCGCGGCATGACGCAAGCGAAGCAATACGGACGAGCTAAAGGCGCCATGTTGTTCCCGAAGCGATTACAAGACAACTGCGTATCGCACCCCTAGTATTACCGTGTAGTCGTTCTAAGACCCAACTGCCGCGACAGGCATAGTTCGCACACACTGCGTCGCCCGCCGCTCGTCGTCGTGCGAAATCCTGACATAAGGGTACACACCGTCCGGGTATCATAGGGTGTGCTGCAAGTGTCCCAGTGATTAGTACGGAGTCAGACCACCCATGAGTTGGTTTACTTCACGAGACTATTGCTTTACTACCAGTTTCAAGACCTTGGCTGTGTAGCTGGTCTACTTATGTTAAAGATGAGGGTCGAAAAATAAAGGCACATATTTGTGAAGTTAAGTATGCAGTAAAATTGGATATTTGTTACTCAAATGATTAAGGTACGGCATCTTTCATCATATACAATTTTTGACTGGAAGAAGAGACGGTCTATGATGAAGGTGGAAGCTGATTACTGTAACAGTCGATAATACAATGTTTTAATCGTACAAGAATGATAATTTGTCGTTTAGTGAATTACCTCCACACAATACTGGTGACCTGACCTCCAGAAACACTGGTGAGAACACTTGCTCGCCACCCCGGTACCTTATGTGCCTCTTCTACTGGCAGTACCATCCCCTTTCATGAAGTGTAAACATTACGATACGGAGTGGGCATTCCTAACAGCTTTATTCGAATATCAGTGCCAGTTGCCGGCAGTGTCCTTCCACAATTCGCCCATCTCAGTTGCACGAAGTGTCATATCTTTGGCAATGATCACACTGTAGTTGGCTGGCAACGGATGTGCAGAGCAGATCTGACAAATTGTCCCATTCTTTGGATCACTGAAATGAAAACAGTTGCAGTCTAGGTGGCAGACAAGTATGGCCCCGTACAGCTATCTGTGAAGGTGCCGTTCCTAGAAGAAAGAGGGAGGACAACAGCTTGGCATTGGGGGAAAGAGTGTCTAGTAATGGGTGGACCATTTCTAATGTAATATGAAAACTTTTCTCTCGTAAAGTTGCACACTTCTTTCACTCTCCCCAAAGCTACTTCCTTCTAGGATTTGGTAGAACCCATGCCGCTAGAATAATGTCCACAGCGATTGGCTCTATCAATAAATAATATTCTAAAGTGATAGACGAATCTAAAAGTGGCGAAAATTGGAAAAATCAGAAATGGACAAAACACAGTAACTCAGTGGTAACACTTATCCTGATGAAATCAATATCAGTTTTGCCAGATTTGCAGGGGTTACCAAAATCAACGAGGAATCAACTGCAGTTGTAAAGATTATCTACCAGAGTCTTTGTATAACAATCAAACGCAATAAGAAAAAAAAAGGCGAAATTTTCAGGGAATCGGTGAAACAGTTATCAGTCTGCAGTATTTTCATGATTCCATGAAATATCGGAAACATTGTGAATGCAGACTTATTATCAGTCTGCAGTATTTTCGTGATTCCATGAAATATCGGAAACATTGTGAATGCAGACTTAGTGAGACGGAGACGCAGAGAAACGCAGTCACGCCTTGCCGCCAGCACGCAAAGTATAAATCCAGCCTTAGCACTTCACACTCCTTCACTTCACACTTCAGCCGCGTTCATACTTTGCGCACACGTCATTTGACGCCGGTGTCGAGTTCAAATCTCGGCACAGTGCCATATTCGAATTTGAATTCCTGGCTCTCGCCACGTCCACCATACCGTAGTGTGATTGGGTCGAGCGTTTTGCAAACGGAGCGCGTTATCGGATTGACGCAGAGACCTGCGTCAATTTGACGCTGACACCGGCGGTGCCGGCGTCGGTGCGCAAAGTATGACAGCGGCCTCACTCTGACGAGACTTTTATATGTTTTTACCTGATACCCTTCGACACCTGTTTTTTTCACAGATGAAACTGAACAGAAAACCTACACGTAGTAAGCGCTAACGAAAACTTTCGTCCTGAACACCCATAACATACGATCACCGGCGAAGAAAGGAGTCGCTACTCTACGCTGATCTTGGTGAATCCTGAATTATTTACACAGCTTCCATTACAAAATTTTTGCTCAATTTCCACTGAAATTATTAGTAAGCATGGATGACAAGCGCAAACACGATGGGTGCCCTGTAACAGGGGTGCAGACCAGGACACGCGAATTGGGTCAAGGATGCCGCATCGGACACGCCTTTTCCAGCTCGGCTAAAACTACGGAAGCAAGGCGACTGTTGCGCGGGGTGACCTTAGCGGAGCGCGGTGGCCCAATTCGAGTGTTCTAGGTCTAGCCTACACTCTCGAACAAGTCACCTAGTGTTGCGCCACCATTTTGAGTGCCCACAGACTTCAAAACGCTATCGATGATTCATTATCGTTGTACGAGTTGCAAGCCTGTATAATCTGAATCCTGCTCTTCAATGTTTCCTATATAGTATATATAAAGTGATAGATTAGTATGAAGAGGTCATCAATCCTCATCAAACCTTACGGAAAATTTACTGTCCATTACCATCCCGACCTTGTTATGCACCCGTTGCTACACCCACAGCTATAGCAACTCTGGACATCAAAGGAATCGTTCACCGAAGTTTTGTGAGTCCAACTTCTTTTAAAACATTCAGATAGGTTCAGTGCATGAACAGAAACACTAGAAAAGCAGAGAATTTTCGTTCCGAAACAGAAATCGTAAAGCTGGAAGAAGAGCAACTATTTCCCACCGAGCAGCATTTGACTAGCTGCCTGGGACAGAGCGCAGTTCACATTTTCGCGCCCAATATTGAGTAGCTTCTCGCTCTGCATCCCTGACCACGTGATGGTCGCCTCTTTGCTCCTAGAGCGATCATGCCCGTGCCTCTTCGCACGCCCACCCCGTCTGCCGCCACTTCGAGCTCCCTCTCAGGGGTTGGACGAAAGGTGAACACGATTCTTGGTTTTTCGCGTTAAGCTTTGCATACAGCCCTTACAACCAGTAAACAAATGCAACTAAATATATGGGTAACAGACGGACTCAATTTTTCGTGAACGATTCCTATAACCGAATTCCAAGCAAAGGATTGCTATGGAACACATAACGCCCTGCCACGCCAGACCTCTTTCCGTTTCTCTCTCAGAAGGTCACAACTATTCAGGTAGGTCGCGCGCCACTTGAACTGCGTCGCCACGTTTGAAAAGTGCCTTATTGGTCCCCTTACAGGTCCCGTGTAAGTTTGCCACGTCCTAGAAGGTGCAATGGCCGATCTCTCATTCCACCTGACCTAGCTGGAATGTGCTGATGCACACACCGTCCTAGCACGGAAAATTCACACGCTGCTATCCAAGATGCCTGTAAAGCACAACCATCGCTCTTCATGGGATAGGTGTGGTGCAAAAGCGGTGTACCGCGTACAATCTTGCCTATCTGAACACCTCGTGCATGGATCAAACACCTAATCTTTAATGCAGCTAGTCATTACCTCGTATGATCACATTTATACGACTTTGATCAATTTTTCAAACAAACCGTGTTCGGCAGCAAATTTACTGGCTGTTCCCATCCTAATTTCAAAGTTTCCTGGAGAACTGATCACTACTTGTTCAATGATTTTTGTGCCATCGTCGATTACCCTTGCCTGGAATACTGATAGCCATAACTGAGAAATCTGACAATTCAGTGCATTCGTAATTACAAAAATTGGAACGCCAGTTGCATTCGCGACATGCGTAGACGGGCTCATTCGCAGAAGACACTCTCAAGTAGTTTCCATAAATTTCAGACACAACACAAAAGGATGGATGAGACCAGTGAAACTGGTAGGCGTGCAAATGCAGAAATAGTACATGAATGAATTCGGGAAATTCTGAGAAATCCAAAGATTCCATCAGAGGCCAGATCAACACTATAGTTTTCGAATATGCAAGTGATAACGACTTGCAAAAATGGACCAGATGGAAAAGCACATGCAGGTACGGTAGATAAGAATAACGATATGGCTGAGAGCGATTTTTTGGGTGTGGTAACTTTACAGACTGGTTTCTTACAGCTTGATAAGTCAAGGGTGATTGTGAAGTTAAAGCGAATATGCTTGTTTTGGACGCTGGCTGGTGGGAAACTTCGCAATCGCTTTGCAACGCCTCATCTCTAAAAAGCGACCTTTCGTCGATGGTGTAATGGCGCACGGCGACGGGGCTCTTATCATGTGATTTATAAAAGTTCCTGGTTTATGACATTGTTAGGCTTTTGTTGCAGAATCATCGGTAGAAAGGGTGTCGTATTTTGATTTGGTGGGAGAAGGTGTCGCTTTGGGTGTTGTGCGTAATCACTGAAGTCATAGTACAGGTAACAAATGCAATGCATTCATTACATGTACATAAAAATGTAGGTCAACTACCTCCAAATAAATTAAGCTTTGAGTAATTCCAACTTCTCTCTTCGTAGAACCTCGGCATCGATATTAGTTTGATTCTCTTCTGTGCAAACGAGGTTTTTAGGTGGAATGTTTATTTGAGGCCTTAAATAAACATTCCACCTAAAAACCTCGTTGGCACAGAAGAAAATCAAACTAAGCTTTGAGAGTAATAGAGGTGATATTTGGAAGACATTTCGTTGGCACTATTTGACCAAAGCAACTTCACTACCTCGAATCTTGATTGGGTGGAATAGGTGATTTTTGGCGAACATTCCGATTTGGCTATAAACTTGTACCCGGGGGTAGTTGGGGCCGTAAAATACAAATTCAACACTCACTGGGCGCATACCGCCTTGCGCCCGCGCCATAGACGTTGGCGCCAAGAAGGGGTCGTTCAAAACTTATCCATAGTCGCTCAAAACTTAAAGGCTTGGTAGGATGACTTCTTCTGTTATACATAGATTTATGTTGCATTTGCTTAATAAGGGCAGCATGCAACATTTCACGAGAAAAAGTGAGAATTGGGCCAAGATACGGCTCCTCAAAGGGGTGCTCAAGGGGGCGGGGCCTCAGAGTAGATACCCGCCGCGGTCGGTGACCACTTCGAACAGCTGTATTTTAGCCGGATTCTCACTTTCTCGCGTGGAACTTTGTATGTGGCCTCATTAAGCAGAGACAACATAAGTATATGAGTAAAAGGAAAGCTAATTTTTCCAGGCGCGATTCTTATGAGAAACCACGAAACAAAAAAAAACTGAAGTCACTAAAAATTTGCCATAGGACTGGGGAACAACATGCAATTGTGTGTATAAATGAGTTCTCGCATTACGCTATTCTATGATTCCGTTGACAAAATGGTGCTAATGTAGTAGGGGGAGGAGGAGCACTCCACTGAGCTCGGCATCCGGCGCTATTTGTCTTGATTTTTGGCCTAAGCCCCAGTTTAGAGGGGAATCCCTACTTTCAAGTACGGTTTAGGTAAACATATACGCTCGAGCATATAAACCGATGATTGTAGAGCGGTTTGAAGTGAGAGACGGCAGCGCGATAGTGAGTGCCCCCCCTCCACCTGCGGTTCAACCGCAAAACCGTTTCCCCCTGTTTAGCGATATTTCTCTCTACTACTGAAGCACTAAATACTAGCAGTACCGCGCAATACTCCCTGGAGCCGCCAAATTGGCACAATATCTGCAGTTGCAGACCGACATTTCTGCTTTACGGAGGAAGTTCCATCCGAGTAACTTTACAGAGATACAGTTGTCAGCTGTTTAAGATTTGTTCTGTGCTTGATTTCCGAAACTGTACACGTTGTGTAGGGAATGTTCGTATTTCCAAATCACATTAGCAACGAAAATGCTTGCGTAATGCAGTTAGGCTTTGAAGCTTTCTCTTACTGCTTTTTAAACTCTCTTGTTTAAATCATGAATAAGCACCCTGTAGTTTTATTATTCCTTTTTGATTCTAGCCTTAATGCAAAACACCAGGTTGCTCAACTCATTCTGCTTTGACCTCGATAAATGAGGTTAAGCTACTTCTGAATATTGATATAAAAATACTGAATCTTTAAGGATTTCACATCATTGGTTGTAAGTACTCATCAGACTGTCCATTTATGATCGTGGCATTTGTAAAAAATATGTATATTTTTTCACGTAGCAGAGTTATGTTATCTGGAACGAACTTCTTGCCATCACAGTTATCAAAACTGTTCATTTATATTTTCTTTGGCTTCCGTCAAAGAGAATTATCTTGCGCTAACGAATGTTTGGAAAGTTTATGTAAAATGTGTATGCCACTCTGATGTGTCTTCACCGAAATCGATTCATAATTCTCCTTTTTTTCTAACAACGGAGGCGCTGGTTTGTGCATGCATCGACTAACTTCCGTGCTTTCATCTTCGGGTAGTGATGAAGCCTTAATATCATGCTAGGACGCATTGATACCCATCGTTTTGTGTGAATCGATTTAAGGTCAGATTTCAATCGATTGATTTGCTCTCCCTCGGAGTTTCTCGACAGACCTACATATCGGGGACTAAGCCACCTAAACGATCTGCATCTTAACTATATCACCGGCTCTAATGATCGACAACTTTCCATTAATTAACTTTTCTGGACGATGGATTTGATCGTTGAAGGCGGCAGGACTGCTTTCAACTCAGCTGCTTCACCGCCGGCAGGCCCCGCATAGTATGAACGCGGCCTCATGAGCCGATGGAAATATCTTAAAAATCTATCCCCTTGTTATGCTCGAGAGAGAGCCATTTTCGTTTTCGATATCCTCTTGTAGTTCGGCAGTTGCACACAGGATGCCTTCCCTGGTCGTAGAGGGTGAATGCACTGAATTTTTGCTAACAAAAAAAACCCCATTTTCCGTATACCTCCGCTTGTTCCCCTTTCATTGATCCATTTGTTTGTTTGTTTGTTGTTCCACTAGTAGAATGAAATGAACTGCGTCTTCTCTGCCCAACGCTAGCAGGCAACTTGGCCACCGGAGCGTACAGTTCGAGGTGAAGGGCGGTGGTATTGCATTAGCGCTCCAAAAGCCCGTTTTCAACGCGAGTTTCGCTACACATTACCTTTTTGGGCTCAAATGTTTGCTCACGGAGATTAGTGCCCAAATAAGCCTTCCCTTTCCCCTTTCTCCGTGCCTTTAATGCTCTCGCTGAGTCATGTTTTCCTTGGCACTAGGTTCATGCATGAGTTGGGGGATTTTAGAAAAGGGGGTCTTATTTCGTTAGGAAAGGGGGTCGATTTTTCAAAGTCGTTTTTGGGCCGCGCGCTGATGAGATGGTATTCTAGAGGTCAGTAGGGAGTACGTAATCTTACTAGGTAGCAGACAGCAATACTATGTTCACTCATTACTTAACAATCTTTTCAGTTTCGGAAGAGAAGGAGGGAGGTGCTCTCAATTTGACTGACATTGTTAGTGCTGAACTCCATCATCCACTGAATTTTTAGCTATCATTAAATCTTAGTACATACTTATGTACTAATATGGATCCCACACCGCTCACCTGGAAACCTTCACACTCCTTGACTTAGCAATCATGCTTTCGTTTTGCTTTATAGGCTGTCATTTTACTTCAAGCGCAATGTTTCTTTTCTTAGCTGCTTTTTTTACAAATAGCCCGTCAGCGTCCATGGTTCCCTTTTACTCTGTATGTGGGTATACGATGGATCGGTTCAATAAAACCCATGATTCTAAGTCGCCATGTCTGGTTGCCATTCAGATACTTATGTACCGCGTGAATTTTGCACTATGTATCACCCACCTCTCATATAGTTATTCCATAAGAGCATGCTCATGAATTAGAGAATTAGCAGGATTCGGAAGGCGCGAAAAGGAGCAGACACATATCGATAGGGAGAATAGCGGCATCGGTGAGATTTCTTGTTTCTTCAATACTCTCGAGTGTGGAAACCAAAAGCGTCTGGCGTACAGTAGCGGTCAAAAATATATGCGGTTATGGATTCTAACCATAACTTTGGTCGAAGTTTACATTTCTTATTCAATTTTTTTTTTGTTTTTTGAAGGCAGCTGATACTCAGTGAAGCAAAGTAGGGTGTAGTGTTGAGATTGAAAAATTTGTTTAACTAAAAACTCAGTATAGCCAAACCTTTCCAAAAATTCAATTGGCCATAAAAAGCTTATAACTCATCGAAACGGGCAGGTGAGCAGAAAATAATACGGATTGAGGCTGGGACTTTGTTGCACGCTATTTCAAATCCTAACAGCACTGAGGCACGGAGTTGACCATTTTCAGTGGTTTCAGTTAAATAATTTTTTAAACCTTGACACTGCATCCTACTCGGCTGAGATAATTTATTTCATTGAGTAACAGTTGCCTTCAGAACACAAAAAAAATTGAGCGAGATATGCAAACATCGAACCAAGTTATGGTCAAAATCCCAAACCGCATATATTTTTGACCGCTACTGTATCTAATCCTTTCTTGTGGATGCAGCCACTTCTCCTTATTCTACGATGATTTTAGAATGGTCATCGCTTTCCATCAATTCCTCTTACTCCGCTATAAGAAGAGAGTCTTATTTCTGGTTCCTTTTACATATACACTCTGTGTTGTACTCCGCCGTCAGACTTGGCGATTTTGCGTTTTGTGAGTTTGGGGTGGCTTGGCTCCGCACGCGAACTTCTCAAAGTCGTCAGTAACACGTGCGAGCGCAAAATCGCGAAGTCTGACGGTGGCCGTGGGCGGCTGATACTGTGTTCTATGTCTTTAATTCATTTATTCATGGCAATTCGCGCCATGTCGACAATCTGAAAATGTCAAACGGCCTGAATTTATCATCAATAGCGCTCTGTTCCCCATTATTCACCACAAGACATGTATACCATTCAAATTTTCCAAAAGTGTTGCATGGATGGTGCTGGTAACTTGACAGTTACTTCCAGAATAACTCCGCTTACTGAAGGGTGCTATCGTGATTTTGGCCGTTGCTTTGTAACTTAGCCTGTGTGACAGAAGATGACAGATAGACATCTATGAACTCATCGCACACGGTGACGTGATGAATCTGCGAATGCGCTGTAACACTTCCTTGACGAGCTCCTCTCGTTAGTTGTCTCTTAAAATTGGATGCTTCGAATTCGATATACTCTTTTTTTCAGATGAGTTCCAACGATGTAGACAAAATAATTGAGTCGTTGGACCGGGCTAAAAGAGGCATTCGTCGGCAATCTGCGTTGGAGCGTACATTATCCTTCATCGACAACATAAATAAGAAACCTCCACCAGTACAAATGGCTGTTGGTGGGACTGCTGGATTGTGAGCTTTTATTTGTTATTCAACCATCAGAAAAGTGGGTTTAGCTGGAACTACGGAGACTCTGTATTGTTTTAACGCTCTGTAGCCTATCTACGAAGTCTACTCAGTTCTGCTCTTCTGCAGTAGTAAAAGCTGATTTTGGTAGGGTCAGCGTTGATCAGTAATAAGTCGTCATCCCATGCGACTGTCATTCAGCGTCATACTGACGTTTCTATATGTTTTTTGGACGTCTTATGCATCCGCACGGAAGTCGTCCGATGAACAAAACACTTTTCGTCCTCTCACGCACATGTGTTACCGTGCGATCGACTCAGCAGGTTTAGGTTACGTGAAAAGGTAGCCATGCAGTTGCTCTCTCGTTAATGAGGTAAAAGTTCTGCGTTTTATGTGGAGCCAGTGGCCAGACTGTTGAGTTTTCGTTCTGGTCTCTTTCGAACTTTTTGAGACAGCCTCTGACTGCTATTGCTCTTCTGATACTTTAAGAAGACTTTATAAACGACCTCTTGCGCATCTGTTCGGCCCCAGTATTCCCCTCTAATCTTCGGATGTCTGAAAAAGAACGCGTGTTCCCCAACAATTACTCGTCTATCACCTTTATTTTCACTTTTCACTGTCTTTGTTGTGCTGCAATGTACCCCATGTCTTTGATTGCTGTCTTCTGAGTGAAGGCTGGGACACGCGGATTTGACCTCGGCTTGCGTCCCTGTGATAGTCTGTGGCATTTGGCCTTGTGGCATTGGTTACTCCAACAGTTTTTCATGTAATCCTATCCTCCGTACAAGTCGTTCCGCTGTATTACCACTGGGGACGCTACCGTAAAATAACTCTCAAAAAAGGTGAAGCTCAAATACGGGGAAAATTCGAATAAAACCTTCCATACCTCAAAGAGGATCCAGTTTGTCAATGTCAAATACCGCACCCAATTCTCATTTTAGTATTCCTACAGTGGTCTACTCGCTTTCGAAATATATTAGAGAAAACGGTCACAGAGAGCACGTTAAAGGGGTGGGCATGGTCAACGCGTAACCTGCGGCCGACTACGGGTCTGGTCCCCATCGTAACCCTGATTTTGTGGTATTCAAGCTAGATGTATTGGGTAATCGTAGAGAGTTTCATTTATAATCAGAATGGTAGCATGATGTCCTAGATGAAATGAAAATGCGGCATTTTGAGCTTTGCACTCGCACTGCTTTCATTGCTTAAAGCTCTAAATTCGTGTGTATTAATGCGCATGCCCGTTGAAACTAACTCTACGAGCTATATATGGGTCGTGGAAGTTTTTTGGTGACTGATACCTTCAGAGGTGCAGAGCTGAGGTTTCTAGTCAACTGATGTGTTAAAATATAATTTTGTCCCAGTCACTCGATATCCTTGTTTTTGATGCATATAAGTTTGGAGGTGTAATCTACTTTTGTAGGTGCGTTGGATACATTTTTACACGTACTAGCAAGGCTGCTGCAACAGCTCTGGGAGTATCACTCATCGCGTTTCAGGTTTTGTTTGCTTTACTTACTAAAATTGGATATTATTTTTCAAACATACTTATTGAACATGTTCCACAGACACAGTTTCCCTATGTTTACTAGTTTTGTGCGATAGGAATTTCTGCCATTTGAGCAGGTTCCATGCGAGATACGCTAACACTTTACACTTCTGACCAGAACTGGCTGCTAAAATGAATCTCGAATCGATATGTTTTTTATCCTAATCGCAACACCATGGAGGTGTGGTAGGCTTTTAGAACCTTGGTAAGTTACCGTAGTGACTCAGTTTCTTATTCCTTGACTGAGCGTGAAGGCCCCCCCCTGGATGGAACCGTGTTATCAGTGATGATAGGCATATTGCAATGTCACGAATTGGGGACCTCTGTATTTACATTTTCTCCGCTTGCTAATCTGAGTCTCTGCACATTTGACGCAAAATCCTTCACGGTACAGCTGTGTTCATAGGTGGTGATTGTGCACCCGGAAATATAATACAATTTTAAAAATGTGTACAGTCGAATTCTCCTGTCATGACAGTTGGCAGGAAATGGCAAGTCACTGTGGGTAAATTCACCTGAGCTCGGCTGTCGCCTGTTTGCTTATAAGGATTCATCTTTTCCTCCCACATGAGCGTAATCGGTGCGAGTGATTGATTGGCGTTTTTCTCTGTTGAAGTCAGTGACTAGTTTTGAAATCGTTCGTAACGATACTAGAGCATTAATTGGACAAATGTATCAACGATTATCGGACGCAGCTTTGGCACTGAGACGTCCTGTCGAGGTATCTAAAACTAGTGCAGCAAAGCTCATAAACTGAAGTGGTCAGAGCAGTGGAAGAGATGCTTGCGGAGCAGAATTTAACGACAGTTCGGCTAAGCTGTAGATGAAGGTTACATGAATAAGAATTCAACGCGCGGGAGCGCGTTTTCATCTGCACTTTGATGTTGGTCTTGTTTTCGTGTCGTGCTTTTCTACATTCTATGAAGCACGTTTTTATTTTTTTTTTTATTTTTCTATTATATCCCAATCGTTGTTAGGGATGTCGCTTGCATCAGTTCGCTAAAACTTTGTCTGATCAAGAAGGGTCTGGACAACCACTGAGAAAAGTTGATTGTCTTCATATTCGTATGTTTTCCTCTCTTAATTTCACGTTGTTTTGTTATTGGCATGTATTGGCGATCGCTATTTGTTGTGCGAATTCTCTTAGTCATGAATCATCGTCTCATCTTCACAGTATGTATGGATAATTTATCTTCGCGAATTTGAGCGTAAAAAATCTCGCTCTAGCCTTTTTGCATGAAGTGTTTTGCGACAGGGACGGCAGTACAATGTTGACTCCAGAATGGGTAGAAATACTGCAACCTTACCTCAAATGGGCAGTCATTCCCGCGGCTTTGTACTCAGTCTGGAAGTGAGTGAATGGCCGATTTTCTAATCGCAACGTAGGGTAATTCAATTTTGTTGGAGGTTGTGCTCATACCTCGTTCCTGGGCCACATCATCATCCACGACTGTCTTTCAAGGATAAAAGTGTCCTTATTACCGGAGCGAGCACAGGTGCGTAGTCATCATTCAATTTTTTTCCCTTCAAGGGTTCTATCATTTCTTGTTTTCTAGGGCTTGGACGAGCACTTGCTTTCGAATTATACGGAAGAGGTGCTAAACTTATCTTGACTGCACGTAGCATTGATAAACTGAGGGATTTGTGTGAAGAACTGAAGAATGACTTCAGTGGAAATCCACATGAGCCATCGTACAGGTAAGATTTGTTGAAGTTAATATTCCTTTTATTCGTTCTGCATCCTCTGTTTCTTCTTCCCTTTCCATTTTTCTCTTTCACTTTTATATTCGCATTTATGCTCGTTTCGTTTGCTTCTTTGCTGAAGTTTCTTTGCATAAAGCGATGAAAGTCCTCATTTTCTAGCAGTGTTTGAAAGATATGCTTTCCTAAAGGGCGAAAAACTGAAAACAAAGGCTAGTAGCCAAAAAAAGTAACGGATTAGTTAATAATGGCTAATGAATTTGAAGAGGAATTGGTGAAGTGGGGCTGAAGAGTCTGACGAAGCATACTTTATTAGTAGGGGAGAAATGGTCAAAGAGGTGATTTAGAATAGAGTTGGGCTGCATGATGTAGCTTTATATGATCTGATGGGATATTTATGATGAATGTTGGATGGTGGCTTAGAAGCAAAAACAACGAACATTTTGATCTGATTCCTGATGTGTAGTCCGTCTCGATGTATTTTTTTATTTTTCAAGCTATCTTGATGTTTGCGAGCCGATGGATGTGGAATCGTTAAAGAAACATGCTATTGACGGGAAAACAATTCACGTGTTGATCAACAATGCTGGACTATCAATGCGTGGAGCTATAGAGCACACTCCGATAAAGATTTACAAGTAATCCCTTCGTAAATTAAAGACCTGCGCTAGATCAAGCACTGAGACCCGTTTTCAGACAACTCATGGACGTGAACTTCTTTGGCCATGTCGTGGTCACACAAAAGCTGTTAGATGCGATTCCGGATGACGGTTGCATTATTGCAACTAGCAGTGTGCAAGGAAAAGTGGCAATTCCGTACAGGAGTGCTTACAGTGCTAGTAAACATGCGTTCCAGGTGAAGAAATTTAGTGTTTTGGTGTTTTTGCCAGAATTAGGGGCTAAGTCTTATCTCAAGGATTTTCTGTCTTAGGCATTTTTCGATGCGTTGCGGTGTGAAGCTCGACCCAATTTACATATCCTGACCGTATCAGCTGGTTATATGAACACAGGTTTTGGTTCTCGTGCCCTCGGTGTTCACGGACAACCGGTTGGGAAAGAGGACGAGAATCAGAGGAAGGTGTGCTGATTTTTACTTCAAATTCATTGTTACTTGAAGAATTGAAAATAAGTACATTTATTTAGCGTTTTCGTTTTTCTGTTGTATTTGATTCGTAGTTTTACTACTCGTCCATCCATTTATGCCCGCCCACGTGTTTAATGGATCGTTCCAGTCGGGACCAGCTGGCCATGACTTCGGATCGGGTATTGCCCACTGTCCTGGTTCGAGGTCGGGATTGAGCCCGTTGTCGAAATTCTCTAAGGCTACTTGATTGGGTAGCTGAAAGGAAAAAAATTTGTGTGATATGGAAAAACAAATAGAAATGTCTTTCTCTTACCGTTTGCACCTCCCATGGCTGTACGTTCTGGTTGAATTCGAAAGGTTGTTGGTTGAAGATTGGAATTTGGGGTAGGAGTCCCAAAGGGAATTGAGCTAGAATAAGGTGATTTGAAGTAATTTGTGGAGCAAAGCTGTGCAAATATACTGGTAGAGTCCATCCCATTGAATAGATCTCGTTGAATAATAAAAAATGAACTAGGAATAAAAGATATAGAATAGGGTGGCTAGTCCAAGCAGGTATCTGAGGGGTAATCTGTTTGTAGACATAGAAAAAGTGATTAGGCTGGCGGGAATTCAGTATAAAAAATATAAGTGGGAGTAGAACTCGTGAATTCCGAACGTCTTTTGGAATCTCGTTAGGTAGATTTAGTCACTCCAAGAGATTTTTTCGACCGTAGCGATTTTCCCTAGTCACCTTGATTTTCATCGTTTTCGGCAAGAAGCTAGAAGTCTTGTTAGACCGAGAAGTATTTGTTAGGTTGCTACAGATGATGATTATGAACAGGGGCGATTTTCAAACTCCAAGTATGGCAAATTAGGTGTGGGTGCCATCACCTCCGCATCTGGTGACTTGCAGAGTTTAAAGACGATTAGTTGAAAGTCCTTCAAAAGTGCGTTCTCCATAATTGAAAGGAACTGGAGGGGGAGTTGAACTTCGATGCAGCGACGTTCTCTCTCCACATTCAATTACTGAACAGGAACGCGAAATAAAACAAGTACCAGAGCTTGTTTATTGTCGCATGGAGAATCTATTTTAAATTTCGAAGCTGGGTGAAGTCAAGTTTTCCGGAGTAATGGCATGGTCCCTAGAAGAAGGACTCCTTCAAGAATGAAATAGCCCATTTTGATAGCTTTTGGAAAGTCCCGTGATCACGAAAAAAAATGGCAGGAACTTATGTTACAACCTAATAGATGAAAGGTATGGCAGAACAGGTTGGCACATCAAGCATAGCGGTCTGCATCGATAGATCAAAATTCAAGACGGCTTTTAATATCTATAACAATTAAACAGTTTCTTCATTCAGTGACGACCTTTTTGACTACCATGCACGTGTACACTTCCCACTTGAATTGTGTCGCGACGCGAGGCGCACCCACGGGGCAAGCTGCACTCAAGACGGGTGAGTGCGCCTGCGTCGTGTAGCTTTTAAGCACTTCTAGGGGAGTGCGCTATAAGACACTGCCACGCGAAGAAGGCGGTCCTGCCCCTAGTTGCCCCCGTTGATGTAACGACAAATGCGTAACCTTCTAGATGGCCTGCCACTGCGCATTGACCACTGCGCTAAGGTATTTACCATGTTACCCTTAATTTGGGCTAGACAAGTTACGACCACTGCGCTTCACGTGGTATCATGTGCTAGTTAAACAATCAATCAATAAATACTTGTAACTGTACATGTTGACTGACATTAAAACACCTGCGCACTGAACCAAGTATAAAATGCAAGATACTATGCACCACAAGAAAACGTACCAATGAAAAGAGAAATGTAATTTATGCATAACTACAATAGACAACGGAAACCTAAAAACACTAAACCCACGGGATCGCTCCTCGCCTTACTAGGGGTCGTCGATCGCTACCAACCCCCTCGTCGTACCCGACGGCGCCATCCAGGGTTTCGTCGGCACGTCCAGGCGCACGTGGGCAGAGGACGAGGGTTCCCGCAGTCGTCCATCCACGTTCGGGCAATCCTCAGCTGCGGTGGAATACAGGTGCGCATAGATACTGCTTGGGGAAAGCAGTTGCGCGGTCGAGCAGCAGACGAGGACAGTGCAGGAAGATAGGAAAGATGGAACACGGCGGGTGCGAGAAGCACCGACCACTCGGGACGCTGGCAGGAGAAGAAGACTGACGATCGATCCGATTTGGGCCGGTGGCGGCGTGATCTAGAACCTTCTGCGTACGGTAATTTGCGCGGTAAGACCCCAGCGCGTGAAACCGCTGATCCCCTTTGGTTGCCTTGGCCGGATTATTGATAACTGTGCGTAAACACGACGGAACGGCCACACCGGGGATGATGATAATAAAGAAGTCGTGCACGAGTCACGACAAATTGAGCTAATTTAGAAATCAACTGGGCGCCTATTAAAATGTTAGTTCAAGGTCGATCAGAAAGCTTTCTCCCATCTTCCTTTACGGCTTGCATGGCTGTTCATTGTCTTGTTACCTGCATAGAATGTGCATACTATTCTTTGAAGACACATGAAGGGGTAAACTTGGCAGATTGTGGTTATGAAAGGAGGAGTGCTCAGCAGTGTGACAGTAGAGAAGGAACGAAATAAGACGGTGAATAAGCCGTGGAATGGGAACCCGAGTACCCTTCCTCTTTCGCCCTCTGTGCGTCACTAGCCGGGGTAGACTGCATACGGGCGAGAGGGTAAATCAGCCGGCCGAGCGTTGTCCCTCCCTGCCGGTAACTCACCCGGCGGATGAGCGGCAGAACGGCTTACTGTGCTGCGGGACCGTGATAACCTCGAGCCGCGCTACTTCAATGCGAGTTTCGCTACACATCACCTCTCTATGGAAGGTTTGTTCTCAAAAAACATGTACTCCCAGTTCTCACCTTTTCCTTACCCCTTTTGATGCCTTTACCTCGAGTAGTTTGTAGGGATCACTTTGCATGCGAAGGCGTTGATGCCGCCCAGGCCTCAAAACTCGATAAGAAAAGCTCGTACCTAGCTGTCTCACTATGGCTCATAATTTTGGCTGCAAAGCATGGTCAAACCAATATATTAGATATCGGCGGGGTTCACGGCATTTCTCACGGTACGTACATGATCGGTATTGCCAAATCCTATGGTAATACTCGAAAATGCACCGATCAACCCATTTAGACTTGCGCTGCTGCAATTCTGTCCAAGTAAGTCCTGTGCTCTATCAGCATGGTACTTGCGGCGTTGCTTTGCTATGTCTGAGCGGTAGTTGAACGAGTGCTATAGAAGGTTTCATAAACAGCAGCTAGGTCGGGTCCGCAAGCTTTCTGATCCTTAATGTTGCAAAGAATCATTCCCTAGCCTCTTTCCTATGTCACGGGGGTTCTTGGATAGACGAAGTCCATATAATAAATAAAGTTAAAGATTGGGATGCCATCTGTGTAAGAATTTTTGATAATTCATAGTTTACTTACCTTGGGCCATTTCAGAAAGTACAGCCAGAACAGCGAGATACACGAGAATTGGCCGTGACTTATGGGCCATGGTGTGAATAAATTGACCGTAACCGCTGAAATTCAACTTTCCAAAGGCGTCGAGTACGAAAAATGGGTTGTGTTGAGAATGCAGACAGGCTATAATACATTGTCGGTTGACCTTCACACAAACGTCAAGTGCAACGACAAGTGATAGAGTGTAACTGAGGTGTCTAACCTACGTGTTATCTCGATTATAAAAACAGAAACTGTCTCAGTCATTGTTTTCTTATTCGTAGATGTGAGAAGAAAAAGTGGCGCCAGGAAAGTCACGTAAATAGGAGCGGGTGTTGTCACTCGTCGGTCATAATTAAGAGATTAGGGTCGAGTTAAAGAACAAGGAGGAGACGACGGAGTTGGTGACCGATAACACAGCACTCATCGGTCATAAACTCCGTTCTGTAGAGCGACAAGTGAAAACTTCTTCACAAGGTGGAAAAATTTTCCTGTTCGTTATTGAGTGATTCACCGATGTAATTGCTATTAGTTTGAAAGGCAGTCTCACAAAGCACATAGGTAAAAGAGAGAACTATGAAGGAAGAGTTGTATGACTTTTTAGGGACTGGAAGAAATAATACGTCAAGGGCACATTTTATGATGTTCTCAAATGGGTGGTCACGTTCAATGGTGATAACAGAGGTTCCATATGAATCGCTGGTAAGGTAAA
This sequence comes from Trichostrongylus colubriformis, assembly GCA_963978905.1. NCBI lineage: Eukaryota > Metazoa > Nematoda > Chromadorea > Rhabditida > Trichostrongylidae > Trichostrongylus > Trichostrongylus colubriformis. Next base: position 63,891,719 of record OZ022256.1, read on the forward strand.
AAGTGAGGGGAGACGCTTGAAGCATTCATTTTTTGACCTTTCAGTTTATGGAGGGGCTCAGCGAGAGAATCAGGCAGAAGTAGCAGTGAAGAGGTCAAAAAGGGGATAGAGCGACATGCTAATCAAGCTGCCACTGCTGCTACCACCCACATCCGAAACGGGGTGTGGTTAGTTGTCCGTCTCCAGAAGAGATTTAGAGGGCGAATATGCCACAGAGTAACAGCATTAGAAAGATTGCAATGTTCACATAGATTGTTTGATTGATAGAGTGTGAACAGGTTTATAGTTCAGCAATGGGCAATTAGGTTATTCCGGAGCGATTTCGCTTGAGAAATAAGCACTTCATTGTTATTCTGACTTGTTATCTAGCACATTACATGTTCATCACAATTAAGAATTCATCCAGAAGATTACTGGAATGTGGGCACAGTGGGAGAGGCGCCTCATCACATTAAGAGGTATTACAGTGTTGAAGGAATCATCCACAGGAATCTCGTAGTTCTAATTCCTCGTAAAATCACTCCGCTAGATACAGTACATGAACGGAAACGCAAATAGCGCCGAGGAAGCAAAAATCGAAAAACTGAAAAAAAGGCGACTCCTTTGGATTCTCATCAAGCAACTTTTGGACAGCCGTCGGGGGCTGGGCGCAATTCAACCTTTCGCGCTGTTGACTTTTGTTGTGGATCTACTCTCTCTCTCTGCGTCTCTGACCACGTGACTGTCGCCCTTTTGGCCGCGCCCATTCGGGCACCTCACTCTGTGGAACGTCACTTTGAGGAGCTCCATATCAGCCGGATTCTTGTTTTTTTAGCGCGAAACTTCGCATGTAGTCCATACAAGAGAGGCCTTTAGGTCACGACGCGCTCAGTGAATGTGGTTTTTTGTTCATTTTTAGACTGATGTCCTCAGTAGCTGATATAACTGATGTTTATTTTTGTTCAGCGGCGGCCCCCCGAATGCCAAATATGGGTTGATGGTTCGATCCCCACTGAGAACAAATAAAAGTTTGCATTTTCAGCTTTTTGGTTGACGGCAATTTAGGGACAACGTCCGCGACCAGCTGATTTAGCATCTACCCGTCTGCAATCTAACCCGGCTAGTGACGCAGAAGGGCAGGTGATAGAAGGTTTTTGGGCTTATTTTTCTCGGCTTATTCACCGTTTTATTTCGTTCTTTCTCTGCTGTAACTTTTGAGCACCCATACTTTCATATTCTACGATCTGCCATATTTATCCCTTCCGGTGTCTTTAAGGTCCCATTACATGGGTGCCCCTAGTTCACAGGCATGAATCCCAATTTTGATTCGCATAGATCGCATCAGGTTTTCCTGTGCGGAGAAACTGATATTTTGGTTCTTCCATGCTAATTGCATGTTTTTGAAACCAATTTTTATGACTTTTTCTGATGGTGATCATTTTTCATATTTTAGGGACTTTCTCCAGAAGAAGCTGCCAAGAGAATCCTTCAGGCCGCGTCGGCTCGAGAAGCAGAGCTTGTTATGGCTCCACTTAGCTCCAAATTAGCCATCTTTTTACGTTGGGCATGTCCAAGACTGCTATTCTATTTCCTCTACAAAAGAAGCTTGAAGGATGAATATGCCACAAAGGAACAGCATTAGTTCGATAGTCATTTGCACATAGATTAAGCACTATAGTTAACATTTTTATAGTCTAGTATGAACAGTTCGATTATTCCGGTGCATTGTATGCTCAGAAAATGAACGCTTTATCCTCAACGCTTTGCTCTGTGATCACATTCCTTACACATACATTACATTCAAATATCACTACAATTGTATGATATTTTTTTATCAGTTTTTGAAGGATTATTGAGGTCTATTATCCAGGTTTGCAACTACCGTGGCTACGTGAAATTGAATCGAACGAAATTTGAAAAAGATGTGCTGGATTTGAAACGAGGATTGGAGAAGAAATTACTCGGAAAAACTGAATCAATGATACCCGATGAACAAGAGGTCAGTCGTTTACGAATTTCAGTACTGATTAGGTGATAGTGTTCAATGAAACCCAGTTATCACTGAAATAGTTCGTTTCACAGATTGGAAGTTTTCTACGTTCGAACGCTTGGCTATTGACCGGATTTGCAGCCGGTTGGCTACTTGGCTTTGGTATAGCATAATACGTACTAATTGATTACCGATACTGATTCTCATGTTAATAGTTTTATGTTGTGACATTGTAACCTCATAATAATCTCGTAGTATTGTCCATTCAGTGGTTCGCTGTGTTCTTGTGAGATTTGTCGATATTCTTTTTAGCTATTTCAATTACATTGATAGTCATTCAGATCCCTTGCTTTGCTTGTAATGTTGCATAGCAGTAACCTTGGATAAGGAACAATTTATCTGTATAATTAGTTCAATAGAACTCTCCAATTGAATGAGTAAAGCATGCACCTAAGAAATGTCTGTTGGCTGACGATGAAAAACAAGGAATGTCATTGAATTACAATTGCATGGTAACACGTACTTTGGTGGGCGGAGTCGGTTCATACATGCCCATTAAAACAATCGATACATTTCAACATTTAGGAAAGTGAAGGAAAATACCACGGTTCACTACCGTAGATTGTAGTAGAAAATCATTCAATTGAAGAATTCGGGATTGTCCGGCCTCATTGGCAGACATGGCGGAAACTAGTGTGAATTGCAGCCCCATTCGGTTTAGTGTTTCCGCACCATTTAATTTTGTTTTGAAGGTGACGGGGAAGTGAAGGTCAGTGCCAATAGAAAGTTGCGTGGTATCGTAGCGAAGTGGCTAGCTTAGAGACACCGAAGGAGTAAATTTAGCAAATAGGGAGATCATGAAAGTATAATAGATGTGCTCAGCATTATAAGAGTAGAGAAAGAACGTCGTAAAACTGCGAAAAAACCTAGGAAAAGGATTACGAAAATCCCATTCTCTCTCGCGTCCCTCTGCGTCACTAGCCGGGGAGGACTGCAGACAGGCCAGAAGCTGAATCCCGACCGCGAACGTCGTCCCGCCCTTGCCGGCTGATGAACTTCAGAACGCCATCCGTGCTTCGGGATCGTGATAAGACCTCAAGCCACGCTTTTTGAATGCGAGTTCGCTACATATCACCTCTTCTGAAGTAGTAGAACATGTACTCCCAGACAGGGTCAAGCGTCCAGTTGAGGAAAATTTTCGAAAAAAAAACGACCCCCCCCCCAAAAAAGGGGGGCCCGATACGACCCCCCTTTTTTTCAGGTTCCACTTCTTCTGTGGTTTTACCAAGCCAGTGCGATCCATCACGGAAATTAAGAGCCTAAAAACACCAAGGCCAAACCAAACTCCTGACAAGAGAGAGAAATAAGAACCCAACAAAACTCGGTAGTCATGTTCCAAAACAAAATCGACAGGAATAGTGAGGTACACAGAAAAGGAATATAACACTCACCGTACATGGCAAAACTTTGAGTATGTTTCTCAGGCATAAAAGAGGATTATGAAAAGGAAAATCCAATGCATTCAAAGTTATGGATCAGACAGTATATCTGCGAAAAGTGCTTGCCATTTGAACATGCCTGATGCCAAGAGGACCGTCAGAATGAGGTGATATCAAAGTAGAAGTGTTTTCTGTAGTCAGCAGAAAAAGTTCAACCAACTGCAAAACTGGGTCTCCCAAGGGATCCGAACCATAGTCTCCAGTCTATCGAGCGATACACTAACCTCTCCGCCAAGCGACTGCTAACACTTCATTGGTTTGTGGTGTATTAGGTCTATGTAGAATAAATGGCCAAAACGGACTACTTTTTTCTAAACGCCATAACTTCGCTCAGACACAACTTTATTTGTCGAAATAAAAACCATTCAAATCTACACAACCTTGCCAACGATCTGGTAAAGAAAATATGCCATCATGATCAAATTCAGGATTGCGAAAATTGATGAAGTCAACGATGGCATTTTCAACATGCATCGTTTCGGCGAACTGCTTCTGACCCAGGTTTGCATCGAGAACCGGGAAAAAGTGGTAATTCGTCAGAGATAGGTCTGAGGAATAAGGGGGGTGAGGGAGAGTCTCGATCAGTTTCTGCCGGGTGACTTGCGAACTGTGGGGTTTTGCGTTGTTTTGCGCACCCAGTAAAAAATGATGCAGTTAGGCATCGAGCCTCTCCCTCATCCCCCTTATTCCCCAGACCTATCCCTGACGGATTACCACTTTTTCCGGGTTTCCGATGCAAACCTGCGGCAGAAAAATCATGCACGGTAAAAATACCATCCTTGACTTTATTGATTCTCGCAATCCAAAATTTGATCGTGATGGTATATTTTCCTTACCAGATCGTTGGCGAAATTCTGTAGATTCGAATGGTTTTTATTTCGACAAATAAAGTTGTGTCTGAGCGAAGTTATGGCCAATTACGTTTCGGCCATTTATTCTGCATAGACCTAATGTTTGAGACGACTTTCGTCGAAAAACTGCCTCCCAAGAACACTTCTCACAGAATCGTTCCGCGAATTTGGAATGCAGAATCGAGATCAGCGTCCGAAAATGCATCGACCATATGTGTCCCATTCCGAATGGCCACTTCGACCTCGGGTCCTTCCCTTGTAATTTTGGACACATTTGAATACTTCAAACTTTACCTAGAGCCCATCTTTCAAACATCTGTAAACTGTTTTCCTAATAACTCCCTCAGACCTATCTATTGGCCGCTTCCTTTTCCCAATGGTTGCGTAGTTCTCGACATGGGTTTCCAGTTGAGGATTAGTTTAGGAAAATTTCGAAGTGTTTCACGGAAATGGCCATAACTTCCTTCAAACTTAACCATATGAGTTCGTTTTGGTGAAGCTGGGTCTGCTAAGTTGTCGCTTTCGAATGGCTACCTTAACTAAGCCACATCTTCAAAATGAAGGAAGTTATTTTGAGGGAAGCCAGTTGAGGATTTGATGAGGAAAATTTCGAAGTGTTTCACGGAAATGGCCATAACTTCCTTCAAACTTAACCACATGAGTTCGTTTTGGTGAATATGGGTCTGCTAGGTTGTCGCTTTCGAATGGCTACCTTAACTAAGCCACATCTTCAAAATGAAGGAAGTTATTTTGAGGGAAGCCAGTTGAGGAAAGCGTTTTTTCGTCGAATTTGCGAGATCTTCCCACGAATCTTCCAAAAAATCGATTCATTGTTACTGAAATTTTTCCAGTATGCATCCTTCGCTCTCGGAGGCCTAGTGGGAAGGCGAGAAGCGTCGGTCAGCTTCTCTGTGGGATGCGCCATGCATGAGGATTTCATCCACATTCTCAATGAATACAAACGTTTCTCCGGTCCGCATAGTGGCCGCTAACACTAGATTACGTACTTGCGATCGTAGTGAGATAAGTCCATATCATCTAATTTTTCGTTTTCATCCCGTTGTTTCTGGATGTCCATTCACGGTGGTACCCGTTTATAGATATCGCTTTCCACGGTTAATCGGTGAATTTCGGAGGTGTCTCTGTACGTGGTTTCGGTGTCAGCGGGCCAACAAAAGGGCTATTGGCGTTCACCGGTTTCGTTGCGGATCGCGCCATGCATGAGGTTTCCATGATGATTGAGTTAATCTAGTTTGGGTTCGAACCCAATTAGTCAGTTTTATCATTTTTCCCTTACACTTTAGACCCTCAGCCTGAGAAATTCTGTTCATCACTGCTTACCTCAACAATTACGACCCCCCCTCCTAGCGGACCAAATACGACCCCCCTGTTGAGGATTCCTCAACGGAGGCTTGACCCTGCTCCCAGATCGTATTAACGCCGTAATGATAGAAGGGACATGGTGTTCGACGTGTCAGCTTTCGTGGTGAAAACGTCCATCGGTCAGTATCAAAGACTGGAATGAACGATGCAACCGAATTACCCCTACCACTGCCCTCAACTGGGTGGTAGATTGTTTCGCGTCCGCACGCGTAATTCCCACATATTGCCAAAACGACTTTCTTTAAAATGGAAACTGTGCATCTCATTGTCTGTGCTCACCAAAACTATTTTGTGATGTAGTAGCTCAAATGGTTAATTTGGAAATATATCAACCGTCTGCCGATAAATCAGGACGCAGCGCATTTGCGATCTGCCCTGCGCGGCGAATTCGTACAGGACTTCACAAAGCGTCCTCATTACGCTTTTGTCTCGACTGCATCTCAGCTAGCAGACGAGCGAGGGCATCGCGGTTGGCTTATGATAGCGTTTGAGCTTTGCGACGTGAATGCGTCGCAAAGTATGAACGCGCCTATTTTTCCATTCGCACATAATTCCATATTCTCAATCTTGACAACTGGTTCTTCTCGTGCAATCATGGACTCTGAACAATGCCTCAATTAAAATTCATTTATATGAAATTCTTGCGAAAGGCACTCCGTAACCGCGCTCATACACGGAATCGCAAGGATGCATCTACGAAACACGCTCAGAAACGAGGGTGCCCTTCTCCCCAAACGTGACATTAGAACGGAATAGGCCTTATTTTAGGCCTAGAGCACGGTCCAGGGCCCAACTATCTACGTTCCGAACTAGCAAGCATCGCGTCGCACATTCGCGATTTTTTTTTTCTAATGATAGACATCCCACCAAAAGGGATATCGAAGGCCGTCAAAGTTTGACCGTTCGACAGTGCCAATTGCCGTAAAAATTTCTGACGCTGGATTCGCATCGCCACTTATTGACTCAACAGAATGCACCGAGCAGTACCAGTGTTAGGCAAGTGTTAGGCATTCAACTGCATTATAGCCGTTATATTTACAGAGCAACTCAAGATCGTTTTCCATGGCGGAAGGGTGGCATAGAATTTGGGAGCAAAGTGAGTGAAATAAGGTAGATAATTAGGTCAGGGAGAGTCATATTGAAACAGACGTAATCCACAGATGAGAACATAAGTGATAGTCGGATACGTAAGTCGTACGGTATAAAGTAAGCCTAATAAAACAGGACCTAAAAGCCTATACCTTTCCGACCAAATATATTTCGTATGGAATCGATTTATATCGATTGTGTTTCTATGAGATTCTTGACTGAAGCATGAAATTTGAATCGCTTTCGTGATATGTTCAAGAAATCGCACACGAACAACACTGCTTCGACGTTTTCCTTTGGAGATTTCCGTTGTCAGGATGACGACGATTAATCTGTCGAATTAGGTCGTGAAACACCTGAAAAAGGAGGATTCCATTTTCATGATGGATTGAACAAATAAAAGAACGCGGCTGTTCGGATGGACTTGGTCGCAGGATGGCCGCTTCTAATCAATTTTTGTGCTTTTGAGCAAGACACGCCTCATGGGCCGAATCCCTTCCAAGCTTCGAGGGATGCGCAGAAGAAGGTTTTATTTAGTTTATGAAAGCACTGATTACTATCAACTGAATTGCATTCCGAAAAAAATCAAAAATGCGTCATCAAAAGGTTGCTGGCGCACTGCAAACAGCACTAATCGCGGTGTCGCCAAGAAACGTGGTCATCCCAGAGCGCGATCGACATCGAAGTAGCCCGCCATGACACGCCTTTCCTTGGTCAGTACGAAATATAATTCATTATTTATTGTGTGAGGCGTACCGATGTGGTGGAACGTAAGGGTAAAAAAATAGAAAATGAAAATGAAACGTCGGGTGTTCATTTATAAGAAGAAAAACATATTTTGTCGAAACCATCGGAACATGTGCCCCTCCCTTTCGGGTGACATGACGCCTAGAAAAGCAATAATGACATTTCAACGTTTTCACACATTTTCAAGCAAGAACATGAAGAGAGGCCAAACTCATCCGGGTGTGTACCCTTATGTCACGATTGTCGCACAGCGACATGTCGCAAGCGAAGCAAGGTGGACGAGATAAAGGCGCCATGTTGGTGGGCCTCGGACGATTACAAGTCAACTCGTATCGCGCCCAAAGCATTACCGTGTAATCGTTCTAAGGCCCAACAACCGCAACGCGCATAGCTCGCACACACTGCGTCGCACAAAGATGAGCGACGACAATCGTGACATAAGGGTACACAGCCCACTCATCAATCCTATGCGTAGGGTGTCCCAAAATTACGGCATAAGGCAATATTTTGCTGGCGTCAATAGAGTGAATGAAAAATCAACTCATCAGCAACTTTACTCACATCTTGTGTAACAAGGCACAGCAGTCATATCATGAGATGTCCTGCTCCAACAGAGATACAAGCTCAAAGTCTCTTCATCACTCAACCACCCTTGACACGCAAGTTTTTCCATACATTCTTTCAGAAATCTTTCCCAAGGCTGCTTTATGTGACTCCATACTAGGATGACTGACTTGTCAGACCCTCCTTATAGTTGTGGACCCGACAGGAGATCAGTGGAACCATGTTTTGGGAGGTTTGACGGACTCCCCGGAAAGTGATGAATTCGAATAGGTCGAGTCGGTAGCGCTTTTAAAGGCACACAACGCGATAATCAAAGTGATCCTTACCTTTTCAGGACAGGTAGACCCTTGAATAGTTGTGAAGATTGCACCCTTTTCGCGGCGCCACGGCTCACCCCGCCGCATACGGCCTGGTCGACCTGAGCCGAGTTGAGCCCACCGAGCCATCACACCCGGCTTAGACGAGAGGGAAACTTGCGATAAGACAGGATAAGGCAGCGATATCAATAGCGAAGGTAGCTCCAACAGGGAAGAACAGGTGATATGGCAGTATTTTGAGCGATATCATCGAGCAAAAACTCATTTCCAATCTCCCATACTCGTACGAGGACCGATAACAGGGAGCTTTATTCTAGGTAGTTGAAGGGTTTCGATTCATTTTTCTTCACTGGTGGGTAATCCAGGACCTCTACATCCTGTAACACGCGCGATACTCTCACAATTTTTCGCGAGGTGTGCCTTTAAACAGTTTGATTCTACAAACTAGAACGCCTTGCCGCTAACTACCTCATCCACGTTGATTTTCGCTTTGGCAGAGGTTTCGACATAGGCCGAACCGAACTGCCGTGCAAGGTTCTGTCCCTGATCTTTGCCAACGACACGTTCATCTTCAAGATCGCATTTATTTCCGACCAAAATCATTGGTACCTGAATCAAAGAGGATTGTCGAATTGACCAAAGACCTCGGATGGTAAACTAGCCAGCACCTCTTCGCTGTCCTTTACTCGAAGTATTTGATCACGAAGATCTACCAGATCGTTGAAAGTGGACTGGGCAGTGATGGAATAAACCAACACGAAGCCTTGACCATTTTTCATGTATAAATCGCGCATTGCTGTGAATTGTTCCTAAATATATCGAGAAATTTGATGAATATCCATGGATAATCTTTGATAGTTAATGACCTACCGTGCCGGCTGTGTCGAGTATTTCTAGCATACACTGCTGGCCATCTACTTCCACTTGCTGAAATTCAATTGTTTATGTATTCCTTATTTCGAGATCATCCATGGATAGAGGATAGCATCGCTAGAGATAGGGAGAACATGAGAACTAATGAGATACATTCTTTTTCAGTCCAAAAGACATGATCTATGGCGAAACTCCCATCGGAAAAACTCGCGATGGAGTCTTTACCGCGGGTCTGTAGCTTTATGTCTAAAAATCGCGAGGCCGCCCACGGCAAGCGGCACGGCGAGTCCGAGATGGTTTTTCGCGTGCAATTGCGTACACACGAAGTAGTTACTTGCTTATTATTGAGCGTTTTTGAGTTGATGATGTTTACTTTCTTGTGTTTGTTGCCGGTTTTTGACTTTTCGACTTTTATTGTTGAGTTTAGCTGGTTTAGTTTAGGACTGCAGTTGGGCGGATGAACAGGACTGTAGTTGTACTATCGTGAGGAAGGGCGGGGCATCCCACTATGGACATCAATCACCTTGGGCTAGAAGGGATAGAAGTCACTTTTCTACACTAAGGCTCAGGCAAGGATAAAAAGAGCAAAGATATTTACTTCAGAGTGCAGACTGACCCCTAAAAGATCCGCTCAAGGTGCATAGATGGGCAACTTTCTATGAGATGCCCCCTCATTGCTATAGGACTTTGCAATTATACAATCTGCATCACTGCATCACGGTTCTCAGCTATCAGAACACAACAGATGCAGGTTTTTTTCAAAGGGCTACCACGGCCCCATAATTTTGGGTCCTGAGCGGAATCCCAGCTGACAGCGGCAAGTCGTGCCTATTGCGCCGTGGGTGCGACGTCGCGAAGCGATTTTTCGACATAAGGCTACACACCCCTTCACCGCAATCTCCATGCGCATCATTCCAAACCACAACACATATTCCTAGCTGCTGCGAGGCGGGGCAAGATTCCACGATTGAATAACTTGGCTCCTCGCTCGTCTGCATCTACCCCACCGGCTAGTGATGCAGAGGGGAGCAAGAAGAATGAATGTGAGGGGGTTTTTAGGTTCCTCTTTTTCGAGTTTTGACCATTTTATTTCGTTCTTTCTCCATGGTCACACTCACGATCACCTCGGTTTCATATTCCATTATACTTTAAAATGGGTTGAAATGATCTCAACGACAATTTAAACACTGTAGGTCATGCGCAAGTTTCACTCACCTTTCTATAACTGTCCTCAATTGTGGGGTCATATTTTTCGACAAAAATACCTTGAACAAATTGGACCGTCTAAAATGAAAATGTATAAATAACAGAAAGGTTAGTGATATTACGAAAATGTAGTAACCAGTGCAGATTTGCCCACACCACCACTTCCCAGCACGACGATCTTGTATTCGCGCATACTCCCTGAATGTAGGTACATAAGAGCAAGATGGTGAAAAGTATGATAGTCAAAGTGACGAACTCATTAGTGAAAGTGGTTTGGAACCGCGAAAGATGACCTTTTCCAGAAATGGGAGGCGATTATCAAGGACGAATGATAACAGAAAAGATTTTTGGGGATGCTGAAAGACCGTGGAAGAGAAACTCGGACATATGACGCTTTTTGGTGGATGTTGCCGAATGCGTAGTTTTCAGTTTCTTCAAAAGCACAGTTCACGATAATTTTCGTGCCTTGTCACGATCCATAGAGACCCTGGGTGTGCAGAAAACACAAACATGAAGAAAAAACGAAGAAACTTTCCAAAAACCTCGAGAGTAAAGTGTTTCTGACCTGTGGCTTTGACGAGTTTGCAAAACCCCTGGAAGCAAGCATTTCGACAAGTTTACACGTAATAATATCATCCGGAGGTTGCTGTAACTGTGGTGAATATCGGCCATCTTGAGACGGTGGCCGTTTTGGGCCACCTTCATAATTTTCAGCACCGAAGTCGACGACGGTACGCACCGCCGGTGACGCCCGCATTATTGCGACGCGCTCTATTTATAACGCTCATCCGAGCCATATTGCAGAATGATGATCTTCGGCTTACACAAAAAATTCACTTGTCATTATCGGTCATTGTCGCACAGCATAGAAGCAAAATGGAAAGCACCGCACTGGTTCCACTGTTTCATGGTGAGGGAAAACGGTCCATTCTCCGAAAGTTGAGTGTCAGCAGCAAGAATAAATGGTTAGTTGCTGTTAGTTTCTTGCGAATATTATGGAAGGAAATAATATTGTAAAAAAGCAAACAATTAATTTTGCTTGTCATTATAATAAAAAATGGCAACCGAATGTCGATATGAACACGCCATGCTTACGTTTTTTGAGGAGAAATGCAGAGACAATTATATGGCCTTGTGACACTATTAAAGAAGTGAGAGCGTGAGCTATTAGCGCAGAAAACCCGCGTGACCGCTTGTGATGCGCGACGCGAAGGAAATGAGCTGCGGACGCCGTGTTTGGGTCCTCAAGCGAAAATAGGGCGTTGCTTCCATGGCGCTACTGAGTCTTTATTCGCACACATGTTGTTGCGGGCCTGAGCCCGGGACCCGAATTTTCCGTTGTAATGCAACACATCCAAAAAGTACTAGTTATGGCAATGATTGGTCCATTTCTGACCAAATCAAAGGTTTCCACCTTTTTCTCAATTTCTGTCTTCGTAAGAATGAGTAAATAAGTTAAGCATAGTTGAACATTACAACAGTTCGTTTAGCGAATAGTGCAATTACAGACGACATAGATTCGAGGATACGTTCCGATAGCACTGAAATAAGAGTAGTGCATGCGGATTATTGTTGATTAATGTTAATGTAAACGAAATGTGACACTGGTGACGCCAGCAGAGGAAGCTTCGAGCTTTATACAATAGATGAAAGATCGAATGCAGGGAGAGAGAAGAAAAGAATGCCACTGAAATTACCTCAATGTGGGATGGCAAAGGCAAAGCATAGCGTATTCCTCCAAAAGAGTGCGCATAGTCTGCCACCTCTCACTGAGACAGTGTTACGGATAATTGATCGGGTGTGTACCCTTATGTCAGGATTGCACGGCGGCATGTCGCAAGCGAAGCAATGCGGACGAGCTAAAGACGCCATCATGTTGGGTCCCGAAGCGATCACAAGCCAACTGCGTATCGCTCCCCTAGCATTACCGTGTAATGGTTCCAAGACCCTACTACCGCGACGCGCCTAGCTCGCACACACTGGGTCGCACGCCGCTCTTCTTCGTGCGAAATGCTGACATAAGGGTACACACCCTAATTGATCAAAGATGATGAAAGGGTGCATATGAGCAAATGAATGTGGCCTAACACCTTTCGACGAGTGGAGGTTCAAGCTTCCCATCTTCCCCATCAGCGATCTTCTTTTATTCAAATTAGTGCGTAGAATCCAAGCAAACACTGAGTCGAGAAAAATTGAATATGATGCCATATCGAAGTTACTCTCACTGAACACTTCTTTTCTGTTACTACAACATTACATTTTATGAAACTCTGTCCATGAAATATTATAAAAAAGATAAAAAGGTATAAAAACGTATAAAAGGTAAAAGAAGGATCAATATGTATGTAGTCACAGTACTGCCGGCTATGCAAAGTATATATAACCAACGATCAATTTACAACTTCAGAGTCGCCAGTAACGATCCAGTCGCTGACAGTTCCTCGATGACTTCGCTCCCCGGCATGACCCACTTTTTCTTCACGAAATACTACTCCATTGAAAATTTTTTAACCATGCTTGAACTACTCCCTTGAAAGTTTTTTACTTGACTCTACCTTTCCCAGTAGAATAAAAATATGGAAATGATGAGCTATAACTAAAAGGTTGTCTCTTTGTCCTCCTACATAAATGTTTTTGTTCCTGTGAGTGCTGAAAAAGTTACAAGTCGCAGCGGTCACCTACAAAATTAGCGACGCGACGCTGCCGCACGCATAGAAAGTAATAGAAGAGTACATGAGCGTATAGGATTGTGAAAAATATGTCGAACATAATTTCTGCAAAAAGTGCTGCTTCAGCAGGATTAGCTCACATGTCTCCGACATAAGCAAAAAGTGGATTTCATAAACTGCACCGAGTGAGCAATGGCGCAGTCCATTAACTTTCTTAAGAGAGGCAACCGCCCGCATATTCATGGCAAGGAAATCAATTAATTGAAGCGATTAGTGCATATTTAAGCAAAGACTTCTCAGGAACACGTGCTTCCACGTTTGACTCAAGCGAAATTCAAAAAAGGCTAAAGCCTCGATAATGTTTACCTAGGGGTGGGCAATTGATGGAATCAAGGGTCACTATCCATCGGAGGTTAAAATTTGAACTCAACAAGCAGCTCTAGATAGAATATCGGAGCACAAAGACGATTTATATTATGCAGAGGAGATGTTCTGAGTAGGTGGTGCTTTATGCTCCCTGTGAAGGGTCAATAATTTTTCATGCCTGTCCGACCATGTCGTGGAATGTCAAAGAAAATGTCATCTCTCAGTCAATCACGTACATTGTCATTGACACAGAAAAACACCATCACCATCCATGTCATGGGATGCTGAAATACGCCGCTGGAGGGTCCTTATTTTCCATTGTCGTACGGATAATAACAGAAAAAGTCTTTTCCCATCGCGCTGTAAAAAATACCATCACATGTCGTGGCTAACAGTTTCTTGAGAAAAGAAAGGCCTCCATCTGTAACATTTTTTGCCATACTTGCCTAAGGTAATCCACCAAAGTGAATGGAACTCTATGTTGCGGATAAGAGGACCCAAGGGCACGGAGTGTGCATCGTTACGCCGCGTTCATACTTTGCGCCGGCAGAGCGCGGCTGCGTTCGTAGGCAACGAGGAGTAGTTGCATGGGGGAGGTGCAGAGACGACGCAGGCAGCGGGACAGGGTGGCACGGGCGGATACCCAGAGACACGTAGCCACGCCCTGCTGCCGGCACCACAAAGGAACGCAGCCGTAGAGCAGTATTTCGCAGCGCGTCGTGTCGCGTGCAGCGCAATGCCTGTGAGGTAGGTGCTCCACATATAGCTTAGCCCTTGAGGAACTACCATGTCCAGCACCTAGAGTAATTGCAGAACACGCTGATAACATAAGAACCTAACAACATAGGGTGTGTATCGTTACATCTGGCGACTTCCGCTCGCAGCGCAAGAGTGGGTGCTGGGGGCGGCGCCGTAGTTGGGTCCTAAGGCGATTGCAGAGCAACTACATAAATCGCTCCTGGCATTACTGTGTAATCGTTTGAGGACAACTATGGCTGCAGCCTCAGCTCGCGCGTTATGAATTCCTATTCTCTCGACAGATGCCCAACTGCATATGCACATCTTTATGACTACGTCAATGGTGGCAATTATCTAATCCCAGCTATAGCGCCGCAGGGGCCATTTGCACTTCCTCGTCTTTCCCAAGCCTGAGGAAATCATCTCTTTTAAACTGACGATCGTCCACATAAATGAGAAGCAGGAGTCAACCTGTGTCCATGTTTCCCGTGTCCTCTCCATTACATGTGCCTCTCGAGTACAGTTTAGGACAAGACGGATGTTACGGGAAAGGGCGGACTCCTAATGAAGAAGAGCTCCTTTTGGAAGGAAGGAGGCTCCGAAATACGTCATTGAAGCCCTATGGGCGTCAGAAAAACTGTGTGTTCAAAATAAATCAAAGGAGGAAATTCACGAAGGATCGCCTAAATGATTCATTTCGGAAGGGAGTGATGGTGCGTGGGCAAGCGCGGCATGCTCTATATGAGAGGCCACAAGCCGAATCAATACCAGTGAAAGAACATTGGACTGGAATCTACAGAATGAGATTGTATGTGATATCGATGCCCATAAAGAACCAATAAGTATCGTTTCGAGGTTCTCAAAGTATCAGTCGGAGACCGCATCTCCCTCTGGATACATCTACTTACGCACAGTCATAAAACAACTATAGAAACAAGAGAAAATCTTGAGTCTTTTCGCGAATTTTGGAGAAGTGGGAGACAAACAAATCAAATTCGTGCCGCAAACCTCAGGAACAATTCCAGACAGCATTGTTTCAAATCGTAAGGAAGCTGAGAAAATGTCTATTAGGAAACATCCCTCACATCGTCCCATGCCGTCCAAACACGTCCTACACAAAACAGCTTTTGACCAAACCCTCCTTCTAAATACCCGAACTAGGGCGCGGTTCGTGGAACGGTGCAGGGTGCACTTTTGAACCCTTACAAAAGCAGCACATGAACCAGTGCCCTTCCTTCCTCGCAGAGTCGCAGAGTTAGCCTAACTCCTCGCACAAGTGAGCCCGTAACGTGCGCACATGACTACCACACAGCAGATTTACGTGACTTCGATCGATAAACAGCGATGCAGAGGACGGAAAAACACGTCTACTGTATTAGCGAACGGAGAGTATGGTGGTCTCATCTCTATGGTTCTGGCCACTATCGCTTTTTTTCATCTCTAACTTCATCATTCTGAGGAACTAAGCCAATTATCCCTAGCCCTCTCCTCGACAAGTTTTAAGTGACATGGTTAAGAGGAAATCGTAACTTTTAGATGAGGCTGATTGCCGCAAAGTTGCACTTCTCAGTAAGTCCGCTTTCATACTTTGCGCACCGACGCCGTCACGCGCGTGACGGCGTCAAATCGACGCCGTCATCTGCGTTGATTTGACGCCGTCACGTGCGTGACGGCGTCGGTGCGCAAAGTATGACAGCGGCCTAATTGACGATGAACGAAAACGAAGACGAAAGCAGCGATGCTCAGTGAATAATGAAGACCGAACATTCTAAGAAAACACACTGAAATGGGAATTTCGTTTACCTTTATTGAACTTGATATCCTTTCTACGATTTCGAAAAAAAATCGCTCGGGAAGGTGAAATGGAACGACAGCAAATTTCGTGCATCTTATTGCTCCTTTCAGTAGAAAGAATTAAGATATGAGCTAGTCCGGCGATTGAAAGCGTTATAATAGCAAATCGGCAAAATCCAATCTCGAGGTGCCCACTCATTTCGCCACTCGAGGATTGGAGTCGCTGAAGCGATCAGTTGTTTAGGTGTTTAGGAATTGGAATCTCGGACATGAAGGAATATGGAACTCTGGCGATCTAACGACTGTTGACAATACTGTTAACAACTTTGACATTAAGCATTCTGAAAGGGATTTTCGGCGTGACATGTGGCTGTGTGGCTGGCTAGTTAACTGGCTCTAAATGAGTCACTGGATGTTTACGACGGCAGCAATCAGAACTTCTACGACGATGAAATCGCACATTTCCGCTCACTTGAGGTGGTAGCATTAAAAATGAATTAGAAGAGGATAGGTATTAATGCCAATAAGAAAAAGTTATGAACTAGGAGCTACGGAGGGAAACTACGAGATGATTCGTTTCACCCCCATAGGAATCATTTATGCAATCATCCTCTGAGGATCTCCAGTGATTGCAGGATGACCGGGTTGACATGTATGTAAGGAAAACGTACAGGAAAAAAAATACATCACCGCCTGATAGGGAGATGTTGTGAATAAGAAATCTTGAGAAGATGAAAAAAATGATATTCACATGAGATGGCAAAAAATGTATCTGTGCCTTGAAAATACGGTAAATAAATGTATGATAGTCAGCGCTTTAATACGTACTAATTGGCGATGGAGCGGATAAATGTTGCATAATGAACAAAAAACCTTTAAGTGAAATACCTAGAGGGTCTTCATTGCGATCGCCCTCCAAATCTTCATCGCCTCGCACCCACTGGGCAAATTGCTGCAAGGGCGGTGCAATTTTCGCGGCTACTCGTAATGGCCCCTCGCCTGTCTGCGTCTCCTCCCATTAGTGATGCAGAAGGAGCCAATAGCAGAGAGTCAGAAAGAGGGTTTTCGAGTTTCTTTTCGAGGTTTTTGGAGTTTTATTCTGTTCTTTGCACTGGAACACTACTGGTCTCCTAAATTCCCTTATTACATAACTATTCTACGATCTGACGGAATTTCCCCTTCCGGAATCTTAAATCACATGCACATTTATATTCAATGATCCTAAATCGGAGTAGTGGTGAGCCGCCCTCGACACAACCACAACGGGTCCTTTGAGAAACCGCGAGAAAACAACCATTGAACTAAAGCTGACTGACGAGGTTCTTTCCGGAATCACGTGCACTCTCAGGCTTCGAGGAAATCAGCGGCCCCAGTACGACCCCATCCCTGTACAGGAGCTGAATACGACCCTCTTTTTTGACAACTACAAAAACAATACCTGTTGTCGGATTTTACAGCTGCAATGTGTTATATTACTATGTATTCGTATTTTTAACTGAAAAACTATTTACTTCACCTTTTCGCCCACGGACTCGCTGCCGAAATCCTTCGCTTCTCATCTAAGTGCAACTCCTCCCCACCCCCCTTCGCCACTCCTGTTCGGTCGAATACGACCCTCTGTCGAGGAAACTCCCCCCCACCCCCCTTCGCCACTCCTGTTCGGTCGAATACGACCCTCTGTCGAGGAATCCTCGTCTCCTGGTTTACCCTGGATCGATGAACGATCGAAAGCTGCAGATGTCCGGAATGAGCTAGTGCTTCGTGAAGCAGAAGGTTCTAGAAGAGACTGATCGGCAACTGCTAGTGTAGGGCGAGAAGGATTCCAAAAAACGTTCAGAACCATTCTTCTGAGTTTTGACAAAGTTTATTCCAGCTGATGGATAACTTAAGTGGTCAGGGATAAAAATACTACGAGCACATACCCAGCCTCAGTGGTAAAACCTCGGGATCAAGGTTGAAGAAGGCGGAGATTAAGGCTCTCATGAAGTCGAAGTGTCAAGTGATGAAAGTTTGCGTGTCTGGTCTGTGGAATGACAAGCATGGTAAAGCGTTGGTCGAGGAACTCTCAAAGAAGTCGTACTTGGTTTACTGAGCATTTGATGAGCCCTGATCGAACAATCCTCAGCAGGGCCGAATGAAAGTCGACTACACGGCGCGTTCCAAAAAGGATCGATAAGGGTCAAATTGTAACATGGTGATGGAAATGCGATCAATAAAGTTGTATGAGCGCTACTCTAGTGTGCCTCAAATACTGCTTAAAGGCCTACCACGCGATAATCAATGTGCTCCTTACTTTCTCAGGGCAGGTAGACCCTTGGATAGTTGTAAGGATAGCACCCTTTTCGCGGCGCACGGCTCACCCCCGCCGCGTACGGCCTGGTCGACCTGAGCCGAGTTGAGCCCACCGAGCCGAATCACACCCGGCTAAGACGAGAGGAAACTTGCGATAAGACAAGATAAGGCAGCGATATCAATAGCGAAGGTAGTTTCAGCAGGGAAGAACAGGTGATATCGCAGCATTTTGCGCGGTATCATCGAAGAAAAGCTCTTCTATAATCTCCAGTACTCGTACGAGGACTGAGGGCACGGAGCTTTATTTTTTTGGTGGTTTGAGGGGTTTCCATCCATTTTTCTTCTTTAGTGGGTAAGCCAGGGCCCGTACATCCTATAACACGCGCGATAGCTCTCACAATTTTTCGCGAGGTGTGCTTTTAAATTAGCGATCGTAACGACACACATACGCTCTTATGTGACTATACAGTATAAAAAGGAGTTAGAGGGAATGTGATAGTCGTGACAGCAAGTAGTTACTCGTCAATAAAGCTGTGCAGTGGTTGAACGAGACGGCGACAGGGAGGGATATTGGGCGTGGAAATTGGCACGACACGACGACATGAGGAATGCAGGAGACCAGGGAAAAGAAGGACAGGATTCCATGATTCCTATTTAAGAGAGCGTTGGCAAAAATCCAATTCTTGAATTCTTTACTATCGCAAAATTCGCTGAGGTTTCTCGGTGGATAATGTGAACAGGAAGAGTGATTCAGGTCAGAGAGAGATAGAATCGAGAAAGTTCCGATGTCGTTCTTCAAGCTACTCATTACAGCAATCCCCTATCGCAGGTCATTAGGATTCCAGGAGGGGTGGAAATGTAAGCGGGAAAAATTTCAAGCAATTCAGCACTCACTGATATACTAGAAACGCGA
The DNA here is from genome assembly GCA_963978905.1 of Trichostrongylus colubriformis. Classification (NCBI taxonomy): domain Eukaryota; kingdom Metazoa; phylum Nematoda; class Chromadorea; order Rhabditida; family Trichostrongylidae; genus Trichostrongylus; species Trichostrongylus colubriformis. The sequence goes on from OZ022256.1 coordinate 63,910,989, forward strand.
GGAAAAGTGCGGGAGTGGTCGCGAGCATACGGAGTACAACCGTCGTTTCCGTCTGAAAACTGACTCGTCCTCACATCGCAACTGGTTCGCATTTGACGTGACGTCGATTAGCTCACGGCTGACTGAAAGCGCACAAAGATGAGCATTTAAAGGCACAATTAGGGGTAAGGGAAAATTGAGACCTGAGAGTACATATTCTCTGAAAACGAACCTTATACTCTAGAAGAGGTCATATGTTGCGAAGATCGCACTAAAAAAACGCTGCTTGGGAACTTATAACGACCCCGCAGCTCGGCATGCCGTTATGCGGTTATGCGGTCGGGGGAGTCGCAGTGGAGAGGCGGGACAACAATCGCGGCCGGCTGGTTCAGACTCCGGCCCGTCTTCAGTCCACTGGCTAGAGACGCAGAGGACGAGGGAGAGGAGGGGGATTTTCGGGTTCCTATTTACACGGTTTTTTCATCGTTTTATATCGTTCTTTCTCTACTGTTATATTGCTGAGCACCTCTACTTTCGTAATCCCCAATTTGTGAAATTTGCCCCTAACGGTGTCTTTAAAGTCCCGGAACGTCACAAACTTCTTTCGGTCCTCATCCTGGCAGCTCTATCTGGTTTTCATACAACAAGCTGACTTGAAGATTATTGCTTGCCCCCCCCCCCTCCCTTTTCCTTAAAGGCACCATTAGGGGAAAGTCGGACGAAAAGTAAAAGGAGTAGTGAATATGAAAGTCGATATGCCTAGTAACAGGACAGTTGAGGAAAAACGGATGGAAATGGCCAAAAACCCAAGAAATAGGACCCTCTCCTTTCCTTGATCCTCAACGAGGACGACCTATCCGTCAAGAAGTGGATACTCCGAACGAGATTTCCATTTGCGCCAAGTAAACACAAGGTAATGTTTAGGAATAAGACAGCGTTTATTTTTTGGAGTAAGCTTCGGGCTAAAACTGCGAATGAGCGCTGCAATACCTTCTATCTCACCGCATATTCTTGGCCGCTCTCATCGTAGCCCATCAGGAATCACGTCGCTTGGAGGCGGGGTCGCTCATCGGAAGGCGTCAATTCTTATCCGCTGCGCCGTTACTACAGCTCGGAAGCGCGCTTTTTCACCTGGATTTCGCCACAGATAGCCTTCTTAGGATCATAGTTTCCATGTAAGTGACTTCTTTTAGAGATTTCTCATTAACCACATTACCCCTAATGCTATCTTTAAGCCATCCCTATGAGGTGAGGCCGCCAGGGCACTCCGGGAGTCGAGGATTCCTCGACGGGGGGGGTCGCACTCGACCGGACAGGAGGGGGGGGTCGCATCTGTAGCTAAGCGATAATTTTATGGAAATTTCCTCTAGCCCATCGTACAGTCGATATCTGCCCCTCATACACGAAAAGAGCCACTGCTACCTCGCTGTCTGAATCGCAGATGGGTGTAGACCATCTTGAAAAGGTGACCGCCATCATTTATGGACTCGTTACGCGTTTAGCACTCACCATCGCGCTGCCATGATGACACACACCTCATCGTTATGGAGGGGCCTATCTAGTAGCGGATAGAACCAATATACTCACATTACCGTAAACTATACGTTTATGTTATTGCATTGCTACCATTGAGTTCATTGTTGCGTGCAAGAACGACATGTCGGTATCCATTTAGGAGAAGAAAAATACATTTTTATTTTAGGCTACACCAGTCATACTATGAACGGCGTTTAATGGAGACAAGCAGTCCAGCAAAGCATGCTTGTTGTTCACGTTGTTGAATTGTTGTAATTTGGTTGCAGTGGTGCATGTAAATTGTTTAATGCACATTGTTCAAATAAAAAGTAAAGCCCTATGAAATGTCTCTATCATATCATCATCACGAAGAGCACCAAAAGAAAAGATCATTGCTTTCGCTTTTCATCAATCTCTTTTGACAGTCGTATGACGTGTGCATCTGGTCTGCTCATGAACTTGTGCGAGGTCATGGAATGCTGGGCAGATGTTTTACAAGATCTTGTGCAGCACCTGAAATCCTGAGTCAACCATGATCGGAGAGGCATGTAGTAGAAAAATACCTGAAACAATTGGCTTTCCCTCATGCTTCATAAACCATTCAGAAATTTTAAATGTCGATGGCATGTGAGCCGAAAATCCTGGACCAGGAAGTGGGTTAGCCCACTGCTTTGCCAGAGTTTCGGGCGTAACGATAAGTATGGTAAGTTCATCGTGTTGAACTCCGCAGTAGATTTTTGATATGGAGATGAGTATTGGCAGTTTTAAATTAAACTATATGGAGCGCTAAAATTTGGTAAAGCTGACCTCACTAGGCTTTGGTAAAGCTCACCTCATCAGCCTGTTCATGCACTTTGTCATCGGCGAAAAAAAAGGCGAAATGTGGAGAGGGGAACGCTACTGTGTTCACAGGGAAGTGCACTTATGTATTCGCTGTTCACTAGAACATTGAACATCCAAAGAGTATTCACTAATCACTCGCACCGTGAAACACCCTTTCAATGTTATCTGCAACTCGTAGCAGGAGCCCAGTGCATGGCGGATCCCTTAAGCGAAGCCACAAGCGTATGTCCTATCTGATAGCCGCACGAGATCATCTTACTAGGCCAACCACCCTTCTAGTTACATCTACTGCCCTTCCAATCACATCTACTGCGAAAGTAGGAGGCATGGCGCATACCCAGAGCAAGCATGGAGAACGCTAAGGTGTTGGTTTTACTGCACTGCTACCAGCAAAATTGTTTAGAAAGTATGAGGCTGCTTTTGAGGAGGTTTTGAACGCTCTCTGTGCGACGCTGTCACGCTCTTGATGGCAAAAAAATTTTCCTCGACATTTCCTCGACTCACGTTTCTCAAGAACTAGGCAACGTACAAAGGAGTTTGAGGGCGCGTTGGAAAGAACGAAGTCTCTAGTTTCAGAAAAACAACTGGGATTGCAAAACATGCAGCACAAAAAAAGTTATAACTGTTAGAAGCCAAAAAACCCGCATGCAATTTTCATTTTCCTCGACTAATCCTCGACTCGCATTCCTCTCTCATTTCTGAGCATTTGAAGCAACTAAAGTAGTCATTAGAAAGAGCAAACCTAGCTCTTTCTAAAAAACACCTGAAGTCCCAAATCATAGAATATGAGGAAAGTTATGGTCGTTCAAACAAGGTCTACTTTCGCGATTTTCAGCCATTTTTGTCGATTAGCGCGCTCCAGGTTCGCACGCCGCGACGCAACCGCAGCGCTTCTAATGTTACCGCGAATTTCAAGTTTTTGAATTTTTAATAGGTAATTTTCATGTTTTGCTCTGTTATGTTTTATGTTTTTATGTTTTTATGCTCATGTTTCGTTGTGCCTTATGTTTAAATGTGTTTAATGTTTGTTTACATGTGTTTTTTTTTCAGATTTCGTCAATAGTCGAAGCCGTCCCGTTGATCGCATCAAGGTATGTTGCTTTTTTTTTCAGAATTTGTTATGTACATTGAATATTTTTCATATATAGTCGTATAGTTTCCATTATGCTTTATGTTTAAATGTTTCTAATGCTCATTTCATGTCCTTTTTTCAGGTATTCTTCATCGTGAAATCCAAACGCCTCCCGTAGGAAGGTATGTTGCTTTTTTTCAGATCTTGCAATTGTTCTTTGACTGTTTTTCAAAATTAGTCGTAATATTTACGTTGTACTTAATGTTTTAATGTCTTTAATGCTTATTTCATGTACTTTTTTTCAGGTATTTTTTGATAGTGAAGTCCGACGCCGCCCGCAGGAAGGTATGTTGCTTTTTTTTCAGAAAATGAGGTCTGTTGTTTCCTTTTCATTCTTCATGTTTACTATTGTTCACTTATTCTTATGTTAGTCTTTTTCTTACATTTTCGCGTTTTGCTTTACCTATATATGTTTGATTTTGCTTTTTCAGGTCCGTTGAAGAAGTGGCCGATTAAATCGAGGGAAGGCGTTCAGGAAACGAGGTTTGTTGTTTTCTTTTCATTCTTCATGTTTAATATTGTTCACTTATTCTTGTAATGCTCTTTTTATACATTTTCGTCTTTTACTTTATCTATGTATGTTTGGTTTTGCTTTTTTTTAGGTCCGTTGAAGAAGTACCCGAGTAAAACGAGAGAAGTTTCAGAAAGAAAGATTTTTTTGTTTTCTTTATATTTCGTGTTCGATTTAATAGGATTTAATGTGTGAAATTGTAATTTTTTGATTTGTACTTCTTCGATTACCTTTTACTGTGCCTAAGGAAAAAATAAATGTTCGCAATATTTGTACTGTAACATTTATTACAAAAGAAATCAATACAACTACACAAAACATGAAATATAGCAATCATACAATCTTGCGGTGCTGTGGAAGCCAGTAGGGGGGGTCGCATTTGAGACCCGAAGAGGGGGGGGTCGCACTGAAGCGGCCATTTTCCTCGACACCTGGGAGTGCCCTGGAGGCCGCCCCACACCAGGTTGTTGGCCAGGAAAGAATTGAGTGGAAACCGCTGGTCCGCACCCTGCGCGTGGTCACTTTACAATGGCAGCAGCCGGGCTTGTGTGGCGCGCTAATCCGATTCGCGTAGCGGAGACTCATTGCGATGGCGCAGTGAATCAATCCGAGTGTCCTGACCTACAAACCCATGCTTAGCTGCAGTGGGAATTCAGACTATCCGACAAAAGAGTGAAATAGGAAATTGACAAATAAAGAGACGAAAAAGTGAAAAACCGCGAAAACAAAAAAGTAAAAACCCTATTTAACAATGTGGCTCTTCCACAAACTTCGCTCGCAGAGTCGTTCGGCAAATTTGAAGAGCAGATTTGAGCTCAACGTCTCACACAGCCATCTGCACATCATTGAGAATGGCGTGGCTGACCTATTGACCATCCCTTGTAAAACATCTCCTGTACAATAGATTGCATTTTAGCCCTTTTGAATGGCGACCGCACGTCTATCGCTCTGCGATCGTTGCCCTTTTGGAATGTTTTCTGGCGGTAATCTAGTGAATCTTCCGCTAGGCCGGTTTCAGAATATGGAGTCCTTTTTTTGCCTTTTCTCTTCACTTCTTTTCTTCGTTTTTCCGCCTTTTGAAATCCATACCTTATCAGGCTTTTCGCCATTAGCACTAATGCGACTACAACTTCAAGACCATTGTGATGCTTTTGCCGCTTCCTAGTGAATTTTGTCATGGAATCAATAGCGATTTTAGTTGCTGCGCCTAAAAATTCCATTTTAATTTGTATTTACCATCTTTTTGGAGTGCCGGCTGTGACTATCGATAAAGTTGTTATCCTGATCAGGCGTGACCATTACGGATTAGAGCGTTTCATAATACTTAATGTGGCTTAAGAAAAATAGATGTGAGCGAGCGAGCAGTCATGGAGCAAAAGTGCTGTTGTTAGTCGATCAATCGGGTTACATTTCGCGGGGAACAGAATTGCAGTGCAAAGCTTTATTGCAATAACAAAATGGATCTTTAACAGTATCCACATGTTTTTCTGCACATCCTCTTCATAACAGCTGTCATTTGTTTGTTTTCATGATTACATTTGCCTTGCTTTTTCATAATTAGACAATCGTTTTCGTCGTTCAAGTCCACGCATGGCTGAAAATATGCGGTATCATTCAATTCTACTGCGAACAGCCTGCATAAAATGCTTATTATTGATACTTTCACTTCATTCTTCTCACCTTGAACTTGATGCTATCGCAAGAAAGCGGCATCCCACTATGGATTTCATTGTTACCTAAGCCTAGGTGGAGAAAAGAACACCTTCTCTCCTTCACTGAGGCTTAGGCAAAATATACGCCTGAATGTATAGATTGACCCCTCCAAAATCCTTACAAGATGCTTGGAGGTGTAACTTTTCACAAGATGCCCTACCACCATTACGACAGCAATTTAATTTTTAGTTATTGTATTTATTCTATTTATTTATTTAGTTATTTTGAGGCAACGCTGGAGGTACCTTGTTCGATTGTTGAAAACTGAGGTAGAAGTATGAAAAAAGTGTCAGGGGCCTGGCTTTCCACTCTCGAGTACCCAAAAAATTTCTTCTTGTGGTGCCTTTAAAAGTAGCTAACATCTGCTATGGCACGACTAAGTTATTGTTGCACAAAACATATTACACCAGGTGGGTTATCACACAGTACTGCGCGAATAACACAACAGAATCATGCGATGTTGAGATGGTCGATACCGAAAAACCGATATAGAAGGAGTGTACATGTATAACACATTGTGATATGCGCAGTGCTGAGCTTTAGTCCAGCGCCTATCTCTACGCATACCTATCATTAATCGGAATCCCACACATTTTGCGGTCGAACATCCCGTTGCTACTGATATCGTTGGGATATCACATCTCCTGCCGTGGATGGATAGTTCGACCCAAGCCACGTAGGCTGTACCTTTACCGAGGCGTGGATGTCAGTCCCTGGAGCGTGCAGAGCCAAACAATCTAGCGCAACAGCTCGCCCACGCCCACCCCAGCCGTGGGTGTGCTACAAGTGTTCCGGTACCTAGTGTGAGGTCAGATCACTCAGTAGTGGGTTTACTTCACGAGGCAATTGGTTTACTGCCAATTTCAAGATCTTGGCTAGTAGCTGGTCTACCTATGTCAAAGATAAGAGTCAAAGAGTAAAGGTAGACCCCCGGCTGGGGTGGGCGGGGCGGAGCCGGTTGCGCTAGATTCTTTGGCTCTGCACGCTCCAAGAACTGACACCCACGCCTCGGTAAAGGTACAGCCTACGTGGCTCGGGTCGAACTATCCATCCACGGCAGGAGATGTGATATCCTGATAATCCTGGAATGTGCCTTTAAGCTCACTTGTTGACATATAGTGCTTGATTTACTGGGTGTCGATAATCTAGTCATTTGCTGTTGCATAACGCACCGCTGAAGAAGGCTGCTACTTTTCGGAGGTCTAGATGATTAAGCGGTCGATATATCCTGTGACACTGATATCGACGATCAACGTAATTGGATTAGGAATTCGTTTATCCATCATTCATCACTTTAGCTGAACTTCACAATTGGGAGTTTAGATATTTTGGAGATCGATAGTTTTGTGATCGATTGGTAACACTTTGATTGGTAACACTTTATTCACTTTCTGGTATCTTTTACCTACATTTCGGTGGTGGATCCAATTGCTGTTGTCGATGCTTATCGTTTGTTAACATGCACTACTATTTGGAATTCTACATATTCTAGCGTCAATACCCAGTATTGTTGCTGGTACCGCATGAGGAAATGAATCACCTGGCAAGATTCATCTTATCCATTTCCTAGAGGCTTTCGCCAGTCCCTGAAGCCGTTATCACTCGCGATAAGTCACCATTAAGGTCCGCAACCATGCAGTACCTGTTTATATGAACATTCCATTGTTGGTTGGAAAAGCAAAAACGATTTGACGCCATTCACCCTCCGACACTCCTTAGAGGTATTATCACACATTATCAGCCTGGATCACCCACCATCAATGTACCCAGCCCCGCAAAACACCCATGAGGGTCAGCGCTGCAGGACATACGCGAAAGGTAAAACGACTTCTGCGAACCTCGCCTTCCAAGGCTCCTTATCAGCCTCTCCTTCAGCTTTGCTGCAGCCAGAGATATGAATTTCGTGACAGCCAGACGGACACACAGACGCACAGACATACTGAGCGAATTGTCTGTAGTAGGAAAACCGTGGGTAGTCTGTATATCAGTAAAAAGCATCACTGCACCGCAATTCTCATAGAAGCGGGCACAGAAAAAGTGAACTCTTTAGACTTGGTCATCCTAAGCTGTTCCATTGGGTTTTTTGGCAGTTCCCATGGTCACTTTGAACGAAGCTGCCTATGCAAGGCAATGCTTCATCTTCATCCGAAAGATGATTTCCTCGATTGGCGCACCATATCGCTCCCTGCTTCCATTAAACCACCCAAAATACGACCACTCTTGTAAATTCCTCAACAGTTTAGAGGATATCACGAAGATCAACGTTGACTTGCCTTCGACTGCCCGGTTCCATGAGTCATAGCGATGAGAAACACGAGAACGCCAATAACTTGCAGCAGATACATAGCTGTCGTGGTTGACGTGGAGGTCGCCACACAAAGCTTTTGTAGGCGCTGGCAAAATGACTAAGTGCTTCGTAATAAGACAGCTTGTATGCCATTTGAATTTTGAATGTAAAAAGCACTAAAGGCCTTTGAGCACTCTGAGCCACGAAGTGCTTTTTGGTTTACGTAAGATCTGATATGTTCGATAAAGTTCCATGAGTATGAGCGCATACAAGCAACTCAAAAGTTTTGTACTGAAAAGGTTTATTGTAAAGGCAAAATGAAACTCCAACAGAAACCACGTGTTTTTAATGCATCTTCTCCATAAGATTTCCCATTTCTGGACTTCGAAGAGCACATTTGCTCTTCCTTTTCATGAAATCACTACATGGCATGGTGGTGATTTTCCTTCGACTGCAATCTAGGCTATTACAAATTGAAGAGAGTTTATAATTCTTCACTTAAGCTGGCGACACGACGGCTCATAATGCACATAATGTATTGCACGCTTCGGTAGCAACCATCATCCCATCATGCCAGTTTTTTTCTTAAATGAAGCCTCTTGACGGACTTTTACAGAATGCTGATAGGCGCTTTCGTGGCATCTTTTGATGGATTTTGATTTCGCTCCGGCAAACCACTCCAAACGCTTCCTAATCAGCAGAATAAAAGAGCATAAAAGAGAGTGTGCCCTCATTTGAAAGGTTTCTGTCATGTACATTCTCTACGTGCTCTGTGCACTGCTGTTTCTTGATACATTCACACACGTAGCACAGGCTAAGGTATATTTTCTAAAGGGGTTCCATAAATTATACAAATTGTTAGAGAGAATTTTTTATTTATTTGTGAAAAAATTATTATTAGTGACTGAGGGCCAAATTCACAATAATTCACGCATTTGAGACCCATATAGGGAGGCAAATTACTCAAAGGAATGATGCACGGAAAAATAGTATTCTCTGTCACCCATATATTTATGTTGTTTTGCCTTATAAGCCCCGCATGCAAAGTTTCACGCGGTTATGATACAGCTTTCGAAATAGCGGGCGGGTGGGCGCCCAGTCCCATCGTCTGCCGCGGTTTGGAAACGGAGAATAGGACTGTCTACGTAACTTTCTGTCCCCACAGTGCGTCTCCGACAGTGGCGGACGGGGTGGGCATTTACTTGGAGGCCAGCCACTTTGAAAAGCCGTATCTTAAACAGATTCTCATTTTTTTGCGTAAAACGTTGCATGCGGTCCTTATTGAGCAAATATAACATAAATATATGGGTAGCAGAAGAACCCATTTTTCCGTGCACGAATTCTCTAACAGGTGATGAGGTTGCACACATACTGCAGAGAGGATAAGTCTTCAGAAAGGGCAAGGTTTTCAATGCCAAACTGTTACCAACACTTGAAAAAGGACCCACAACCTCTTCCGTACTACCTCCACTGTGAAATGGCCGCGTGCGAATAGGCTGGTTGTTGCGTAAAAAGTAGGCACTCAAGATCCTCCTAGCCTATGATTTCAAACGAAGAAAAACTTGTCCAGCAGTCTGCTTCTTGGCTGTAATCTTGTACGACGTCGTAGGGCTAATTTTTGTGCTTTTGGAGGCTTTCGTCTTTTTTTATCGGCATATTTCTTTGGCACCTTCAGTTTTATTATCGTTCTTTGTAATCCACACGAAATCGTAAAGACTTGTATCATCAAGCCGTCCAATATCGTTGCGACCTATATACATGAGTAAATCCAACCTTCAATGCCGACCCTCCCACATAGTCTTGCGGTCAATACTCTTCAGTGCTCATGATACCACACAAAATGGTCCAATTGCTTTGTTATCACAAAGTAAACACTACTGGATCCACGTTCGACTCTCTATGAATTTCGGCATTGTTTCAATTGTTGTATACGATGTTCAACTGCTTGGAGGTTGTTAACAAGATTTTATTGGCTGACGTTTCGGCGGTTTCGCCTTCCTCGGAGCCTGAAAGGGGGAAAAGTCAAGTTATGACTTACTCGATCAAATGATCGGCTTACCTTTCTAGAAGTTCAATGTCACCTCAGAACACCCGCAAATACTAGAGAAAAGCACCCTACCTGTACCAGATCCACAGAATCGACTGCCACCGACAGAGATTCCGGAGTAAATGAAGTCAGAGTCCCAGCTGAAAAGCTAATCTTATATATGGCGCGAGTTCCCGCGTAATCGCCAGGCACTCTCCCCTCCGGTTAATTTTTGGATCCTTGATCTGGATCCACAGTGCCTCAAGTGTTTTGCGCGCCATCATTTGAGATTCGTGTGCCTCTTTCAGGCTCCGAAGAAGGCGAAACCGTCGAAACGTCAGCCATAAAATCTTGTTAACAACCTCCAAGCAGTTGAACATCGTATACAACGATCTAGATCATTCATGAAGATTGTAGTATCAAACAACAGACGCCTATATTTGGAAGGCTAAACAATTTGGCAGTCGATACACTGCTGCAACTGATATCAGAACCTGAACAAAGTATGCTCGCCCAGTGACACTGAGCATCACCCACTTCAACTATGGTGGTGGTATTGTGATGGTTAGCGGTAAACGGGATTGTTATCAGATTTGATCCGACCGTATTATTATCAGATTTGAAGCGACCATTGAAGTTCCCGTACCACCCACTATAGCAGCCATGAGTGGATCACTTCAGTGAAATGACACTTGCCTTCTGACACTCCTTATCTAATCTTGTCAACCCCTATCAAGTTGAATCAGCACCATTGATAATGTCCCCGTCTCAACCAGCAAAACACGTGTGAGTGTCAATGTTCTAGAGCCAACACGAAATGCGGAAACGGATTCGGCGACTTTTGCCTTTTGACGCTCCTTATCCAGTCTTATCAGCCGTTTTCAAGTTGGATCACCCAGCTTTAGTATTCCCGTCTCATCCTCCCACCTCCTTCGAAAATTGAGGTGCCAGCTTTGTTGCGACTCGAGATATAAATTTCCGGACAAACATACAAACACACCAACCGACACACTTCGCCGATTATAATGGTAGGATTAGTAGTAATTAGATTATGATTTCAGTGCGCAGAGCAAGCACCTAAGTCGGTGTGTGACCATCTGATGAAAAAGAACATGTGCAAAACCAAAGACGGTAAGGCCATGGCATGGATGAAGATGTACTGTGGAAAAAGTTGCAAGTTCTGCAAGTAATAGGATCCTACCACTTTTGTCATGATGAATAAAGTTTGTGTGTTGTTAGAAATAAGAATAAAAACAGACGAGAACCTCTAGGAACACTAGGAGTAAGATGCTCAACCAAAGCCTTCTGTTCTGAGAGCATCACTCCTCAGATGTGGTTCACCTATAGCCGTTAATACAACGTTGGGCACAAATAAGTACGCATCTTTATTTTAGCGTCACCACAACAACGACGAACACAACTAGGTTAGACGTAATACGAGCACATGTCGGTATTTTCTTATCTCCTTCTTTGACCTCGACTTTCTTGACTTTGACTATCTTTGACCTTACTCTGAGTGACTGCATCATACCCCCTGCGGGTCCGCAGGGTCCATTCGCCCCCGAGCCGGTCGCTGCGGCTCCCTTTGGGTCACATGGACCAAGTCGGCATGGAGGGCAATCAGATCTGCAGTCCGAGACGAAACGTCGGCGTTCTCGTGGGAACAAAGAATCCCCCGAGCGGATGAACATCCGCTTTTATGCCCGTAGTCGCCAAGAAGGCGGAGTCTAATTGTACATCATGAACCCAGGGTTCATGTCACCTTCGTACAGGTACCTTATCCTGGATCAATCCTTGCCAAGTATCACAAGAATCAACTATATCATTGTTTTACCCTGCGACCGTTGTCTTCCCCAACATCAGCCAAAAATACACGCGGTTATGAAGCTTTTTTCAGAGCTTCGGTTATGAAGCTTTTTCTTAATGTTCGCCACGATGCATAGGGCGAGGGCGTCGCGCGACGAGCCACTAATTTTTTTTACCGACCACCAAAATTGTGCAGAAAGGTCTTCTCTTTCCCTTCTTGTGGCTTCTCTCACTCTTCATCGTTTGATAAAACCTCTAACAGTTTACGCGGAAAGGTCAAAATTCAAAATTACTCTCTTTATCAGCTCTCATGAATTTTCATTACCATGTGTGCTCGCCGTGATACCTCCGTCCAAATATGCAGTTTACAAAAATAAAAGGATGCCTAAAAATTGAAAGTGGTATAAAGCGTCCCTTAGATCCTAGCATTGCTTCTGGACAAGAAACGCTGTATGGCTCCAAACTTGTGATTGGATTGATTGAGTGGCAATACACTGTGATGATGGACACGTAGAGTGCTCTGCAAAATGATACAGCCACCTATAAATTGTTCGAAAACTCTGTTTGCAGAGTGATTCAAAAAAGTCTCTAAGTAAAAGATGTAGCCAGTATGGACGCGCATTCGCGCATCAACATCAAACTGTAGTTGGAATACACAGAAAAATTATCTCTGCATTTGTTTTGAAAATGTCGCTTTTCCAATTCTGCAAAATGATACAGCCACTTTCGATTTTCTCGTCGCTTTTGGCCTCAACTTGCTGAAGCTGTATTGTTGCTGTTGGCTCATCATTTTCAGGCAATGACAGAAAGAAAACTGCTACCTCACCTAGAGAAAGATTGATTTACCTCAAAATAAGGCCTGCAGACATCCAATTGTCAGATCGCGCGAAAATGGAGACGGCTTCGCGCACTCCTTGATAATTCCAACCAAGATCCTGCAGGGTATGAAACCAGAAGGACTACTGAAGGTCCTGCTACGCCTTTAGATAGAGACAAGCGCAGCATTTCAAAAGATGAGCCAAGTTTTCCTAGGTCATGCTCGGGAACAAGGTCTTCGCTAATGCTTAAAGCGTTAACAAAGGCTATTTATAGGAGTATGAAGAAGTGCAAATCCATTTCTAGGCAAGAGTTGAGAAGGGCAGTGTTCGGAACCCCAGAATATCGCGAAGGCAGGGTCAGTTTCGTCAAGAGATGGATGGGAGCAGATCGGATTGAGGTGCTTGATACATTCAAAAGTTTGTACATCTTTCCCTTACTGTTTTTCTCCATGATGTCCTTCCTTATGACAAAAAACTCAGATATGACTGCCCGGGCGACTACGGGCACCATAGCATGAGAGACAGACTTCGGTTTTCAAAAAGATCTTCAAAGGAGAAGGTGTCATGGCGTGGGGACCAGAAATCTGCGGGATTTTAGTTTCGTTCTCGGAAGGATGAGCCATCCAATCACCGGACCTCCATGCTTCGTAAACTTCTCTCGTCGTGCGTATTGAAATCACCAAATCCTTGTTTTCGTGCAAGTTAATGGGCCATTTCCTGTTAACCGGAGCACTTCATCATCGTGAAGCCGTCACCGAACGGACCTTTGACCTGGACAACGACGGACCCGACCTTTATCAGATGGAGCATTTGTTGGAGTTTTATGCTGTAAAGGAGTTACATGGAGGAAAGCCATTTCGAAGGAGTTAGGGAGTTTAAACAGGCCCTTATCGAATCATGGCACCAAGTGGAAATCATATGGGTCTTTATAGTCAAAATTTTTGGATATTAAAAATGGAGGAGGTCCAGCTGCTTGTTAAATTAGCATTTGTCTCCTTTTTGTTGTTTTCTTGTTGTTCGATACTTCAATCTGTTCAGTGGCTGTATCATTTTGCAGAATAGGAAAGGCGACATTCTCAAAACAAATCAGGAGAAAATTTTTCTGTGTTTTCCAATTACAATTTGATGTTGAAGCGAATGCGCGTCCACACTGGCTACATCTTTTACTTAGAGACTTTTTTCGAATCACTCTGCAAACAGAGTTTTTGAACAATTTATAGGTGGCTGTATCATTTTGCAGATCACCGTATATTAATACTTTTTGGACGCCTTTGCTCAATGAAGCTCATTTTCCGCAAAAATCAGAAATCGCACATTTTAGGTGATAAACTTGATTTCTATTGAGGTTTCACGTATTCAAACCTAAGTCACGTGTAAAAACCTAAGTGGGCAAGTTTGAGTCTCGCTGGAAAGTGTCGCGCCCGACTGTTTGACATCTTTCTTCAACAGCTACTTTTCGCCTGAATTTTGTGATTTACTCGGTTTAAATAGCGAGTTACCAGAGGCATCAAAACTGCATTTCCAACATTTAATTCTCCTGCTATTGACTTGAAGATAAAATCTGTTGAGACTTATCAAACCACCGTGAACGCCTACGAGGTCGGATTACGCCGTATCTCAACTATCAGTATTCATTTGAGCTGTCTAAAAGTAGTGGTTTCAACGTTGTAGAAGTTGTCCACGATCGTCCAAAGGCCGAGAGGGCCGGGCCTCCGATTGACTGAAACCTCATTATGGGGGGTATTCAGTACGCTGATCACGAACACAAGCTGCGTTCCTAATCCCGACGCAAAATTGTTGCCCACCATGCCAAATAGGCACGGGCTACGCCAAACTAGTGCGCCAACTTTTTCTCACCAAATCCACTGGAAACATTCATAAATAGGTTATTTAAAGTGCTGATCACAGATGTGACGTTCGTTTCAGGTACCGGCTTCGGTAGACTCCAAGATAGCGACAACTTGTTTATTTTTGAAAGTACATCCGATCGCTTACACTAATTGCATCACCATAAACGCTCCTAAAGCACTTGGCCGGAGGGATGCAGCCATTTTTGCTCTGTTTTCTCTCATTTTCTGCACATTCAGGCGTTCATTTTTGTTTAAAAGCACATCACGCAATAAACTAATTAGCGGCTTACTTTTCGGGACAAGTAGGTCCTTAGATAACTGCTTAGGTTGCACCTTGGGTTCAGCTGCACGGTGCACCCTCACGGAATTGCGCCTGCTTGAACACAACTAAGCCACGCCCATCCAGCTTGATCACACCTGGCCTCAGACGAAGAAATTTTCGGTGGGGAAGCTGCCTTCATCATCGAAATGGCTATCGCATTGAATTACCTTCACTTGCCGCAAGTTTTCTTCTCCACGTGAGCGCCTTGTTGAAAATTTGTTCGTCTAAAGCCACGTGTGGCTTGGTTGGGCAGGCCTGGCTTGGTTGTGTTCAAGCAGGCAAACTCCGTGAGGGTGCACAGTGCAGCCGCAAAAAAGGTGCAGCCTGAGCAGTTATCCAAGGACCTTGTTGCCTTAGGAAGAAAACCAGCCCGATTACCACGTGGTGTGTCTACAAGCCCTAGTGGAAAGGGAAAGAGTCCCTTCCCTCCCGAAGCTTGGGCAAAATAGGGTAGACGCTGAGCACAGTGAAGTGACATCCCTTAGCTACATTAAAACAAGGAAAAAACAGTAAAAGGTAGTCAAAGACAAAAAAATCGAGAAGTAGCCCCATGCGACCGTGTCTGCTAAATATGGCTAATTAGCGAGCTGCCTGCCGCAATCAATCCGGCCCGAACGTGCCAGTTTTCAAAAACAAGCGTGGTCGCATATGGGTTGAAGTAATCGTCCACGGGCACCCACTAGGAGGTACCGCCCCCCGCCACGGACCAATGGACGATCGTGTACGATTCCTTTGATGATAAAACCACTACTTTTAGATAGCTCAAATGAATACTGATAGTTGAGGTACGGCGGAATCCGATCCCGTAGGCCTCCACGGTGGTTTGATAAGTCTCAACAGATTTTATCTCCAAGTCAACAGCAGAAGAATTACAGTCCATTTCAGAGATACTGATTGGGCGTGTCCTACGGACTTGTATGAGCGTGTATCAAACTCTCTCAATTCTCAAACCCCGCCACACACTCTCACTCTTGCCACGTACTCTCACTCTCGCCGTTCACCCAAGTCTGGGGGACACGCCCAATCAGTTTTCTCAAAATGGACTATAGATGTTGGGAATGCAGTTGTGTATGTGTGTATGTGTGTATTTGTGTATGGGTGTATGGTGTATGTGTGTATGAGTGTATGTATGTATGTGTGTACTTGGGTATGTGTGTATGTGTGTTTGTGTGCATGTGCACACAAACACACATTCACACATCCACAGCATGTGCACACAAACACACATTCACACATCCACACATATGTACACATATACACCCATACACATACACACATACGCACACACGCGCATACACACATACACAAATACACACATACACACATATACACACACCCACATACCCACATACACACATACACACATACACACATACACACATGCACAAATACACACATACACACATACACACTTACACACATTACACATACCTACATATACACATACCCACGTACACACGTACCCACATACACACATACACACATACACAAATACACACATACACAAATACACACATACGCACACACGCGCATACACAAATACACACATACACACATATACACATACCCACATACACACATACACACATATACATATACACTCATGCACAAATACACACACATATACACATACCCACGTACACACGTACCCACATACCACATACACACATACACACATACACAAATACACACATACACAAATACACACATACGCACACACGCGCATACACAAATACAAACATACACACATATACACATACCCACATACACACATACACACATATACACACACCCACATACCCACATACACACATACACACATACACACATGCACAAATACACACACATATACACATACCCACATACATACACACATACACACATACACACATACCCACATACACAAATACACAAATACGCACACACGCGCATACACAAATACACACATACACACATATACACATACCCACATACACACATACACACATATACATATACACACATGCACAAATACACACACATATACACATACCCACGTACACACGTACCCACATACCACATACACACATACACACATACACAAATACACACATACACAAATACACACATACGCACACACGCGCATACACAAATACAAACATACACACATATACACATACCCACATACACACATACACACATATACACACACCCACATACCCACATACACACATACACACATACACACATGCACAAATACACACACATATACACATACCCACGTACACACGTACCCACATACCACATACACACATACACACATACACATACCCACATACATACACACATACACACATACACACATACCCACATACACAAATACACACATACGCACACACGCGCATACACAAATACACACATACACACATATACACATACCCACATACACACATACACACATATACATATACACACATGCACAAATACACACACATATACACATACCCACGTACACACGTACCCACATACCACATACACACATACACACATACACAAATACACACATACACAAATACACACATACGCACACACGCGCATACACAAATACAAACATACACACATATGCACATACCCACATACACACATACACACATATACACACACCCACATACCTACATACACACATACACACATACACACACACGCGCATACACAAATACACACATACACACATATACACATACACACATGTACACATACGCACACACGCGCATACACAAATACAAACATACACACATATACACATACCCACATACACACATACACACATATACACACACCCACATACCCACATACACACATACACACATACACACATACGCACATACATACATACACAAATACACACATATACAAATACACACATACACACATATACCCACATACACACATATACATATACACACATGCACAAATACACACACATATACACATACCCACGTACACACGTACCCACATACCACATACACACATACACATACACAAATACACTCATACACAAATACACACATACGCACACACGCGCATATACAAATACAAACATACACACATATACACATACCCACATACACACATGCACACATATACACACACCCACATACCCACATACACACATACACACATACACACATACCCACATACACACATACACACTTACACACATTACACATACCTACATATACACATACCCACATACACACATACGCACATACATACATACACAAATACACACATATACAAATACACACATACACACATATACCCACATACACACGTACCCACATACACACATACAGTCCAGTTCCCGAAGGCTGGCAGGGCGTAGCCTACAGACTTGGGTGAGAGTGTGTGGCGGGGTGAGAGAGATCGATACACGTTCATCTAACAAGGAAAGAATCCCAGGTCGAAGTGGCCATTTGTAATGACACTTATATCATCAGACGCGTTTCTGGATGCTGATCTCAAATCAGTTTTCGAAATCTGCAAAGCGATTCTTTGAATGGAGTTATGGAGGTTTTTCTGAATGAACGGCTGGCTACACGTTGAAACGTGGTTCATCACTGCGGCTATGAATGCGTGGGCATTCATAGCCGTTGTGAGGGACACATGGCATGGAGGTGAGCGTTCGGACCCGCAATCGGCTCACCATGGATCGAGCCTGGCTTAGCCACCTTTTTTGCATTTCACGAAATTTCTTCTTGTGCTTGAGAAGCACTTTTATGTTGATATGCATGCATTTTAAGGTTCCAAATTATGTATGGGTTGGTTTACTATCCCTGTCTTCAGGATTGCATAAAATTCCGTGATCTAGCTTATTTATATGCAGACTCTCATAACGCACAAATTAGGCGTTGTTGCGTAAAACAATTACGATATTCGCGCTCAGGGGGTCGAGTTACACTCTGTGCAAATTTTCAGCCGAATCGAGTATTTGGTCCAACTTCGGTAAATTGGGTGTCGCCAGGGGATAATGTGTTAAATATTCAATTTTCTTCTACAAAAAATCCTGCAACCTGAACAATATACCCTACACATACCTGTTACACTTGCCCATCACACTAAACGTACGTAACAAGCGTCAAAAAGATCATTTTTCGGCAAGGGTCAACGACTTCTCCTTCGTTGAATGGGTTGCCACCCAATAACCCGTGAATTTTTTCGAAATTTGGTCAAGTTCTCAAATTGGCTAAAAACTTGTTCCTTGGGGTTATTTGACTCTCTGAACACGAAAGTCACACTAATTTTGCACGAGAAAGACTGGCTCGCGCGCTATGGGCTCCTGAATTTACCGTGTAATAGTATTATTTCTTAAGAAAAACCTCCATAACTCCATTCGGAGAATCGCTTTGCAGATTTTGAAAACTGATTTGAGATCAGCATCCAGAAACACATCTGATTACATATACCTCGTTACAAATGGCCACTTCGATCTGGGATCCTTCCCTTGTAAGTCCGTAGGCCTCGCCCTGCCAGCCGTCGGGAAATGGACTGTACACACATACACACATACACACATACACATATACACACATACGCACATACACACATACACATATACACACATATACACATACACACGTACCCACATACACACGTACCCACATACACACATACACACATACACATACGCACATGCACACATACAAAGCGAATTATATGGAGTAGGATCACTCATATATTTATTGCATGCACAACAGGTACATGAAGCATGAACTACTGAAATAGCACCAACGAGCAACAAACTCAGAGAACAAAACGTCATCATGCTAAAAGTAACAAAAATGCAAACTAAGGCAACTAAGCAACATAAAAAGAAGAGAAAATAATTTCAATTTGTTCCAGTGTCAGGTGCGGAAACAGTAATCCATAGCAGCATTCACGTCAAATACTTGTACACTGCCTTTTTGAACTGGTATATACTCCCAGTCAAGCCAAATCTCTTGGCAAATTTCCAAAATTCAGAAGCAGCCCGACTGACAAAAAACTTGGCTCTTACATCCGATCTTGACCTAGGAAGGCAAAGTTTAAACTTTCCGCCTCGAGTTGAAGACGGACAAAGGGTGAGAGTGCCTTTGAGGTCCACCATAGACCTTTCCGAAAGTATTTTGGATAATTATTAGGTCTTGAACTTTTCTTCTATGATGAAATGAATCCATTCTCAGCATTTTATTTCTAACTAAGCCTCTCGGAATAGCATTATAAGTGAAACCTAGCGCCCTAGTAAAAACTTTCCTTGTAAAACTATTTTGGACCGATTCCAGTCTAGCAGTTGCTTTTTTAGTGTGAGGAAAGAAAACTGTAGATCCATACTCAAGAATAGGTCGAACATACGCCTTGAAAGCTCTAATAAGTAAGGAAGGATCTCTGGTGTGCAAACACCGCAGTAATTGGAAAAGTCTTTTTTCTGCTTTATTAGCTATAGCCGTGCAATGTGAACCGAAAGTTAGTTTATGATCAATGATAAAGCCTAAATCTCGTAGTTCTTTGACTTTCACAAGTTCTAAACCATCAATGGTATAAATATAATTATTCCTAGAGCCTCCTAAGTGTAGGACCGACGTTTTATCATAAGCTAATGGAAGCATCCACACTTTCGACCATTTCACAACAGCATCAATAACATGTTGTATAAGTCTTCCATCATCATCTCCAGTTACGGCCTTGTAAATTTTGACATCATCGGCAAAAACTTTACAGCAAACCCCTATGTCTTCCACAATCCTAGAAAGTTCATAAGAGTAAATGCAAAACAAAACCGGTGAAAGGACACCACCTTGTGGAACTCCGCTAGGTGCAGCTCTGACTCTATAATAGGAACCATTTATTCGTACTTGGAACGTACGTCCTTGAAGAAAAGACTCGATCCACGAAACTATCCTTTCATGAACACCGATATGCCTGAGCTTCCATACGAGATACCTATGATCCACTTTGTCAAAAGCTTTTTGGAAGTCGAAGTACACTACATCCACATCCCTCTTATTATCAAGGGCTGTCGTCCAATCATTCAACGATTCCAGCATTTGGGTTACGGTTGACCTGCCTCTCCTAAATCCGTGTTGAGAATTTGATAAAATTTTGTTGTTCTCCAGATGCTCAAGTAGAACTCTTTTTACAACCTTCTCAAAAACTCTACAAAATACGGAAGTGATGCTAACCGGCCTGTAGTTACTTGACATAGAAAAGGAGGCTTTTTTGGAATTGGAGCAATGAAAGAGTGTTTCCACTTTTCAGGTACTTCGGCCCGGAAGAGACTTAGATTGAAGATGTAACGTAATGGTCCAAGGATAGATGGCAAAACCTTTTTGATATAATATATTGGAACGCTATCGGGAGTTAGCGAGAGACCACATTTCCACTTGGAAAGAAGCTCGAAGATTTCCTGCTCGCTAAACCATAAGGAGTCCTGCATTTGTGGAAAAGAGTCAGTGAGCTCTTGACAAACCTCTACGTCACCATTATCCTTGACGAAAACTTGCTCAAACACATCAGCGAAAAGATCCGCTTTATCTGCATCAGAGACCACTACGGACCCATCGGGTTTCCACAAAGCTGGTATTTTACCTTTTGTGATTCGCTTAGAGTTGACGTATTCGAAAATGGCAAGGTTACTTCCCTCCTCAACGATTTTCTTTTCCACATGACAGTGAAATTTATACATCTTTTTCTCGAATCTTTCAGCGATAGTTTTATAAAAACGCCAGTCCTCCGGCTTTTTTGACAAAACTGCTTTCTTGTAAGCTGTAACTTTCTTGCCAAAAAGCGAATGAAGAAACCGCGAAATAGATGCACCTCTCCTCCTGACCCTACGCACTTGCCGATGTATCGACCACTATCTAGTCAAATTGTCTAGTGTTCGGAATAATGGTGCATGTCTTTCGTTACAATACTGGGTATCGAACGCTAGACTATGCAAAATTCCAAATAGTTGTGCACATATACAAAAACGATAAACATCGATAACTGGCTTATGGATCTACCACCAAAACGTGGGAATTATGCAAATGGACTAATTAATACCATTTAATAAAGTCGAATTCAAATCTACTGTAATGCATAAAAATGATGGACACTTTGTATGCACATAATGCCCACCGATCAATTTGCTGGCTTTGCGTGAATGCTTGAGTGTTTTCCCACCAGTCTTTGATGGGTCCCGATTGGTTATCTCAATTCAATATACTCTCAATGTGTCCTTCCATCGGCATTTAGGACAAGGGCATCAGCATCGTTCATTCGTCCACCTTGTTCCAACCAACTATGCTGCTTATCTATGCCCTGTGCGCATTGGTGCTTCTCACTGAAACGAAGGTAATGTTTGATTTGTAAAATCTTTGAGGTGAGCTAGCGCACACTACTGCGCACATTCCACGTGGAATGCATGGGCCCAATTGAGAATGGTTAACGGCAAAATAAAGCCTAGCTGCATTATTCTATGGTGTCATTCATTCAGTAGTGTGCGCTAGCCCAACTGCCGTTGCAATAACCCGTTCCTGGCTCTGTTCACAAAACAAGTGATCTCCATCGATATCCATCGACCGCACGGCTCCGTGGAATTGTCATCTGTGCAGTCCTACTCACCTACTGGAGTGACCCATCGCTTGTTTACGGCCCACTACACAAAAATCGGTAACTTCAATTGATATCGATTGACAGTACATGCCTCTGTAGAATTTTCATTCTTGTGGCCACACCCAAACATCAATATGATCCATTACCTATTTCTTGGTCAATTTAGGTCGACCGATGATTTAAAGGAACCGGGAGGGCTCCGAAACAAGAGGAAGATGCAAAGAAATGAGCATTTTGTAACGAACACTCAAGGTTACAAGCGATAGTAGGCGAAAAAGCCCGGACTCAAAAGCGCGACGCTGCGGTGTGTATTCGCATCCCATTCGCATCAGCGCATCCATTCCGAGTTGTCCGCTGTAGGAGACGGGCCGCGGGCCAACGTTGGTTGCACCTGACACCCAGCGCACTGGAGTGGCCATTCCCAAGTACATTAGCATTCATGTAAGTACATCCAGAAACAATATAAGAAAGAACAAAGTAAAAAGTAAAAGTAAGAAAACAAATTTATAATAGAAACATCTCCTTTGTGCAATGGCGGCCACTTAAACTCGTCCACACTACGGCTGTTCTACCGTTAGCCAAAATTACCCCCTTCCGAGGTCCTTAGATCCACATCGATTAATGGTCAATGGCTTTACAGATTTTACTTTTTTGCAAAGATACTCAACCACTGGTATCACCAACATTTATAGTATCTGCTTACCTATTACTCACTTCCGGCAATC
Source organism: Trichostrongylus colubriformis (assembly GCA_963978905.1). Lineage (NCBI taxonomy): Eukaryota > Metazoa > Nematoda > Chromadorea > Rhabditida > Trichostrongylidae > Trichostrongylus > Trichostrongylus colubriformis. Next base: position 63,934,127 of record OZ022256.1, read on the forward strand.
AACACGAAAGCCTTTTGATCGATACTACCAAGTAGTTATCATTCACTATGGTCTAGGCAAGAATATGGGTGAATGTGCAGATTAAGCCCTCAAAGGTCCGTCCAAAATGCTTAGATGTACATATTTTTATAAGATGCCACCACACCCTCATTGGGATAGCACCTTCGGAAAACTTAAACTCTATAACTAACGGGTCACAGTGAAGGGATGAGTCCACTCGCATAAGTATTAATTCAGTAAAGTTTTACGCATATACGCGTTGTATCTGCTGAACCAGGTCGCCGAGCAACTCCTGCCCAGATTATCATGTGCAATAGTAGCCCGCTTCTATTAGGTTGGCAACTAATTGCGGATTTTTGAATACTGCTTTTTCCCTCGAAACTGCTTTCCACGAAATTTCTTCTGTACATATATATGTAGTACAAGTCCATACGCATCTATAGGTATTGTCGTCTTCCATCTCCCGGATAACCCTTTTCGGCAAAATAAAAATACCAAAGTCACCTCATTTTCAATTCCAATTTTTTTCTTTGAATGACGTTAGACAAGGAAAGGAAAAAGTGATAATCCGATGGAGAAAGATCAGAACTATAAGGCAGCAATTTTTATCCAGGCTTGAGAAATTTTTGAAAATAAAATTTAAAAATTTTTTTTACCACTATTGAAAAAAAGACTCGCCAAAAAATTCTCGAGCTTGGATCGCAGCCCCATTCACCTTATAGCCCTGATCTTGCCCCATCGGATTATCACCTTTTCCTTGCTCTGTCTACGCCATTCAAAGAAAAATCTTTTTATAATTTTGTGACCGGACAGGAGGGGGGGGGTCGCATCTGTAGCTAAGCGATAACTTTATGGGAATTTCCTCTAGCCCATCGTACAGTCGATATCTGTCTCTCATACACGAAAAGAGCCACACAAGAACGATTATTCAGGACGATCACCCATTTCCCTCCGTCAAATAAAATGTCTGTGGTGCAGTGCCGTTGCTCTAGCCGTCTGGGGCTCTCCTAGATTTGCCTAAGCCTTTCATAGGAGGAGCATGTCCTCTAGCCGTCTGGGACTCTCCCAAATTACATTCTCTTTGATGTCAGGGAAACGGGTGACTGCCCCGAATAATCGTTCTTGTTGACAAGGCTCCTCCCCTGAAAGGCTTAGGCAAATGGAAGACAATAATACCTATAGATGCGTGTGGAATTGTACTACATGTGTATGTACACAAGAGATTGCTGGAAAGCAGTTTGGAGGGAAAAAGCAGTATTTAAAAATCCGCAATTACTTAGTTGCCATTTTAATAGTAGTGCCGAGTCAGGAGCGGGAAACATCGTACATCGTACGTCGTGTGTAGCTAAAAGTGGCATTCTTAAAAATCAGTGGGACAAATGAAATGGAGTGATTTCAGAAATGTGTCGACGAAGCTCCGAATCTCATATGCGTGAATTTGATTCTTGACGATAAGTGTATCGGGGTTAAAGGTTTTAACGGAGTAGTTGAAATTGATCTCCGTGCCCAGATGTTCGCGAGAAAGCACTGCGCAAAAACTTGTAAATTCTGCTGATGAAATTTTAAAACTGTAAATCATCATCAGTATTGCGGTGCAATAAATTTTTTTGACAACTCTTCTCAAGCAGCCCTTACTATGAACTGCTAAATTGAAGTGATATGTGATGATCGAGCAATCACTTTGAAGCCATCCACAGACTCGATTCCCAGTCAAAATCTGACCAATTAGTCCCCAAATGTATTGCAAACTCTAGACAGTCTAGTAAATTCGTAATAATAACAATAGACACGAGAGATCAATATGTGATGGTAGTGGCTTTTCTTAGCCAAAATTTTCCTCCATAGCAGAGATGGGATTCTTCAAGAATGTGAATTGCTCTGATCATCCATTGACAGCTTGGACAGAGCCACCGGAATTCACTGAATTCCTAGCAATTCTTTCAAGGCTGAGCACTCTCAAGAGCCTCGTGGATGAGACGGTTAGATGGGGCAGTTGGATGGTAACCGAATGTGCAGGTAATTTATAGGTTATGTAGCTCTTCTTGCAGGCTTCTCGCTATGTTGCGAGTGGATACCCGTTGTACATGGCAACGTGAAATGCATAACGGCACCTGTCGGAAATGGAGCTTACAAGGGAGGTCTTCCAGGTCTGGGGGTACCTACATGAAACATATAACTGACTTCCATCTTTGCTGAGCGGCCCTACGAATGCCAGAAATGGAATGATTCAATTTACGCGAGTGCTGTTTGAGGAACAATTAGCGGCTTGTTTCAAACGACAAGGAATTTTTTTCTACATAAATATGTGGGCTGAGCGTTGAGTAGTGCAGCAGAATAGGAAGAAGTGGTATAATGGCGAAAAAGGCGAGGAATAGGAATCACTCTCAGAGATTCAAAGTCTTTCAGGTCATGACGCGCTTTTGGAAAACGGTTTTTCCTTTGTATGGGGGTACCTACATGAAACATATAACTGACTTCCATCTTTGCTGAGCGGCCCTACGAATGCCAGAAATGGAGTGAAGAATACTTTTGGACTCGAAAACGGACAAATGCTGATGGGGTGATGGTTCGGATCCCGAAATCGACGATCCTTTGCATTCTCTTTTACTTTCACTTTTTTTTCAAATATGTCTGTTTATGCCAAACGTCTACGATTTCCATTGACAGCGTGCCAGGTTGACTCTATTTACTAATTTTCAGTGAATTTGGTGATCTGATTTTTTTGAACCCGCACGGGCCCGTAGTTCTCGAAATTCGCGGTTTCGCACAGAATGAGGGCCATATTAGTGTTTAGGACCCTTGATGACAACTTTCTAGTCAAATCCAAATTTTGGCCGTGATGCAGTGACTACAAGAAATGAGTTGCTATAGCGCTAATACAGACATCGGAATTAGATGGCGACATTTGCCACAGCCAAATTGGGCAACGCGATCGGAAAGCTTTTTCAAGGCTTCTGGACGAATTCACCCTCGTTCTGCTTCGGTTTGTCATTTATAACGCTGTGATACTTTACGAAGGGGGATAGCGTGGTGACAGATGCTGCCTCTTCACTAGTAAGAACTCGGACGGCAATGCTCGATAAGACCGCGTAGGCTTATTTATTTATTTCTTTATAAATTTATTTATTTATCATACACCGAACTGGGCACAGAAGTAACTTAGAATCGTAAGAATAAAGATCATGCCAAAAAAATGAGAAAAGGTAATCATCAAAAAATGAAGTGCAAACTAGGATTAGAAAACAAGAGAAGCAGGTATTCCAAAACCAGCTTCTTATCACCTCTTGGAGTCCAGCAAATGGAAAGCGGATTAGCCTGACGGTAAGAAGGACGAAAGGTAAAACTCGGACAACGGCTGGTCCATTGGTAGTGCCGTAAAGTAAAAGCAGGAGAAATGCGTCATGCATTCGAAATCAAGAATTGCTAAAGTATTGGGTCATTCCATACGTAGTGTCGTTTTTTTCAAACGAAAATTTTTCCATGACAATTACAAATTTCCGTAGCACGTCATGAATCATTCGGAAGAGATTTTTCTGCTCTATAAAATGACATGTTCCGTTTTTGTGAGCATCATAATGGGACCGATTTTCTGGTTGGCGAAGTGGTTGGTTCAGTCGACAAAAATTGACCACACCGGCAACTGTTTGAAACACTATATTTCACTCTAAAAAATTACCAATAGTGTGTACTTAGCCCAACCTCTTCTGCAAGTTCCAACAATTGGTTGCTTGAAAACGTCGCCCTTTCTAGTTTTTCCGTCACGACTCGGTGATTTATGACAATTTCCTCGCTCCAGGGCGAGAAAATTTTCTTGACCAATCAGTTGAAAGAGTGGTGAAAAGTCAATTTCAGGTAATGAGTAGGGACCGGGAAACATCACTGACCGAATTTCTTGAGTTTTTGTTGAAAAAAAAAACAGAATGCGCAATAATGTCAACTGGGCCGCTATCACATATTTCAAAAATTCAATATGGAACACAGCTAAAACAAAAACGAAATACATTTCTGATAGAGCAGACGAAATCATAAAGCAATGCTAAGCAAGGGATTTGAAAGAAAAAATATCATTTTGAATAAACGTGAGTGCTTTCGGAAAAAGGAATTCTGAAAAATAGTGACGCAACTTTTTGATCAACCAAGTTTTGGAAATTACAGAAGAGTCGGGGCTTAGTACGGGACACATGACTGGTTGTTTTTCCTAAAGTGATATGTAGTCTTTTAATTAATTGCCGGTTTGGCCAATTTTTGTCGGCTGAACCTACCTCCTTGCCAGCCAGAACATCGGTCCCATTCTAGAATATTTTGAAATTAAACATCACCTTTCGTAGAGGAGAAAAATCCCTTTCAAATGACATGAGATGTCGCAAAAACTTGTAACTTTAAAAGAATAGTTTTTGCTTGGAGGAAAAAGACAACATAACTTATGGAATGATTCAATTTACGCGAGTGCTGTTTGAGGAACAATTAGCGGCTTGTTTCAAACGACAAGGAATTTTTTTCTACATATGTGGGGTTGTAACGTTTACAGATTGGCGTAGAATTAAGAGATAAGAATGGACTAATATAGTATAAAAATAAGGTTGAGCTTTTTTTTTTGACCAACTCGTTCCCCTTGCAGTTCCCTGTTTCCTGCGCAGCTGCACGTCTTCGATGCCTGATTCTGCCCAGGTGCAATACTAGTAGCATTGTGGATTTCCTACGAATCTTCTATCATTTGTGAGGAAATAGCATTCTATTGGTGTGTTGGAAATGACTTTATACACCGCCGTGTGGTCGTCAATGACCTTGACCGCTTTGTACATGCACTTCCATCACGATCACTTGGAAATCGTCATTGGCGTTTTGTATTGTTTTCTCTCACCTCCATTCCCTATTCCTTATTCGTGTCCGTGAAATTTCACATGTAATACCATAAATAATTTAGATACCTGCAAAGATCGGTGCTGCTTATGTACAAACAATGGTCTTTCAAATTTCTGAGTACTATTGGCGTCCTAATTCATCTTTTATTTGTAGATATACCTAAGGATTTACTAAGGTGGATCACGTTGAAACAAAAGGTAGGTTTACGACAAGTTGCTATTGATAAAATTGATTTTCTAGCCACGAACCCCCCTCGAAATTGGTCACATAAAATAGGATTCGGGCCAAGGTGATTCACGGGAAGAGCAAGGTCAAGTTGGAGAGTTCTCAAGGGAGATCGTACTTTGGGATGGGAAAAGTAGAGGAGGAAAACTACATATATTTGAAGAGTCAATTTCTCGAGGAGTCTTCACGACCTACATTTTTAAGTAGATTTTGGGGCGATCAAAAGGTCCCCAAAAATATCGTCAGTTGATTACCATTATACTTGCTGGTGGTACTGTATATATGAATCACGACGTTTTTTACAGGCACAATTTTAGAATTTTCGTATTGTTTAGTTATGGGGCTGAGAACAGCGTAGTATCGTCGGATTCGGCTTGTTCGCATTTTTCAAAAATTGTTCTCACAATCAGCCCAGTGTTTGACCATGGTCGGAGACGTGACTTCACTTTGAAGGCGTAAATTGTATTGTGTTCAAATACACCGCACACACTCAAAAGCACGACAAAAATGACCAGAGCACACTGCAGTAGTGTGTTCTGCTTCTCTGACTGGGGCCAAATCGGGTTCGAATTCTGCATGTAAACGATTCTGTAAAGCAAATTCGTGCTTCTTTCCATCCTATAATAGCCTAAGCCGTGGGTAAGGAGATTCCCTTTCCCTGGGCTGAGATGAATACGCGTAAGTAGTTGTTTAGTCCAGATGAAGCGAATTTTTCGTAACATACTATTGGAAGAATAATTCAATCAATTTCTCAGTTATTTAGCGTATTCTAGGCATAAAATGACCTTGAGATTGCCTAGTAGCAGAAATTGGGCGCGACTTATGCTATTGTCGAGTACCCCCCCCCCCCCAACTACCTTAGCACCGAGAGATGAAGGTCATAGCTTAAGTCTCTGGCGGAAAAGAAACTCCGGACGAATGAACCACTTCTTAAGAGACCCCCCTCTTGCATTTGCGAACTGTTTCACAGCCTCCAACTTCAATACTCCAAAACTATTTCACTCTCTAGACGTAAGCTCAAATTTACATCAACGCCCTTAAATAAACTTCATAAAAACCTTCCACTGCCGTGACTGCTGTGGCACCGTTCCCGACGTAATTTTAGGTGTGTGTGCTGCATTGTTAGGCGATACGCAACCTTTGAGTCGTACAGCGTGAAATCATCCCTCTCGCCACCCACATTGACCTGTAATTCCTCCAACCTCTTATCTCCAAATTTGTTCTTAAGAGTGTCGACGGACAGCTGATTGTCATAACTGGTGGTGGCTCCGGCTTAGGCAGATGCATGGCGCAAATCTTATCCTTGGAGAAGCGAGCACGAACGGTTATACTCGACGTTAATCTTGTTAGTTTTATGCATATACGTTTTTCTCCATTGAAATTCTTACTTGCTTGTTCTTACGCAGTGATTGCAGCGTGAAGCTCAAGAAACGGTCGCTTCCATAGTGGATAAAGGTGGCGAGGCTTACGCTTATCATTGTGATATTAGCAAGGATGAAGAGGTGCGAAATATCGCCAAGGAAATTTTGGAGAGCCATGGTTCGTGTTGGAAAGCATTTTTTATTTATATTTTCTATATAGGGTGGAAGTGGTGTGCTGACAGGTTGCGCCACTCCTATAATCCCGCATCCATGCCCGTCCAGGCCAGCTAAGCCTTTCGTCCCTGCGGGGTCAGTGAATTAGTACCAGACCCGTCTGGTAATACAAGCTTTGAGTTGTATAGGGCGATCCCGCAAATCATTGTATAGGTCAAATCGCATTCACCTGCCACCACAGTTCAGAATGGAACCAGACTGCATGGCGCAACCCGCAGAAGGGTTCGATTAACGCCGATAACTTCATGCTTTTATCCTTTATTTTTTATATATGATTTCTTCAAATCGCGCTCTCAACTTATTGCAAGATCCTGTAATTAAAACTTTCTGCACTCAAACTTATCCTCTTCATGTCCCAAAAAAGAACAGGGCTAACAATAAGTGCAAGCCGTTTCAGTGCGTTCAGTTCTCTGACTGAGTTCTCTTAGTGTGTATCTGTTTCTCAAATTTTGTCATCCTAGTAAGCACCAATTTTTTTGGTGGTTAACTTTTCTCATATTTTTTTGTCTCGTGATCTTTATTCCCCCGAAGTTTAAGCTACTTTTGTGCCCCTCAGTTTGGTGTATTAAATGATAAATAAGCCTAGGCAGACTGATCGAGCATTGGTTCGCCAAAGATCTTATTAGTGAAGGGTGTGCATCTGTTACCAGCCTATTTTTGTAACAGTATTACAGGGTTATAAATGACAAACCAATATACGTACCTCAATAATACGAAGTGATTTTAAGTAAACAAATTGTCCCATCCTTCCTTTCGCAGTCTCAATTCGAACGATATGTAAACAAGAAGCTACGAGGAAACGAGAAGTCCTATGCTCTAGAAAACTGGTCACTCATGTTTTAGTTTGACTTGTTTATCAGTGTTGTACTAGATCACTTGTTTATGAGTTTTGTTAACTTTTTTTGTTTTTTGTTTTTCATTCATTCATCGCGGATTATGGTTATAGTTTCGTCACCCTAGCTGCTACTAAGCACTTCTACTTTTCACTTCTAGACCATTCTAGAAAAAAATACATAGTCTTTGATGGAGCACGCTCCACCCATCATGGGCGGGGCTCCGCTCACCTTAGGTATTTTCATTTGTTCGTCTTTAGCAATTTTTTCCAGGTCTGTAGGCTACGTCGGTTCACGAACCGAACTTACAATTAGTTCATGTGTGACTTAAGAAGTCCGCCATGAGAACTAGCCTAAAATGGTATTTGTATGGGCACGGTCATCTGCGTGGCGCAATAACTATGAAAAATTCATAATGCACAATTAAGAACACTGAAAAAAAGGAAAAGATAGAAAAGTCATACACCTGTGCCCGTCACTGGCCCGGCCAATGTATGGATTATTGAGTGGCCAGAGTTCAATTATTTCACCTTCATCTTTGCATGTGTATATTTAACATGTCGCGCCGCGGCATTTTAAAGTGTTAGCTGGAGGCGCCATACACAGTTGGGCCCTAAAGAGACTACTATGTTCTCCTCCTCTATCAAATTAGAGCGAAGAAGCTCTCGGCAAGCTTACTGTAATGGCGATGGGGCTACCGAAACTTTTGGTCTGCTGGCAAAAAGTTTTTATGAATAGTCTCCTGCGGAATATCTGCACAACAGACAAACAATACAAGCACAAATATAAACATCAACATAGAAAATGAAGGAGCTCAACTGTGTGTTTCAGGCAAAGTTGACATCGTCATATGTAATGCGGCTGTGCTTACCTTGGCACTTTTCAAGGATCTGACGGTGAATCAGCTTCGTCATTCAATGGATGTCAATATTCTAGGTACTATAAATGTGGGTCCTTATGATATATTTATTTCTGAATGGTTCTGTGCAGAGTAGCAAACGTCCGTTCGGGCGAATATGTCTCATTTGGTCTTTGATCACCGATAGTCTTCAGAAATAAGAACGAAAAACGTTCAAGCAATTTTTATAAGAAGGTTGCTATTTAAAATTGTTTAGTGGTTCATGTATTGCCCCTACTCACACGAATCACTGTGTTTTCCATCGACCCCCAAGCTATGAGTAATCAACTTTCTGCGTTGTTCTACTCCAAGCGGTGTTGCATCGAAAACAAACGGACTTAAAGACAGCATTAGGGGAAAGTCGGACGAAAACTAAACGAAGTAATGAATATGAAAGTCGAGATGCTTAGTAACAGGACAGTGGAGAAAAAACGGATGGAATTGGCCAAGAACCCGAGAAATAGGACCCCCTTTCCACTGTTGATTCTCGACGCGGACGACCTGTCCGTCAAGAGGCGGGTGGTCCGATACAGTTTTCCATTGGCATGTTGCCAAGTAAACACAAGGGAATATTTGGAAATACGACAGCATCTACTTTTTGGAGTGAGCTTCAAGCTGAAACTGCGAAAGCGCGCGCAAAACCTTTGATACTGCCGCATCTCCTTGGCCGCTTCCACCCTCAATCGGGAATTACGTCATGCGGAGGCGGGATCGTCTTATCAAGAGGCGGGACAGATGGGCGGCGTTTCTACAGCTAGGAGTGGCGCTTTTTCACCGGGATTTCGGCACAGATAGCCTTCTCAGGCCCAGGTCTACCATGTGAGTGACTTCTTGTAAGGATTTCTCCATTACCGCATTACCTCTAATGCTGTCTTCACAGTCCCCTCCGTGCTGTAGTTTTTTTTGATTGATAAGGTAAATGTGCTGAGTAAAGGCTAAGAATGAAATGGAACGACCAGAGAATCGAAAGAGATGGCCATCTTCTCCTTGACTGTCGTGATGGACAAGCATAGGTTGTCTTCATACTTTGCGAGCCCGCTGACGGCTGTGCTTGTCTTCATACTTTGTGACAGAGCCGCCGCCGTCGACGGCTTCACACAGCCTGGAAGCGACCTTTACTAGTGAAACACCCGTGTTTCGAATAATTACAAATAATTGCGGGTGGTCCTAACAATGGTGTGGCTGCGTAAAATAGGTAAATAACTTCATTGGTGTCTTGGTATGACATAGGCCACGAGAAGCTCAGCAAAAACGAAGGAAATGAACAAATGGCATGCTTGTGAGTGGTACGGCCTATATGTGTCCATCATGAGACTCTGTTGAAGAGGTTGTTCCTAATTACTGCAAGGTGATCTCCGATGTCTGCATCCCTACCCTCCCGGCAAGAGCGTAGATGAATGAACGACGGTTAACCTAAAAAAATCGTCACGAAAATTCCATTATTCTAGTTTCTCTCAATATCACCATATCTAGTAGATTCTGTAGATTCAAACAGAAATGCGGGAAGTCCAAAAATTCTTTCGTTTCAGCGTGGAAGTAAAAGAAAGTGAAAGATCTTCCGGAGCTTAGCTCCTCCAAAGTATTTCTTCCAAACTAAAACTTCATTTACGAAGAACATGTGTCCCCAATGATTATCTCTAAGGGTGCCTCTGTAGGAACCGCCAGAAATAACGAGGTAATGAGATCTGGGAAAACATTGTGTCTCAGAACAAACATGCCAGTCCGGAAGAGCTGGTCTGTGGCGAAGCTACCACTGAGAAAGCGCCTCTTTGGGTCTTTATTGTAATCTCCACTTTGAGCTACCACACTTCCTCGGTCGAGTTGCTAGGAGGGTCGTGCCACGTTCACTGATGGCTGACTTAGTCCCTCGCCGTCTGCGTCTATTCCTTACCGGCTAGTGATGCAGAGGCGGCAAAAGGGAGTAATTGAGAAGGAAAGTTTCCTCTTCCACTTATCGGGCTCTCAACTGCTTATTTTCGATTTTTCCCCACTGTTGCACTTCCTTTTGCACGCCTTTCGTATTTCACTATCTGCAGAAATTACATTTAATGATGTCTTTAATGAACATGAGGCAGCAACGGTTAGAAATCGTATAGGTCCTCAAACACTGCACAGAGATTTTCCATAGCATGAGCTATTGCAGCCATTTGCACTAGTATCGTTGCAATTATTCACTAGTTTCAGACAATTCGGGCTTTCATCGAACCAATGGAAGAAAGGAACTGTGGGCAAATAGTTGCTGTATCATCCATTGCTGGATTTTATGGAGAAACTTTTGGTCTTGCGTACTGGTGAGTAGAAAATTGATATTTTGGCCAAAAGACTTCGAAAACATCGAGCTCAGCAAAAATTTTGAGCACCTCTTCCACATAAGTGGAACGCTAGCTCAGATCGTGTTCGTTTCAAATATTCCCAGGCATGTGGCCAGTGAACAGAGTATTTTGCAATGTTCACTTCTAATATCATATACTTTCTAGGGATAGTTTTCAAAGCGTTTGATTTAGTCCAACGAAATTCGCTGTTCGTGGTATAATGGAATGTCTTCAAATGGAATTAAGAGATCGTGGTCTTGACGGCATTGTCTGCACCACTGTAAGTCATTCAAATCATTCTTTCCTAGGACTTCCACTTTTTTCCTCCTTCTCTCTTTTCTTCTTTTTTGTGCATCAGCACCTCAGTGGATTTGAGATATCATGCTTCATCCTGTTGTAGTACTATCCGAAATTTCTGGTGAACAGCATACTCCTAGACTGAACTGACCCATCCTTTCTAGCCGACGCTGTCGCCTCCCCCCTTCCCACCCTCCCTCGTATTAGATTCGAGAATCAGTAATGAGGGGGGTGTAGCATTTTTAGGGTGGGTTTTTTACCATTTTCCCTCTTCATTTTCATATCATTAAGCCCCCGCGACTACGATCTACAGTAGTTTTTATACTTCATATCCGAGATACCGCTTTACTGCCTTTGACATAAAATCATGTACCGTAATTCTTAATGCAGATGACTCCAATTTTTTCTAGCTATGTCCGTATTTTTCGCGAACACCGATGATTCTTCGTGAGGGAATTAGACCAAAATGCACGTAAGAAGTTTTTACAAATTTTCGTTTGAAGATTGTATCTATTCACCACTCACATATAATCCTCCAATGGCAAAGTTCACCTCGACATAATCCATCACTTTACTCACCATGGTCAAACCCGATGTTGCCGGTCTGATATCGCGTTGATAGAAGACTTCGCCCATACTTTTCAAAAATTGCCTTATCGTAACTCAGTTTCATATATGTACTTCTCTGTACATACTGCTGTATACTTCATTAACTAAACGGCATCGTCTACGAAGATGCTACCGGAAATGGAATATGCGAAAATGCTCGTAAGATCGCTGCTTTTATAGGGTCCGCCAACAAGCGCGCTCTATCTTTGACAGCTTCTGGCGGCCACGTTGTTTGTGCTAAAGTTGTCAAACCTAGTTGTTATTATTCAGTGTATCTTCACAAATCACCATGAACCAATTCAGCCGCGAGCAACGTTTGCAAATCATTGAAAACTTATCACGAAAACCATTCATCGGCTCGAGCAACGTTCCCCGCGCTTCGCCAATTTCGATACAAATCCATGATAACGAACTTTTTCTGGCATGAAATCGACAATATGGATGTCGAGGATATGTGGTTTCAACAGAACGGCGCTACGAGCCACACAGCGCGCGCCACAATGGATCTTCTGCACGAGGGCTTCGGAGGAAAGGCTATCTCGCGCGGAGACGACATCAACTGGCCAGCGAGATCGTGCGATTTAACCCCGCTAGACTACTTCTTGTAGGGTTTTCTCATATCACAGGTCTACGCAAACCAACCACAAAACACTGATGACCTCAAAGTCAACATACGCCACGCCATCGATGAAGTACAGCCTGATCTGTGCGCCAGAGTCACTGAAAATTAGACTTCTCGTATGCGCGCCACCAAGCGAAGCGGAGGTGGCCATTTGAACGATGTTAATTTCCATACATAATGCCTTCGAACACTCTTTCAAACAAAAAATAAATTTCATTTATACCTCTCACACAACTTGCTTTATTTCATTTTAAAGATCGAGCGCGCTTATTGGTCGACCCTATAAAAGGCACATTTCAAGATTACCTCGGGTGGGTTAGAGAGCTGAATCATGAAATTAGAGGGTCGACAAGAAAACCTCGGAAGAAGCCCCCGAAAATGGCAAAATTAGGCCTCCTGGCACCTGTCCTTGGGCGAGATTGGCGCGTTAAAACTAGGCTTTGAATCAGTTCCCGCTGGATAGTATCATAAGGAACTCTGGGATACCACCGTTTCCTCATGTCAGCGTCCCCTTTATCACTGGCATCTCTTCCTTATCTTATATTATAACACAAATCGTAGGCCTCATTCGCCACGTTGTTGCCGCCCATGCCACCGTCATTGCCAACAATCACGTCTGGGGTGGGCCGCGCTGGGCTGCTTGGTGGAGCCGCGTTTGCTTCTGTGGCTCTGCACGCTCCAGGAACTGACACCCACGCCTCGGTAAGGGTACAGCCTTACTGTGGGTGGTTACTGTGGGTACTGGCTGTGGGTTGAACTATCTAACCACGGCGAGAGCTGCAATACACCAATAATCCTGGAATGTGCCTTGCCTTTAATCTCCTTTTTCATACCGAGCTCCGATCGAAGCCGCAACGAACTTTGTGTTCCACAACGACCAGTGAACCCAATAAACCCCACATTATACTGATCGAAACTATTATACTGACAACTGATCAAAACTCGTCATCGACATGTCACCAGAGGAAGGCTGTAAATATCATGCACTATTCCAGGTGGTTTCCATTCATGAGTGTCGAATCCTGTTCACGGCGAATGGTTGATGCAATTCTGAAAGAGAAATGCACTTATTTTATGCCAAACTATGTCACGGTACCAGCAATGTTAAAAGGGTGAGCAACCACTTCATTCCAACTGAGCATATCTTTCATATTCAGTGATCAAGCCAAAATTACACATTCCGAGACCTTCAATCACATAACGCTATGTTTAATTCTGTACCTCTTCGTACAGTATTATAATTGAGGACATATTTTTCAGCTTGGAACGGTTTGTATCTTTTTTAGCGCGAGGATGGGTATGCGGAAAAGGAGACTGCTCTAGTGTTGAGAGAATAGTACACCGAATTCAGCTCGAATCCGGAGGAATGCGTCAGGACTGTTCATCTGGGTCACCGCCCCAAGCGAATTGCATCGCCACAAGCGCAAGGTGCCTTGTTGGCTCCGTTGTGAATTGGTCATGCACACCCACATATAAGGAAAGCGGGGTTTTTCTGAAGGATGTAGGATCACAGGATGTGCATCAATCCAAGCAAAAAAATGAAGGGGGAAGTTCTTTTTCCCTTTATGCCTAAAAATAGCGTCCATAGTGGGAAAATAAAGTAGGGAGTTCTTTTTAGTGAGATACCCCCACCTAATTATTTTGGCACCCATCTCATTTTGTTCTTTGCGAGCTTCAGCTATTCTTTAACAACTTCATGGTTTTTTGATAACTTCTCTGATAGACCTTTCAACAATATGCTCCAGTACTACTCGGCTTTCAGTACCCCACAGATCGAGTTTGGTGAAAAATAAATGGATTTCATACAAATGTTCGCCTGCAGGGGTAATTAGAAAAGCTGATCACGGAAATGGCCTCCTTTTTCGACGTTGGCACCTTATTGGCGCAATTTGCTTTACATTATTTCTGTCTTTTGGAAGATATGTGAAATAATCCGTTTCATCAAATTTTATAAATTCCATTTTTTTATGGTGGAGGTGTTATACTGAAGACAGCGGTGCTCCATTAAGGCTTCTGTCCGTGAACGCAGGACGAAGTTTACGAGACTACTTGGGGATCGAATTTGCTCCACCATCCGGAATCACGTTGCCCGGTAGAAGGACGTCTAGTGCTGCAGAGGAATACTTTTGTTCTCCAGATGTTACATGGTGGCTCCTCATTCTGACCCTGCTTCCAATCATTCTCGTAAGTCTCAGAAGATAATGTGCCTCCCCATGAGTAGTTACTGAAAAATGTAGCTCTACAGATGATTCTGGTTGCTTTCCATATTGAATAACAACTTTTCGTTTTGCAGAACGGATATTTCGTTACGCCAATTATCACTCTTGTTATCGCCATTAATTTCACTCAGGCTGTATATACCCTTCTTCTTTGCGACGAAATGAGGTTCAGGTTCGTTTTTATATCCTCTTTCGAAAGAAATTTTACAGCCTTTTTCTGTAGCTATTTTGGCATAATTCACACTGCCCAAGGGGCTTCATCAGTTTACCATTCACAGTGGTGTTGGAAAAAATTTCCTGGTTTAGACATAAGCAACAACTATCACGTTTAACCGCAATAAGAAACAGTCTTGTGTGATGAAGTGTGATTCGAGGGACGATAGAGGATGATGAGGTGCAGTGTGGCCAGGGGGCACGTAATCATAGCGTGTGTGACAGGACATTCGAATTGAGTCATCGCTTCACGCGAATTGCGTTACCGCGTTCAGCTAATTCTTTACTGGTCCTCTGCGTAGTACTCTAATGAATACGGTCGCCACGTCCTCGCGCGACCTGACCCGCTTCGAATGTCCTGTTACACATATGCACAGCGCGATGACAGCAGTCATTTCACGTTTCAAATGGCTCGTTTTACTTGAATAAGTGAATTGCGTTGAAGTTAGCGCCTGTCTATTTGCAATAATGGACATTTTTGCGGATGCGCACTGCCTTTTTATGGGTATGCCCACTGAGCAAATACTTGAATAAAGGAGGTATGTAGAAGACTCCCGGCCCCTGTCTCGGGTGATCAGCAATAAGAGACTGAGAGATTCCTCGCCACTATTCATCCGCAGTATTCCCACCAGCTCTTGAAACCATTAGGGAAGTGGTTTTCAGTGAGTATTTGGATTTGGTTAGAAATTTGCACGAAGGGACTAGTCTGGCCCGCAAAACGCTAGTATTACACTCCTTAAGCGAGAATTTGTGATGAGCCAATCACGCAAAAAGGACTAAACCATCACATTGCTCTGGCACACGATTAGGCGGTTTCGAATTGAAAGGGTGCATCTCTCTTCGAGGGAGAAAAAACCATTACGCACATGTCTTTGATGAATTTAGTGATCCACTCCATTATGACGCCAGTTTCGTTTGGCATCCATCGGAAACTGGTACCGTCGGATTCTTAGTCCTGCATACATCTGTACATAATGAAGTAACTGAGAAGCTTTTTTCAGAAATGAAGGCTTATATTTAAACATTCAATTCCAATTACATTTGGTTCGAATTAAGTAATTGTTCAAGAGATATTTGTTTGTTGTTCAAGAGTTGTTGTTCAATTGTTCAAGAGATATTTGTTCAAGAGATATTTGTTATAACTATTTAACGATTATTTACTTGTTTTTAACTATGAGTTAGTTTTGTTTCCGTTTCGCACGGGCCCTTAGCCAGAAAGCAAACAGAAAAAAAATATTCTCCCTCTGATTCTCATCTTCACGAAGACCAGACCAGTTACTATTTCAGTTTTGCTTGTGCTGCGAAATGGTTTATGCAAACGGTTTGCGTCGGATACCCATCACTCAGGATTCTCATGGAACATGTTCGTCATGTTCGGAAAACAGCCACTGCACAAAGTTGATCAGCTCAATCTGTAATATTGTGTGTCATGTATGAAGTACTTCCTATTAGACTGGGTTATTACAGAGGCCATGCTGTATATACTTTGCTCGTTACTTGGCTTGTAGGAGACTCCTAGTGAATGACGGTCGAAGGGCAAAGGTGGTGCTATGACAGGTGGCGCGTACCCCCATTCTTATGGTGCGGATATCAAATCCGTATCAGTCAACCCCACCCCCACCCCCTCCAGGCCAAGCAAGCCTTACATCCTTCAGGGGTGGGTGAAGATGGTGCCACACATGTCTGGGAGGCCTTTGATGTCTGGGAAGATGAAAGCACTGGTTTGTGGATCAAATGGTCCCGTAAGTCATTGTATAGACCAACGAAATCGCATTCACCTGACTCCACAATTTTGAGTGGAACTAGAGTGCACGGCGCATTCTGAGGGACTCGTTGACGTCGAAAAACATAACTTTTCATGTCTGTTGGAGAGAGCAGAGAAAATATTCCTCAAAAAAGCATTGCAAGCCAACTCCTGGTGAATTCTCTATAGCAGCTTGGACATATTTATTTTTTCAAGATTATTCAGCCTTCCTTTTGATTAACGGGGAAAGTTTTTAATCGGATTTTGTGTTATCGTTATGCAAGTTTTGAAAACAATAAGTATTTTTTTGTGGGAGGTGTATACTGACATAAAGGATCATCCTGCAGCGATTCCGTGGCATAGTGTTCACATTAGTCGAAATCCCGAAGCTTCAACTTGCAATCTTTAACGGTCCCTTACGGTACCAGCATTGCGTCTTGAGCGAAATTCCCAATGGCTCGTACTGACGGCGCCGCAAGTGCGACGCCGCAAGCGGAAATCCGACCTATCGACCCCTACCCCCTGCCAACATCACCGCAGAGTCTAAAGGCGGTCTTAGCGTTCATAAGCTGAAAGCGATTCGAAATGCGCGCCCAGCTGCATTAGGCAACCAAAAAAGTTCGTGCGATTTTTTCTAACTGATATTTCTATGCAATGTATCGCTGAACTTCGCTGAAACTTTGCCCAGGGGGTTATTTGGGAAAACGGATGTCATATTCGTGATGAGCACCGCAAATAACCTCCCTGAGCATTTTGCACCATGTTGGTGCAACAACTCTTTTTCACCAAAATCGCTGAAACTTTGCCCAAAACGGCGCTCGCGCTAAAAACCAATGTCATATCCGTGATCAGCATCCTAACAATTTCAAACAAAGTTGGTGAAGAACAGCTGTTGCACCGATTTGGTGCAGTTGCACCAAATTGGCGCCAGCATCAAAAACGGATGTTATATTCGTGATCAGCACCCCAAATAATCATCCTGGGCGAAATTTCAGCGAAGTTCAACGATACATTCCATAGAAATATCAGTTAGGAAAAACCGCACGAACTTTTTCGGTAGCCTAATAGCTCCAGCCGTTTCCTTTGGCATACACTTAGGTTCCAGAGAATTACCACCTCTGAATGAGTTGTTGTGTGGAATGTATTTATTGAATAGTGAAAACTATAGTTGAAGTTTGATGAGTTTTGATGTCCGCCACTAATAGCCGACGCACGTGGCTGTTGATTGCTAACTGCAGCCATACCGAAATCGTTGTCATGAGTTCGTTTTCGTAGTACCTGAACAAAGTTCACGTCAGTGGGCGGTGACGAGGAGCACGAGAAAAATGTTGCCATTTGATAATGAATAGAAGAAACGACTGGAGATGAGTAGCAAAAAATGATATGGAGTGTTTCAAGACTGCATCACTGTCTCAAAGAGGTTTGGTGGTTCATACCTTTGTCGAACCCGTGTCACTCCAAGTTCATTTCATTTCCAATCGCGTATCTCAAACGCATTATTCTTCAAATACCGCCACCACAAAGTTTTCTCACGAAGGCATCGTTTGCAAGAGTTTCTGAGTTTCCAGTTCCTTTCTTTTCTGCTCAGTTCGCTCCCAAGTGTGGGTCCGCGGGCGCGAAACGACTTGTCTCGCGTCCTCCTTTATCCACGGTCAGGTTACCTAGTCCACAGGCATTACCTAGTCCACACCGGTTACTGGACAGGCGACCGCCCTCGGCCCAGCGTTTCAAATCATTCGATAGAGCTCTTTTTGCTCTACAAGATAGTGTTTACGGTTTCTGTTCGAATCAACTTTTGCATTCAATCGAAAATGCTCGATTTCGTCGACTTTTAAATGATCTAATAATTAGCAAATCGATTAGAACAAAAACCGTGAACATTATCTTGTAGAGCGAAAAGAGCTCTATCGAATGAAGTAAAACACTCTGAAAAAATTTATTTTTATCACGCAATTTTGAATTGAAAAACAGGTAAGAACTTATTCCTACATGCTAAAATATGAGAGTATACAAAAGAAGAGGGGTATCAATTCGTAGAGCAAGAAAAGCTCTATCGAATGCAGATCCTCTCCGATCTCGATGGTAGGCGAGGAAAAGAAGATAACGTAAGTGCACACTTTTGCGAGTACTGCATTTCTGAGTCTTAAAAACAGCAAAAAGCTGAGCGATTTTTATAAAGTAGCACCACTGTGTAGAGCTGAAAAAGCTCTATCTGAAACATATACACATACATTTTTTGATCTCGATGGCAGACTAGAAAGACGAGGTACGCAAGTGCCAATTTTTTGCCTTCAGCTTACTTCATCTCCAAACTCATAGATATTGGGTAGTCATTTTTGCCTTCAGCGTACTTCATCTCCAAACCTCATAGATATTGGGTAGTCGAAGGATTCGAAAGACAGGTAGCAGCGTTTTGTAGAGCAGAAAAAAGCCCTGTCGAAACATATATCAAAGCTCTGTCGGAAGATGAAGGGAACGATGTGAAAAACGAGGTTAAAAAACCTATTCCTCAACCCAATACATCCTCTGCACGGGAGGGTGCTTAGATGAGCCATCGTGAACTCGGGTTCAAGACAGTGTCTATTAGAACTTTTGATAGCACTTGATCGGCTAAATTAGTGGTCTTGTGTATGAGGAGATATCAACTGGAACTGCAGCGAAGGAAAGTCGTAAGAAATGCGTTGTTGACCGAAAAGTGCAGCCTACACTCTGTTCCTTGATTTGTACGGAGGAGGTGTCGGTGCCTAGGCTTAGGCTTAGGCTTAGGCTTAGGCTTAGGCTTAGGCTTAGGCTTAGGCTTAGGCTTAGGCTTAGGCTTAGGCTTAGGCTTAGGCTTAGGCTTAGGCTTAGGCTTAGGCTTAGGCTTAGGCTTAGGCTTAGGCTTAGGCTTAGGCTTAGGCTTAGGCTTAGGCTTAGGCTTAGGCTTAGGCTTAGGCTTAGGCTTAGGCTTAGGCTTAGGCTTAGGCTTAGGCTTAGGCTTAGGCTTAGGCTTAGGCTTAGGCTTAGGCTTAGGCTTAGGCTTAGGCTTAGGCTTAGGCTTAGGCTTAGGCTTAGGCTTAGGCTTAGGCTTAGGCTTAGGCTTAGGCTTAGGCTTAGGCTTAGGCTTAGGCTTAGGCTTAGGCTTAGGCTTAGGCTTAGGCTTAGGCTTAGGCTTAGGCTTAGGCTTAGGCTTAGGCTTAGGCTTAGGCTTAGGCTTAGGCTTAGGCTTAGGCTTAGGCTTAGGCTTAGGCTTAGGCTTAGGCTTAGGCTTAGGCTTAGGCTTAGGCTTAGGCTTAGGCTTAGGCTTAGGCTTAGGCTTAGGCTTAGGCTTAGGCTTAGGCTTAGGCTTAGGCTTAGGCTTAGGCTTAGGCTTAGGCTTAGGCTTAGGCTTAGGCTTAGGCTTAGGCTTAGGCTTAGGCTTAGGCTTAGGCTTAGGCTTAGGCTTAGGCTTAGGCTTAGGCTTAGGCTTAGGCTTAGGCTTAGGCTTAGGCTTAGGCTTAGGCTTAGGCTTAGGCTTAGGCTTAGGCTTAGGCTTAGGCTTAGGCTTAGGCTTAGGCTTAGGCTTAGGCTTAGGCTTAGGCTTAGGCTTAGGCTTAGGCTTAGGCTTAGGCTTAGGCTTAGGCTTAGGCTTAGGCTTAGGCTTAGGCTTAGGCTTAGGCTTAGGCTTAGGCTTAGGCTTAGGCTTAGGCTTAGGCTTAGGCTTAGGCTTAGGCTTAGGCTTAGGCTTAGGCTTAGGCTTAGGCTTAGGCTTAGGCTTAGGCTTAGGCTTAGGCTTAGGCTTAGGCTTAGGCTTAGGCTTAGGCTTAGGCTTAGGCTTAGGCTTAGGCTTAGGCTTAGGCTTAGGCTTAGGCTTAGGCTTAGGCTTAGGCTTAGGCTTAGGCTTAGGCTTAGGCTTAGGCTTAGGCTTAGGCTTAGGCTTAGGCTTAGGCTTAGGCTTAGGCTTAGGCTTAGGCTTAGGCTTAGGCTTAGGCTTAGGCTTAGGCTTAGGCTTAGGCTTAGGCTTAGGCTTAGGCTTAGGCTTAGGCTTAGGCTTAGGCTTAGGCTTAGGCTTAGGCTTAGGCTTAGGCTTAGGCTTAGGCTTAGGCTTAGGCTTAGGCTTAGGCTTAGGCTTAGGCTTAGGCTTAGGCTTAGGCTTAGGCTTAGGCTTAGGCTTAGGCTTAGGCTTAGGCTTAGGCTTAGGCTTAGGCTTAGGCTTAGGCTTAGGCTTAGGCTTAGGCTTAGGCTTAGGCTTAGGCTTAGGCTTAGGCTTAGGCTTAGGCTTAGGCTTAGGCTTAGGCTTAGG